>JBBDGP010001771.1:3195000-3545518 GCA_037952835.1 Lithobates septentrionalis | reverse complement strand
CTAACCACGGAGTTATCGAATCTATGGTGAAGGCCGATATGTTCTTCCCCCCCCCCCTCCTCCTCCCCCCTCCCCCCCCCCCCCCTTTCCCCCCCCCCCCCCCCCTCCCCTCCCTCCCCTTCCCCCCTTTTTCTCCCCCTCCCTCCCTCCCCCCCTTCTCCTTCCCTTCTTTCCTCCCCTCCTCCCCTAACCCCCTGTCCTCTGCACTTGGGTCTCAATATACCTTATGATGCCTTTTCACCATTGGTGAACACCTACGGTCTGTTGCTACTGACTACCCATTGTCTAGATCTAATATCACATTTTGTTTAATTACTCATATGTATGTTTATGCTTATTGTACTGTTTTGAGTTGTTTGCTGTACAAGGATGCGCTCTTCTTTTTCTCTAACCCGTCAGGTTCCTGTGGTTCCCACCCTGCCCCGAGCCTTCTTTCTGCGGCGGACACATGCCCGCCCTGGCAGCCTCACAGCTGCTTGCGTCTCCATGTCTGGGAACTCGATTCCCTTTGACAGGAGCGCGCGCTTGCGCAGTAGCAGCCAACACTGCACCTGCGTAGTGCGGGCGAGCAGACCCGGTGACGTCAGGGGACGCCCTCGGTGTCGTCCCTGACTTCCGGGTTGGGGTGCTCTTATAGCGGCCTTTCATGGCCGCTATCTGAGCCTACAGCCCCTGGACGTTATTCAACTGAGGACCACTGCTTTGGGTGAGTGTTGTGGCCCCCCATTCCCTGCCGTTTGTTCCCTTTCCTTCCCCCCCCCTCCCCCCCTCCCCCTCCTTTTCTCTCCCTGCCTGCCGACAGACAGCCTCCCTTTCAGCCTTATGCTGTGCTGAATAGTTATCCTTTTATACCATGCCTGTAATATGCTCCCTTATACCTCCCATGTTGTTATCCCAGTATTAATTATATACCTGTTACTCTGACTTGTTGTCCTGTGACATGAATCCTAGCCAACTGGTTTCATTGACCGGTGAGTCAATTTTTATATGACTCTATTATCATGTTTGTTACAGCTGGCAGCGCAACTTCTCTGAGTGCATACCAAGCACTCCAGCTTTATCTGGGGGGGATTCTATTCACTGCCCAATAACAACCAGTGGCCTCATTCCATCCATTATACCATCATCTGCTTTTGGTCCTTTTTCAAGTCCATGCGCATGTTTATGCAATTTAGGGGTGAGTGCCGGTTCATACCTATGTGTGCAACTTCTCTTCAGTTTCTCCCCATATACTTTTCCCGTGGGGCTTCCTATCACCTTTCCCTCCCCTCCCGCCTCCCCCCCCCCCCCCCTTTTTTTTTTTTTTTTTTTTTTTTTTTCCCCCCCCTCTCGCTTCCTCTCCTCCCCTTCTCTCTCCCCTTGTTTCCTTTTCTCTCTCTCCTTCCCCCCCCCTTTCCCTTTCCCCCTCTTTTCTCCCTTTTCCTTCCCTCCCAATTTCCCTTATTCACACACTTCCCGTGGTTCCTTGCTTACTTGCACACTGTTTTATTTTCTAAATAATACATCACTGGCACCCCCCACTCTACCCTTCCCCTTAATTGATTTCTCCTTATTCACTCTACCTCATTATACAATTATCTACCCAGGGTCTGTTTAGTCATCCCCTGTGTTCGCCGCAGGGGGAACCACTTGGGGCCATGCGTTACCCACAGGCAACCATAGAACGGGTGAGCCCATCCTTATTCTATTTATCTTGTATATTATATAATGTATTGCTCACTGTTCTTGCTGCTTTCTTATATCCCCGTATAATTTGTGTATGATTGTATTTACTACATTTACTGTATGTTGCACCACAGATATTGCTCTCCTGAGGAAGCGGTGAAACCGCGAAACCGGTCGAGAACCCAAGCTTTATTTGTGTCTACACCACTACAAGTTGTAATTTAATTGGTTGTATGCATTGCTCCCGTTTTTAATTGCAACTGTATGTGTCATTGTTACAATCTTTTAATCATGGTTTCTATTAAAATGGAATTTTTATATTTTATTACAGTTTTTGTCACTATCACTGTTTATTACCAATAGTAAATATACCTGGTACCGGAATAGTCCCCTCGTTTTCTCCCCTCCCCCTCTTTAGGGGTTTCTGCCTTAGTGCATGCGGTATTGAGATATTGATCGACAGTGGCAGCTACCTGCGACCTCTCTCTACCTCATGCCCTTCGACCTGCCCAGCATGCGGGCAATCAGAAGTCACTTGGGGGTGATTTACTAAAACTGGTGAGTGCGAGACCTGGTGCAGCTCTGCATAGAGAAACCAATCAGCTTCATTGAACAAGCTGACGATAGAAGCTGATTGGTTTCTATGCAGAGCTGCACCAGATTGTGCTCTCTCCAGTTTTAGTAAATCTCCTCCAATGTCATTATATGGATCCGATTTCACACTTTTTGAGCCTCTACACCAGGGATCCTCAAACTACGGCCCTCCAGCTGTTGCACATCCCATGGGGCATTGCAAAACTCTGACATTCACAGACATGACTAGGCATGATGGGAATTGTAGTTCCTGAACACCTGGAGGGCCGTAGTTTGAAGACCCCTGCTCTACATCATGCTTCAGTATATGGACTCTATATCCCATATTGCCTTCATACAACGTGATGTCACAGTGATACATGCATTGCTTACATAGAATAGAACTATGATACAAATAATTATCCGTGATGACTTGTGTGTTGTATGATTTGCATAGTGCTCGGTGTCACTCTACTGCTCCTCCTTGATGTTTGAAGATACTTCCATGCAGGGCCGTCTTTAAGGCAGGGCAAAAGGGGCACCTGCCCAGGGCCCTGTCAATGCTGTGGGGCCCAAAATCCTAACAATCCATCCCTGCCACATAAGCAGCTGCAGGTAATCAGTAAGCGGAGGTGTCCATTTTTTGACAGCAGAGCTGGCCGGATGGAGAGACACACTGACGAGCAGTGACAGGGGCTGGAGGAGTGAGGAAGGATCGCTATGAGTAGGCAATGACATAGGCGGCATGGATTAGCAGAAAGACGGTGGGCGGCAGGAGTTACATCGGAATGAGAACATGTGCTTGGCTTTTTATTGCCCTTCTCTGCCCCTCTGCTTGCTGGTCGGTCAGCTCGGATGAGCGGACAGCTGGTATGTTAGTTGTGTGATTAACAATCCGAATGCCCTGCTGTACTGAACTTTCACTGCTTTAGCCACTAAATTATCACCGATCTCTGCCTCTCTGCTTGATATGCATATTGACAGTACTGTTTTGAATGTACTCCTGGTTGGCTTAATTAACCCCATCTTTTCTGCCACATATTAAGTTCTGCTGCAAGAGAACACTTTTACTCTGGAAAGGGGACTGTTGTGTTTTTGTAGCATAATCTATCTAGCAACCAATCGATCAGTTAGCAGTAATGATGTGCAGTAATCTCTAACAACCAATCAGCGAGCAGTAATAATTAGCAGTAACTTCTATCAACCAATGGGTGAATAGTAATGATGTACTGTAACCTTTAGCAACTAATCAGTGAGCCTTAATGTGTGCTCTAACCGCTGGCAACCAGTCAGTGAGTGGTAATGATATGCTGTAACCTTTGGCAACCAATTGCCATTGCTGCCTTATCTGCTGCAGTAAGCAGATTTTGAGTTTAGTAGGCTATTTATTGTATGTGCCAGAGCAGGTGGAGAGCAAAATTGCATGGTGGGTGGTCAGAGTCGGCCCATGGAGGGGGGGGGGCCCAATAAAATGCTTAAATAATAAAATAAATTCGCGCAATATTGGTAAGAGTGATGGGTAGGTGGGGACAAAGATAATATTACAGTGTCTAAGTAAATAAGTGGGATCATCAATCTCTATGTTGGACCATATACTTCATACCACTAAATGACATTCGAGTGTAAGTGCTGTATTAAAGTGACAACGTGCCAGTGTCTAGATGCCAAAAAAAAAGGGGGCAATAAAAATGCCAGCAAGGTTATAATACCATAAATAACCGTGAATGGATCCTGGATTGATAAAAAAATCCTTGTATAAAGTCCTTATAGCATTGAATAAATTAATATAAAGTGCAGTCGTGAATGAATAGCCGTGAATAGATGCTGGTGAATAAAAGTCCTTGTATAAAGTCCTTATAGCATTGAAGACCAGATGAAGACACGTGACGTGTCGTAACGCGTAGGGATTGGCTGGAGCGGCACACAGCTGTCAACACAAGTGAGAGGGCGCTGAGAACGCCAGACTTCTCATCTGTCTTTTATCTTTGCCTGATTTTTTAGTATTCAATGTAAGAGCATAAATAAATAAATATCCCCCCTTGGTTTTAAAACAATAACACACTAGTGGAGCCTGCCTTCTCTCTCTCTCCCCCTCCCCTGTCTTTATTTTGTCTGAGCTGCATCAGAGCGGAGGGAGCCGAGGGAGCACAGGAGAAGATACAGAAAGTCAAGTATTACAGAGGGAGAAGTGTCCAGACAGCGCTTCCACACTGTATGGATTTTATTACCACAGCTTGATTTGTACTAACTTAAGGTGAGAGTCCAGAGAGACTGCACTAGAGGACACCACCGTAGGAGCCATTTACCCACTACACAGAACACACATAGATTTGAATAGAAGGATTCTTTTACCTCTTCAACAGCGCCATCTATCCTAGATCTTATGAATTGTGCATTTTGATCCTGCAATGCTGCTATTTTGACTTTTATTTTACAGGCACAGTTAGAGGAATTGTGATTGCACTGCGTTTAATTCACTTTTGATATCAATTTGTTGTTAATCATCCACTTTCTTGATGGGTTGCACTTTTTATTAAATTTATTCAATGCTATAAAGGACTTTATACAAGGACTTTTATTCACCAGCATCTATTCACGGCTATTCATTCACGACTGCACTTTATATTAATTTATTCAATGCTATAAGGACTTTATACAAGGATTTTTTTATCAATCCAGGATCCATTCACGGTTATTTATGGTATTATAACCTTGCTGGCATTTTTATTGCCCCCTTTTTTTATTTTTTATTTTTTGGCATCTAGACACTGGCACGTTGTCACTTTAATACAGCACTTACACTCGAATGTCATTTAGTGGTATGAAGTATATGGTCCAACATAGAGATTGATGATCCCACTTATTTACTTAGACACTGTAATATTATCTTTGTCCCCACCTACCCATCACTCTTACCAATATTGCGCGAAATTTATTTTATTATTTATCCAGTAAGTGGTTGTGTGAGCACTTTTAATTTTGCTGCAATATTCACATTTAGAATTCTACACTACTTAGTCAAAATTATATTTCTTTTCCACATCTACCAGCGCGAAGGAAATTCTTTATAATTTATGGTTTGAGATTTCAATAAAATGCTTGCCCAGGGTCCAGTCAATGTTAAAGACGGGCCTGCTTCCATATAACGAATAGGAAGGTGACAACACTGTAATGATACATTTTTGTTTCTTATGAGCTTTAACCTTCCCCTAACCCTAAGCAGCTGGTATTAAAAGGAAAAAAAATCACCCAACAAGTTTGTATAAATATATATAAACAGTAGCGGCTGTGCTCAAGATTTTTGGGGGCTCAAAACAAATTGAAAAATGAAGCTGTTAGTATTGCAGGACTGTAAATAGCCATTTATCAGGTGATTATGTATCATTACTGCTGGATAAAACTGTGCCCATCGATTGCAGCCTCACTGTGCCCATCACAGCAGGTCGATCACATCCACATTTCAACTGAAAATAAAATAAAACCACTGAACATAAGGGGTCCTCATCAGAGTCCCCCTTTACATCAGGTGTCCCCATCAGAAGGAAGGTATAGATCCTGTGTTCCTGCAAAGCAAGGACTAGGATCCATCTCTTCCTCTAGTGAAATCACCTCCCACACAGTACACAAACACTGGTTAGGCACACAGTTAACCCTTTGATTGCCCCCAATGTTAACCTCTTCCCAGCCAGCGTCATTAGTACATATTTAGTGCATATTGTTTAGCACTGATCACTGTATTAGTGTCACTGGTCCCCAAAAAGTGTCAAAAGAGTCAGTTAGTGTCAGAATGTCCGCAGCAATATCGCAGTCATGCTATAAGTCGCTGATCTCCACCATTACTAGTAAAAAATAAATACATACTGTAGATCCCCTTTGTAGACGCTATTACTTTTGCGCAAACCAATCAATATACACTTATTGGGATTATTTTTACCAAAAACCTGTAGCAGAATACATATTGGCCTAAAATGATGAAGAAATTTAGATTTTTTACATTTTTTTATTGGATGTTTTATAACAGAAAGTAAAACATATTGTTTTTTTCTCAAAATGTCGCTCTTTTTTTGTTTATAGCCCAAAAAAGAAAAAATGCAGAGGTGATCAAATACCACCAAAAGAAATCTCTATTTGTGGGAAAAAAGGACGTCAGTTTTGTTTGGGTGCAGCATCGCACGACCGCACAATTGTCAGTTAAAGCGACGCAGTGCCGAATCACAAAAAGTGCTCTGGTCAGGAAGGGGGTAAATCCTTCCGGGGCTGAAGTGGTTAAATAATCACTGGAACATGAGTTGCGGCGATATGAACAGTTCCATTGCCAGCAATGGGGTGCGACCTGTTATGCAATTTGGAACTGTCAAATCGCTTGATGAGTCGCACCGGTGTGAATGGGGGCTTCAGGAAATAAATCAACCAACCTGTCCTGGCTTTAAAGGAGACATATTCTGCATGACCTGTTCATACAATGGTCTATCTAAGATTGTTATTGGCCAAGATTTTTATTTCTTTAATATTATTTTTGTTTTTTGTTGTCTTTTTTTTATTGTGAATTAATAAATATTATTTTTATATAAGTGTTCAGGTATCTTGCTGTGCATGGATTTATACTACTCTCTAAGGCAGTGGTTTCCAAACTGTAGCCCTGTGCTTGCTTTTATTTGGCCCTTGGAGCACTATTTCATCCACTGATACCAACAATGGAACAATGGGGCATAATCCCCCCCCCCACTGACCCCAGTGAAGGGGAATAATTTCTCCCAATAACTCCAATGATGGGACACAATTCCTCCCAATGACATGAATGATGGGGCCCAATGGTACCAATGGTGGAACACAATTCTCCACTGACACCAATGATGGGGCATTGTTTTTTTCGCACTAACATCGGTACTTTTTTTACTCTAATGGCCATAGTTCGGCCCCCCAAAAGTCTGAAGGACAGTAACCTGCCCTTTGTTTAGAAAGTTTGGAGACCCCTGCTCTAAGGCATTGGAGTATGCTTATATGATGTGTATTTGTAATAAATATTTTACTAAGGCTGGGTTCACACTGTTGCAAATTGGATGAAAGCTTCCCCGCATCCAATTCACATAGCAGGAGATTGTGACCGGCTCTCTATGGGGAGTCTTTTGGTCTGTTTCAGGTCCGAATTCAGACAAAAATTTGGGCTGAAATAGAGAATAGAGACACACCGGACCCTGCTGTGAGCCGCTCTGTGTTCTAGTGTGAACCCAGACTAAAGCCTCATACACACAATTGACTTTCCGACGGGAAATGTTCGATGACAGGCTGTTGGCGGTAAATCCAACCATGTGTACGGTCCATCGGACAATTGTTGTTGGACTTTCCACCAGCAAATGTTGGCTAGCAGGTTCTCAAATTTTCTGAGGACAAATGTCTGTTGTCGGATTGTCCGATCGTGTGTACACAAGTCCGTCAGACAAAAGTCCAAGGTACAAACACGCATTCTCAGAAGCAGAAGTGGCCGGTCTTGTAAACTAGTGTTTGCAATATAAAATGAACATTCATGACGCGGCAAATTTTGAAATATACAAATGCAGTGCACAATTCTCTTCTTCTTTAAGGCTCCATTCACACTAGCGCGTTTTTTGATGCATTTTGCATTTTGAAGAAATGCATGGGAATTTTTTAACATGGGTTCCTATGGAACATGTTCACATCAATGCCTTTTTGTACCTCTGCGTTTTTGGAAAGGGTCAGGGACTTTTTTTCATGCAAAATGTTTTTGCAGCGTTTTAAATGCGTTTTTGGCATTTTTTTTGACTGTATACAGTATAAAAAACTGTAAAAAAAAAAAAAAAAAAACGCAGCAAAAACACTGTGAAAACGCTGTAAAAACGCTGCTCAAAAACGTGGCAAGCATCACAAAAAAAACTCCAAAAACGCTCAAAAGCAACATGCATAGGTGTGAATCGAGCCTAATGGGATAATAGTGAAGCTGCTTTTCTGGTGATACTGATGGAGTTATTGCAAACAAATTTTTAAAGGCTTTTTTTTCTAGTGATATCAAGAATATTATTATGTTTTTGTTTTGTTTTTTTATTTATTTGGGCAAGTTACCACAACACCATTATACAGTAGTTTATAAGATCAAAGATACAACTATGTTGGTGTCCCTTGTTAATGTTACATTGTATTTTTTTAAATGTAACTGCCGACTCCCAAACTGTCATTTGAAGTAAAACACAAAGCCAAGTATTATTCTACACAATTTTTTTATTATGCATTAAAAAAAACAAAACAAATAAAATTAGACGTGTTATCTGCCAATAGAAATTAACCAAAAAGTGCATTGTATGCATCCAAAAATATAGAAAATATACCAAATCAAAGTATTATTCAACCCAAAAAAATTGTCAAAGCAATAACTCCAAGGCCAATAATAAATAACACGTTATCTCCTCCGATTCCGCTACATGTCTGGTAGACGAACGGCCGTTCAGAAACGAACTGAAAAGCACAAAATGAAAAACGCAAAAAGAAAAGCGCGAATCAACACTCACCAAACTTCTACTAACACGAAATTAGCAGAAGGAGCCCAAAGGGTGGTGCTATAGAGCTGAAAAAAACACGTAGTACGTCTAGTACGTCACTACGTTCGTAATTGTTGGCCAACATTTGTGTGACCGTGTGTATGCAAGACAAGTTTGAGCGAACAACCTTCGGATAAAATTCCATGGTTTTGTTGGCCAACAATCCAATCGTGTGTACGAGGCATATGAGTCAGGGGATCATGCCTGGTTTGAAGCCATGTGTGTTCAAAAGGTGAGGTTCTCCTCCTAGGCATGCTAGCTCCACCTCGTCCAGACACAGCTGTTTTTATAGAAGACATCCTTGTTTTTTTTTTTTGGGGGGGGGGGAGATATTGGTTGGGTTGGGTTATTGTTTTTGTATTTAGTAATTTGTAATAATGACTTTATATAATTTTTGAATGGTTGTCCTGATATTGACAGAGTACAAGCCACACAGGTCCTATATGGTGGTCCTTTTTCAGGGTAACTATGCCCTGAACTGTTTGTTTCATTTACTGTAATGTTTTTTCTTAGACCACCAGGATCACATGTACTTTCTGTGAGTTAGCACAGAGTTTATCAACCTTTCTCCAGTCAAGGCAACCTTTCAAATTTTGATTGATCTCAAGGCACCTTATAAAATGTAAAAACTAAACTAATAGTTTTACATAACACAGCATCAACCACATGTAGTACACTCAACATTAGAGGAGCTTTATACAAATCAAATACACTTTTGTACACTGTTACTGATTAGTATTCCAGCATTTCTTCTTTCTTTCTCTCCCCCGTGCAGCTAATGTGACCCTATTGCTGAGAAAGATGGGTGGGGAGGGGGGTCAAACAAGGATGATGTGCAGATGCCCGATGTCCTCCATATCAACCAATGATGTCAGCGCTTGTTAGGACGCTGGTGGCCGACCCACATGGTGCCCAAGGCTGTAATGTTGCACAATGAAAACCTGTGACTTTGTGTAACAAAAAATAGGCTTGATCCATCTTCTGGCTTGTATACAATTTTTGGGCAATTTGGGGCAATTTTTTGGTACTGTCAAGGCACCCCTGAAGAACCCATAAGGCACCCTGGTTGAAAAGGACTGAGTTAGCATACAGTCGTTTAAATAATTTTCCTGGCATATATCTTTATTTCCATATTTATGATTTCACACATTGCACAAGAATATTAAATTATGTAATTTATGGACACTGTCTTTTGTTTGCAATATATTCATGTTTTTGATTTTTTTTTTATGTTGATAAAAGAGATTTGTTATTGTGCTTTGATTTTTTTTACTAATGTGATACACCATTGGTTGATACAGTATCTCACAAAAGTGAGTACACCCCTACATTTTTGTAAATATTTTCTTCTATCTTTTCATGTGACAACACTGAAGAAATGACACTTTGCTACAATGTAAAGTAGTGAGTGTACAGCTTGTATAACAGTGTAAAGTTGCTGTCCCCTCAAAATAACTCAACACAGCCATTAATGTCTAAACCGCTGGCAACAAAAGTCAGTACACCCCTAAGTGAAAATGTCCAAATTGGGCCCAATTAGCCATTTTCCCTCCCCGGTGTCATGTGACTCGTTAATATTACAAGGTCAAAAAATGTGAAAAAAGGAAGACACATATAAAAAGAGACAAGAAAGGCTGCACACCCCGAAATTAGATTAAAGAAAAATTATTTTCCCCATGGGGCTTTAAAACAGCAATGCACATAATGAAAGGAAGTTCTTAATGGATGTATAAAAAGTTTTATCCAATATCATGGTTTGAAGTACAGTATAGAGAATCATCTGGTACAGTAACACACATCTTATTCCCCAGTGCAGTAACAAACACATATTAATACACATAGTAAGGTTACATAATGTTACATAAATAGCAAGCCCCGACGCGTTTCGACCTGTATATGGTCTCTTCAGGGGGACAGTTGGATCTAAAAAAGAATTACATAAATTAAATTCAAATAGATAAATATATATATATTATTGTGCATCACTTGGATTAAACCAAGATAATGAGTCTTTACCGCTAAGTGGTGGAATGGGTGTTCTCTAGTCCAGGATATGTGCTGAGGGCCAATGGAAACACCGGAGGGCTCGGGGGGCCACCCTCACTCTCCCAGGAGAGCCAGCCTCAGGGGGCTTACAAGGAGCCACACTTAGCGCACCCCCCGGGAGGGGGGGGGGAGGGGAGATGAGGGGGAGGAGCCCACACCTGCAACAGAAACCCAAGAATAGCCATATATTAGTTAGAGGAAGTTTAATAATTAACTTGGTAATGTATTGAGTGTTTCCAATTTGTCTATGTGGAGACTGGCGTTGGATAGGATTTTTACTATGTAAATATATTGAGATGTTAATTCCATCCCATAAATGTAATCGACAAAATTTAATGATCGTGTGATCCAACAATGCAGTGGTATAGTAGGTCTATTATAATGGATAGGTAAATAAGAAGGATGAAATGGGTGAAAAAGAGGGGGAAGGGTGTGTGTGTGAAAAAAAAAAAAAAAAAGGCAACAACGATGGCCTAAATGGAGAGGAGTGCATTATGTGGTGGAGGATAGTGTGAATGAGGTGGTGCATGATGTGGTAACATGACATGGTGCTTGCTTGGTGCCTACTGTGTGAAAGCAAAAATGAAAAGTAAACTAAAAAGTGAAAAAAGTCTAAAATTAGGTGAAAAGCCAATCAAAATGTGAAAATGTGTATGCAGGGTGGTGGAAAGTGCTGTGTGGAATAAAGGTGAAATAACAAGAAGTTTACCTTATCAGTTGTATAAATCGTGTAGGCTGGAGGTAATGCTGGACTTGTTGAAAAGTTCAATGTGATAAGCTTAGTGGCGATCATGCAAAAATAGGGGCTCTAGTGTAGAAAGAACCTGGCAGCAGTAGCATTCATCCTGGCCTGCAGGAGATAATGATCTGATTGTCAGGCCTCCAGTCTCCCTTTATATCCAAATTCAGGCAAATGGGATAATCATGTGCAGGTGCAAACCCCCCACCCACACCGCCCACAAGAAAAAAAAAAAAAAAAACCCGGAAGGATTGGCGCTGGAACCGCTGATGGAGCGGCCCCTGTGTGGCTCCCTCGGCGTCCACCAGGCCCCGACCACTGTCGTCATCTCCGCCGCAATATGCGTGACGCGTGACGTCATGACGTTGTGCGCAAGCCGGGCCCTTACAGGCATGCGCACTCCGCCAAACGTCCGGCGATGAACACGGGACGCCGCCGGCAGGATAGAGCTCACCTTAACTGCAGCGATGAGCAAAAAAGGGGGCACGCAAAAGAATTTGCATGCCCCCCCCTTTTCCTGCCGGGAAGCCGCGAGGGGTCAGACTCATCCCAAGAAGGGAGAGGGGGCACCACCAACACCCGCCAGTCCAAAAAACGGCCCTCAAAACAAAAACAAAATACTAGGGATGGTGTCAGTAGGACATGAATGATTGACTTTATGGGATCACCAACATAGCACACAGCAAATGTTGATGGTCTGGTATGTTTTTTGTTTGTTTTTACATTTTTTACATTTTTTAGTTTTTACATGGGCTGTTTTTAAATGTAAAAAATGTAAAAACAAACAAAAAACATACCAGACCATCAACATTTGCTGTGTGCTATGTTGGTGATCCCATAAAGTCAATCATTCATGTCCTACTGACACCATCCCTAGTATTTTGTTTTTGTTTTGAGGGCCGTTTTTTGGACTGGCGGGTGTTGGTGGTGCCCCCTCTCCCTTCTTGGGATGAGTCTGACCCCTCGCGGCTTCCCGGCAGGAAAAGGGGGGGGCATGCAAATTCTTTTGCGTGCCCCCTTTTTTGCTCATCGCTGCAGTTAAGGTGAGCTCTATCCTGCCGGCGGCGTCCCGTGTTCATCGCCGGACGTTTGGCGGAGTGCGCATGCCTGTAAGGGCCCGGCTTGCGCACAACGTCATGACGTCACGCATATTGCGGCGGAGATGACGACAGTGGTCGGGGCCTGGTGGCCTTCCGGGACGCCGAGGGAGCCACACAGGGGCCGCTCCATCAGCGGTTCCAGCGCCAATCCTTCCGGGTTTTTTTTTTTTTTTTTTTCTTGTGGGCGGTGTGGGTGGGGGGTTTGCACCTGCACATGATTATCCCATTTGCCTGAATTTGGATATAAAGGGAGACTGGAGGCCTGACAATCAGATCATTATCTCCTGCAGGCCAGGATGAATGCTACTGCTGCCAGGTTCTTTCTACACTAGAGCCCCTATTTTTGCATGATCGCCACTAAGCTTATCACATTGAACTTTTCAACAAGTCCAGCATTACCTCCAGCCTACACGATTTATACAACTGATAAGGTAAACTTCTTGTTATTTCACCTTTATTCCACACAGCACTTTCCACCACCCTGCATACACATTTTCACATTTTGATTGGCTTTTCACCTAATTTTAGACTTTTTTCACTTTTTAGTTTACTTTTCATTTTTGCTTTCACACAGTAGGCACCAAGCAAGCACCATGTCATGTTACCACATCATGCACCACCTCATTCACACTATCCTCCACCACATAATGCACTCCTCTCCATTTAGGCCATCGTTGTTGCCTTTTTTTTTTTTTTTTTTCACACACACACCCTTCCCCCTCTTTTTCACCCATTTCATCCTTCTTATTTACCTATCCATTATAATAGACCTACTATACCACTGCATTGTTGGATCACACGATCATTAAATTTTGTCGATTACATTTATGGGATGGAATTAACATCTCAATATATTTACATAGTAAAAATCCTATCCAACGCCAGTCTCCACATAGACAAATTGGAAACACTCAATATATTACCAAGTTAATTATTAAACTTCCTCTAACTAATATATGGCTATTCTTGGGTTTCTGTTGCAGGTGTGGGCTCCTCCCCCTCATCTCCCCTCCCCCCCCCCTCCCGGGGGGTGCGCTAAGTGTGGCTCCTTGTAAGCCCCCTGAGGCTGGCTCTCCTGGGAGAGTGAGGGTGGCCCCCCGAGCCCTCCGGTGTTTCCATTGGCCCTCAGCACATATCCTGGACTAGAGAACACCCATTCCACCACTTAGCGGTAAAGACTCATTATCTTGGTTTAATCCAAGTGATGCACAATAATATATATATATTTATCTATTTGAATTTAATTTATGTAATTCTTTTTTAGATCCAACTGTCCCCCTGAAGAGACCATATACAGGTCGAAACGCGTCGGGGCTTGCTATTTATGTAACATTATGTAACCTTACTATGTGTATTAATATGTGTTTGTTACTGCACTGGGGAATAAGATGTGTGTTACTGTACCAGATGATTCTCTATACTGTACTTCAAACCATGATATTGGATAAAACTTTTTATACATCCATTAAGAACTTCCTTTCATTATGTGCATTGCTGTTTTAAAGCCCCATGGGGAAAATAATTTTTCTTTAATATTACAAGGTCTCAGGTGTGAATGGGGAGCAGGTGTGTTAAATTTGGTGTTATCGCTCTCATTCTCTCATTATGGTCACTGAAAGTTCAACATGGCACCTCATGGCAAAGAACTCTCTGAAAAAAAGAATTGTTGCTCTACATAAAGATGGCCTAGGCTATAAGAAGATTGCCAAGACCCTGAAACTGAGCTGCAGCATGGTGGCCAAGACCATACAACAGTTTAACAGGACAGGTTCCACTCAGAAAAGACCATGGTCGACCAAAGAAGTTAAGTGCACGTGCTCAGACTCATATACAGAGGTTATCTTTGAAAAATAGACGTATGAGTGCTGACAGCATTGCTGCAGAGGTTAAAGGGGTGGGGGGTCAGCCTGTCAGTGCTCTTCTAAAGATGATGCACAAGAAAGCCCGCAAACAGTTTGCTGAATACAAGCAGACTAAGGATATGGATTACTGGAACCATGTCCTGTGGTCTGATGAGACCAAGATAAACTTATTTGGTTCAGATGGTGACAAGTGTGCGTGGTGGCAACCAGGTGAGGAGTAGAAAGACAAGTGTGTCTTGTCTACAGTCAAGCATGGTGGTGGGAGTGTCATGGTCTGGGGCTGCATGAGTGCTGCCGGCACCGAGGATCTACAGTTCATTGAGGGAACCATGAATGTACTGTGACATACTGAAGCAGCGTATGATCCCCTTCCTTCGGAGACTGGGCCTCAGGGCAGTATTCCAACATGATAACGACCCCAAACACACCTCCAAGATGGCCACTGCCTTGCTAAAGAAGCTGAGGGTAAAGGTAATGGACTGGTCAAGCATGTCTCCAGACCTCAACCCTATTTAGCATCTGTGGGACATCCTCAAATGGAAGGTGGAGGAGCGCAAGGTCTCTAACATCCACCAGCTCCGTGATGTCGTCATGGAGGAGTGGAAGAGGACTCCAGTGACAACCTGTGAAGCTCTGGTGATCTCCATGCCCAAGAGGGTTAAGGCAGTGCTGGAAAATAATGGTGGCCACACAAAATATTGACACAATGGCCCAATTTGGACATTTTCACTTAGGGGTGTACTGACTTTTGTTAAAAAGGAAGGGTTTCCGCGCTCACGGACCAAGGTTTGCAGCCTCCCCTTACACACACCCCCAATGGGGGTGAGGTTATTGGTAAAAGAGATTAAAGATAGGGGTAAGTGGGGCTACCTTTGTCAGGGTTCCTAATAAAAATAAGTATAAAAATAAATAAATAATCTGTACTCATATGTGCAGAGCGACAATCACTCAGCCAAGGACCATTAATTAGTGAATGTGAGTATGCACCTCTTAAACTTAGTGAACCGTGCTAATGTTTGCAATCCCATACTTTACTGACTTTTGTTGCCAGCGGTTTAGACATTAATGGCTGTGTGTTGAGTTATTTTGAGGGGACAGCAAATTTACACTGTTATACAAGCTGTACACTCACTACTTTACATTGTAGCAAAGTGTCATTTCTTCAGTGTTGTCACATGAAAAGATAGAATAAAATATTTACACAAATGTGAGGGGTGTACTCACTTTTGTGAGATACTGTAGATTTCATTCTTGTGGTACATGTCATTTTGCTGGTCCCCACTTGGCTGGCTTATCTTCTAGTTATTGGCCTTAAAATGGGTATGGGGGCCCAGGGCCCACCCTAAGGGACTTATATCAATGTCACCAATTTGGACAACCCCAAAACAAGGAGAAGTGCCTTTAAAAATGCAAAATTGCTGAAAAGCTAGTAACTTGGGGGGGGGGGTTACTCTGCCTGTAAAGTGGTACATCTGTAGCATGTATCCAAAATGTTACTTCAAAGATGTATGGAGAAAAGTTACAAATCTACATTGCAGCTGCAAGATTTTAACACCAAAAAAGAAATGGCGTCCCCCCACCAATACATACAAGGTCATTTGGGTCTGTTAAGGCTTAAAATGAGAACGCCCATGTGAAAAATCCCACCCTAAACAAGAATAATATTGTGCCCCTTCTACACACTAACAAACCCCTAGCCAAACACACAGCAAGCCAGCCCATAAAGGGGGGTGGATGCTTTGGGGCAGGAGGGGCTCGGGCACCCCAAAAGTTAACCACCTTGTTCCCATATTCAGGGGGACAAGGGCCTCTTCCATACAACCCTAGGCTGGGGTTTGTGAGGGGCTGCAGACGAGGGACTTTACAGAATGTGGAAAGACCCTTTAAACTAGTGGGTACAACATGCTTTGTGGTTGGTATTGGGCTGAGCCCAGCATGCCCCAAAGGCAGTCAGCTATGTTGAGTGCATGGGGCCTTGTATGGTTCAAGAGGGGGTTGGGCGATCGCTCTTCTTGCCCCTTTCCTAGCTGGCCCTGTTGTTTGCTCTGAAAAAGGATGTGGTTTGGATTGGTGAAGGCAGCTCACAGCCTTTGGAGTATGAAGTGGAGTGTGGAGTTCCCCTTTAACCACTTCAGTACCAGGCACTTTCGCCCCTTTCTGCCCAGGACAATTTTGAGCTTTCAGTGCTGTCGCACTTTGAATGACAACACTGTACCCAAACTAAATTTTTATAATTTTATTCCCACAATTAGAGCTTTCTTTTGGTGGTATTTCATCACCTCCTGCGGTTTTTATTTTTTGCTAAACAAACTAAAAAATACTGACATTTTTGAAAAAAAAAATGTTTTTCTTTGTTTCTGTTATAAAATTTTGTTTTCTGCTTCACTGATGGGCACTGATGAGTCGGCACTGATGAGTCGGCACTGATGGGCACTGATGAGTCGGCACTGACGGGCACTGATGAGAGGGCACTGATATGTAGAATTGATGGGCACTGACAGGCAGCACTGATGGGCACTGACAGGCAGCTGTGATGGGCACTGACCGGCAGCACTGATTGGCACTGACAGGTGGCATTGATGGACACTAATAGATGGCACTAATGGACAGCACTGATTGGGCAGGTACTGACAGGTGTTAATGCTGGGCACTGACTGGCATTGTGATGGACACTGATTGGCACTATGGTGGGCACTGATTTGCAATGTGATTGGCACTGATTGGCACTTTATTGGGCACTGACAGGGGGTTATGATGGGACACTGACTGGGCACCGATTGGCAGCTTATTGGTATATTTGATGGGGGCTTATTGGTATATTTGATGGGGACCCCCCCCCTCTGACAGGGAGAGCCGCTGATCAGCTCTCCCTGTCAGCGCGAACCGAGGAATGCCGTTTACTGGCACTTCCTGGTTTACGCGATAATCAGCTGTGATTGGTCAAAGCTAATCACCTGGTAAGAAGCCTCTGTCAGAGGCTTCTTATCAAGATTGGAGATGCGGTGTGTCAGAGTAAGGCTACTTTCACACTGAGGCGTGCAGGCGCTGGCGGTACAGCGGCGCTAAATATAGCGCCGCTTTACCATCGTTTTTGCACCGCTAGCGTGTCGGTTTTAACCCCACGCTAGCGGCCGAATAATGGTTAAAACCACCCGCAAAACGCCGCTGCCCCATTGTTTTCAATGGGAAGGGGCGCTTTAGAAGCGGTAAATACACCGCTCCTGCAGCACGCCAAAGATGCAACTTGCAGGACTTTTTAGACTGCCCTGCAAGCGCACCGCTCCAGTGTGAAACCCCTCGGGGCTTTCACATTGGAGTGCATTGAGCGGCTCTTTTGGGGCGCTTTGCAGGCGCTATTTTTAGCACTTTAGCGCCTGCAAAGCGCCTCAGTTTAAAAAGGAGCCTAACACGCCGGGATCACCGGCATGTTAAACCTGCTGGACGTCATATGACGCCCAGTCAGGATAACAGAACCACTTCCTGGACGTCAATCTGTTATAGGCCGGGCGGGAAGTGGTTAAAAGCAAAAGCTAGCCCAAAGAAATCATATGAATTAGAGGGGAAGATTAAATGCCCTTTTATGAGGAGCTAGAGGAGCAAGAGTCTTTTTACATAATTTTAACAAGGTACATGTCACATGTTGGCAACGTAACACGCTAACATGGCCTGTGTGCAAATCTCCTTAAAAAAATACATAAAGGTGAACCAGTGTAAAAAAAAAAAATGTCAAGTTTAGAGGTGCGCCTGTTCAACCCACACAATTGCATTTATGTTGCTTGACATTTACTAAGATTTTGGTCGCGTAGTGAACAAATGCATTTGAACAAGCGCAATAGTCGGTTTCGCATGCGCATTGCTTACATTGATCTTGCGCAGGTCTAAACGTACTTGCAGGCACAGCAGTCTTGCTCTGAAAAAGTTACTTTCTCATTCTATTTTGGGCATATTTGTTATTTGGGCAGATGTTACTAAACTTCCTCACATCACCCCATAATATTGGCACCTCCTTCTTCTGTTGATATTGAATTGAAGATGCCGTGCGCCATGTCCATAGTGGCACACAGATTGCATTCTCCCGTGGGTCGGGATTGCTATAGTAAATGGAGGATTCACGCTCTGTTCCTGGCACACCGTTTTGTAAATATTAAGATGTGCGTTGCACCTCGCCATGCTCCTCTACTGATGGCGCACGGCTTTCGTAAATCAGCCCCTTTGTCTCTATTCTGGCTAAAGATGCTGCTGGAAAACGAGCACCTTAATATGTGGGGGAGCACTTCTATTCCCTTACTGGTGTTTGATCTACATTTAAAACATATTACACTTACAGCCTTGTGAATATAAAGATTACCCTCCAAAAGGATTTGAGCATATGAAGTGTTCCATTGTTTCATCTGGTGAGTTTGCAATCTTCTCACACGAGTGAAGGTGGAGCATGGTTTGGCCAATTAAGAGTACCTGTCACTATATGGTGTTTTTGGTGTGTTTGTTCTACTACATGAGGATTGTTCACTGTATGATTTAATTCTATTTGTGTGGTTATATGTTATACACTATATTCACAGCTACAAACATATGAGAGTTAGTGCCAACCTTTTATATGTTCTAATTGATTGCTAGGTGATATATTCACTTGTTGAAGGGGCAGCTTTACTCAATTTTCACTTTATTTGTGTTTAT
This sequence comes from Lithobates septentrionalis, assembly GCA_037952835.1. Lineage (NCBI taxonomy): Eukaryota > Metazoa > Chordata > Amphibia > Anura > Ranidae > Lithobates > Lithobates septentrionalis. The sequence continues at coordinate 3,526,305 of JBBDGP010001771.1, read as the reverse complement.
TTGGCGCCACTTCTTGTTTATTGATTCGCACATTTCAGGGGTGAATGCCTGGAAAGGAGAATACCTGTTTTCTGGGAATTCTTCTCAGAAAGCATGGGGCCCTAAACCTATGTACAGGGTTTAGCCCCATCTATCGGTAGCATATTTCAGCCTGTTATAGACTTTGACAGTCTGCAGGCAGTGGGGCTGGGTCCTGCACCTGAAAACACCAGGGCTGGCTACATAGCAGCTAAACACCCATATGTCAAGGGGCTTAGCAATCCTACCCCCGATAGTTTGTCAAAATCACCCATGTCGGGGCTGCTACAAAACTATGTGTTTGTCCCTATGGAATTTCTTCCTTTGTAGGCCAGGTAATAAGAACCCATCACTAGCATTTGAGATTTAGCAGTGTCCAGTGAAAAAAACATACATTCAACTTACAAGTTAGGCCTCATTCTCACGAGGCGGATCCGCTTCCACGGAGTCTGCCTCGGTCCGCCAGCTCAGCGGGAGATCTCTCCGTTGATCTCCGCTGAGCCGACGGATGACAGGTCCCTCTCTGCTCACTGAGCGGGGAGGGGCTTGTCGAGCGCCGCTGGTTTCTATGGAGAGATCGGACGAAAACAGGCAGCATGTCCGTTTTTCATCAGATCTCACCCGATCCGCCAGGCATCCGTCTGTTTTTTGCGGATCGGACGGGGTCGGATGTCAGCGGACATGTCACCGCTGATATCCGTCGCTCCATAGACTAGCATGGAGCGCCCATTCAGGCGGACCTGTCTGCCCGTGTGAAAGGGGCCTTAAATTCACATACATAACACCTGTAATCAATTAAGGGATAATCAGGTGATATGCTCAAACCAAAGGTAAATAATTACAGGCAGTAGACATGTGCATTTCGTTTAGTTCCGAATCGAAATTCGGACGAATTTTTCATTATTCGGAAATTCGGATGCATCCGAATTTCCGAATTAGAAAAGTAAAAAATTTAAACGAATCCGAAAAAAAACGAACGAATTCGAAAACATATTCGAATCGAATTCGAAAACATATTTGAATTCGAAAACATATACGAATCGAATTCGAAAACATATTCGAATCGAATTCGAAAAAATTTTCGAATTCGAAAACATATTCGAATCGAATTCGAAAGCAAATTCGAATCGAATTTGAAAAAAATAGAAAAAGTTTTTCTAAAAAAACCAATAAGATAGAATATAAAATAATAAAGCAATAGAATGAATATATATATATATATATATATATATATATATATATATATATATATATATATATATATATATATATATCATTTTTTTATTCTCTTCTATTTTTTTAAAGCTTTTCTTTTCTATTATTTTATATTCTATAATAGTCTTTTCAATTCAAATTCGAATTTCGGAACATGGCTTCTGAAGTTTGAATTTCGTATAGAATGAATTCGAATTTGAATAGAAAAGATTAGAACAGAAGATAATAGAAAAGAAGACTAGAAAAACAATAGAACAGAATAGAAGAAAATATAATATATATATTATATTCTATTCTGTTCTATTGTTTTTCTAGTCTATTCTTTTCTATTATTTTCTATTCTATTCTAATCTTTTATATTCAAATTTGATTTCGGTCTATATGAAATTCGAATTTTGGAAGATGTTTTATATTAATATAAATAGATATATATATATCTATATAGATAGATATATATATATATCAATAAAAACAGAATAGAAATTTTTATATATATATATATATATATATATATATATATATTTATATTCTGTTTCTATTGCTTTTCTATGCTATTCGTTTCTATTCTATTCTAAACTTTTCTATTCGAATTTGAATTCATTCTGGTTATACAGAAACAGAATGAAATAGAATGAAATCGAATTCTAATAGAAAAGACTAGAACAGAAAAACAATAGAACAGAATAGAAAAAAAATATATATAAAAAAATATATAAAACCATCTTCTTAAATTGGAATTTGGTACAGAATGAATTCAAATAGAAAAGATTAGAATAGAACAGAAAATAATATAAAAGAATAGCATAGAAAAACAATAGAACAGAATAGGAAAAAAAAAATATTCTATTCTAATCTTTTCTATTCAAATTCATTCTGTACCAAATTCCAATTTCGGAAGATGGTTTTATATATATATATATATATATATATATATATATATATATATATATAATATTTCTTTCTATTCTGTTCTGCTGTTCTATTGTTTTTCTATTCTATTCTTTTCTATTAGAATTTTTGATTTCATTCTATTTCTATATAACCATCTTCCGAAATTCGAATTTCGTATAAAATGAATTTGAATTTGAATAGAAAAGATTAGAATAGAGTAGAAAGAATAGACTAGAAAAACAATAGAACAGAATAGAATAAGATCGAATTCGAATTTCGCATGGAATTAATTCAAATTCGAATAGAAAAGTTTAGAATAGAATAGAAAAGAATAGCATAGAAAAATAATGGAACAGAATAGAAAAAAATATATACCGGTAATATATATATTTAACCATCTTCCGAAATTGGAATTTAATACAGAATGAATTCGAATTCGAATAGAAAAGATTAGAATACAATATATTATATTTTTTTCTATTCTGTTCTATTGTATTTCTATGCTATTCTTTTATATTTTCTATTCTATCCTAATCTTTTCTATTGGAATTCAATTTCATTCTATACGAATTTCAAATTTCGCAAATAATCGTTATATATAGTTTATTTTTTCAAATTCAGTTTTTTTCGAATGTGGTAGAATTTTTTCTAATGTGATAGAATTTTTTCGAATTTGACAGTTTTTTCGAATGTGGTAGAATTTTTTCGAATTTGATAGTTTTTTATCGAATGTGGTAGAATTTTTTCAAATTTGATAGTTTTTTTTCGAATGTGGCAGAATTTTTTCGAATTTGATAGTTTTTTATCGAATGTGGTAGAATTTTTTCAAATTTGATAGTTTTTTTTCGAATGTGGTAGAATTTTTTCGAATGTGGTAGAATTTTTTCGAATTTGACAGTTTTTTCGAATGCGGTAGAATTTTTTCGAATTTGACAGTTTTTTCGAATGTGGTAGAATTTTTTCGAATTTGACAGTTTTTTCGAATGTGGTAGAATTTTTTCGAATTTGATAGTTTTTTTTCGAATGTGGTAGAATTTTTTCGAATTTGATAGTTTTTTTTCGAATGTGGTAGAATTTTTTCGAATATGATAGTTTTATTCGAATACGGTCAAATTTTTTCGAATACGGTCGAATTTTTTCGAATGCGGTCGAATTTTTCTCGAATTCGAATACGGAACGAAACGAATTCCGAAAACGAATGTAACGAATGCAACAAATTTAACTAAACGAATTTAGTTAAATAACGAATCGAAACGAAACTAAACAAATTTTTTCATCCTGCACATGTCTAACAGGCAGCATGAAAAATCTTATTCAAAACTTGTCACTGCCCTATCCGGTATCCGGAACTGTCATTTTAGTATGGAGAAAAAAATCCTAAGGGCACATCATGCATACAATTATAAGGAGGGAAGAAAAAAAGAAAAAAAAAAAAACAAACAAGGGAAAGTAAAGAATAAAGAAAAAAAAGGGGGGGGGCCTGACCTATAGGCTGTGAGGTACCGTGCATAAGTAAATCCACATTACTTAAACCTTATAGATCATAGGACGACCATGGGGCCCATTTTCTGTCAAATACCGGCATAGTGTCCATCAAGGTGTGGTGGACTCTCTCCATAAGACGGATCGCTTCCATGCATTGTAATACTTGGTCCCAGGGAACTGCCGGCGTTCTCCAGTGCAGGACTATAGCCCAGTGTACTGCACTGAAGAGCATGTGAGTGAGTTTCTGAGCCAGAGGGATAGCTTCTGGGAGGTCTGCAAATAGTAGGCCCATCTGGTAGGTCAGAGTATAGCGTGTTCCAGTGATCTGGGCTACTTTATTAGCTATTTTTAGCCATAGGGGTTGAAGGACCTTGCAGCTCCAAAATATGTGGAGGTGTGTGCCTGTATCTGGGCAACCTCGGAAGCAGTTCCCCGGGACCAAGGGACTAATTCTATTCAATCTTGAGGGGGTATAATACCATCTTGTGTGGAGCTTTACTACTGTTTCCCTAACCGCCATTGATTTTGTACATTTTCTCATATTTGATACCATATCTGTCCAGCTTTCCGGGGCAATTTCTAGACCTGTTTCCGCTTCCCAGCTGAGCATTGCTTGTGATTTTGAGGGGAGGTCATGTTTATTTAGGTATTGATACAAAGTGGAAATAGTGCCCTTATCACTGGAGGAGATCTTACATTAGTGTTCAAAAATATTTGATGTAGCAGACCTTTCCCTCTGGAAGTGAATAGAGTAGAAGTGCCTGATCTGCAAATATTTGTAAAATTCCGTCCTAGGTAGCTCATGTCGTTCCTGCAGCAAGGCGAAGGAGCTAAAGGGGGGTTCTTGGATCAAGGCCTCAAGGGAGGTTAAGCCCTTCTGTGTCCAGTGAGAAAAATTAGTGGGTGTTTTGAAAGCTGACATAAATCTGGGATCCCCTAGGAATGAGGCCTGCTTGTGGCTTCTTATGCGAGTTAGTCCGGGGAGCCGGACTGTCTAAGGAGGTCATTGTTATGATAATAGGACTAGCTCTACTGTGTAAGGTGACCTTTGTCTTAGATAATGGGAGTAGCCCTTATCTTGGGATGAGCTGAACACCCCCGGTTCAGTTCGCAGCAGAACTTGCAAACAGTCAAAAAATTCTATGGGACACGAACATAATTAATTAAAAGTGCTCATTTTAAAGGCTTATATGCAATTATTGTCATAAAAAGTGTTTGGGGACCCGGGTCCTGCCCCAGGGGACATGTATCAATGCAAAAAGAAATTTTAAAAATGAACGTTTTTTCTGGAGCAGTGATTTTAATAATGGTTAAAGTGAAACAATAAAAGTGAAATATTTCTTTAAATTTTGTAGCTGGGCGGTGTCTATAGTATGCCTGTAAAGGGGGCATGTTTCCCGTGTTTAGAACAGTCTGACAGCAAAATTACATTTCAAAGGAAAAAAAGTCATTTAAAACTACTTGCGGCTATTAATGAATTGTCGGTCCGACAATACACATAAAAGTTCATTGATAAAAACGGCATGGGAATTCCCCACAGGGGAATCCCGCACCAAAATTTTAAAAAAAAATGGCGTGGGGGTCCCCCTAAATTCCATATTAGGCCCTTCAGGTCTGGTATGGATATTAAGGGGAACCCCACATCAAAATTAATAAAAAATGGTGTGGGGGTCCCCCTCAAAATCCATACCAGACCCTTCAGGTCTGGCATGGGTTTTAAGGGGAACCCCGCGCCAATTTTTTTTTAAAAAATGGCGTGGGATCCCCAAAAAATCCATACCAGACCCTTATCTGAGCACGCAACCTGGCAGGCCGCAGGAAAAGAGGGGGGGATGAGAGAGCGCCCCCGCCGAACCGTACCAAGCCACATGCCCTCAATATTGGGAGGGTGCTTTGAGGTAGCCCCCCAAAGCACCTTATCCCCATGTTGATGGGGAGAAGGGCCTCATCCCCACTACCCTTGCACAGTGGTTGTGGGGGTCTGCGGGCAGGGGGCTTATCGGAATCTTGAAGCCCCCTTTAACAAGGGGACTCCCAGATCCCGCCCCCCGTGTAAATTGGTAATGTGGTACAAATGTACCCCTACCATTTCACAAAAAAAGTGTCAAAAAGGTTAAAAAACACAAGAGACGCTTTATTAATTTCAACTTTTAAACTATCTCAAATATTAATTTCCTTTTTTCAACTTCTTTCTTCTGGTCTTCCTTCGGTGTTCTTCTTCTTCCTCCATCTTCTTCCTCTTCTTCTTCTCCATCTTCTTTTTCCTTCGCTCTTCTCATCCTGTATCTTCCTCTAGGCTTCTTCTCCGCTCTGTAGGCACGATCTGCCTCAGTGGGAGTCTTCCACCGTGTGACGCTTCGGTTATTCTGACATCCACAGGGAAGTTCCCCGTGCGTCAGAGGAGGGCACCGTGTGGCCCCGCCCTCCGTTTATATAAGAAATGTCAGAAGAACCAAAGCGTCACGCGGCAGAAGACTCCCACTGAGGCGGATCGTGCGGACAGAGCGGAGAAGAAGCCTGGAGGAAGATGCGGGACGAGAAGAGTGGAGGAAGAAGAAGATGGAGAAGAAGAAGAGGATGGAGAAGAAGAAGAGGATGGAGAAGAAGATGGAGGAAGAAGAAGAACACCAAAGGAAGACTAGAAGAAAGAAGATGAAAGAAGAAGAAATTAATAAAGGACTAGTCAAAAAGACACTTTTTTTGTGAAATGGTAGGGGTACATTTGTACCCCATTACCAATTCACACAGGGGGGGGCGGGATCTGGGAGTCCCCTTGTTAAAGGGGCTTCCAGATTCCGATAAGCCCCCCGCCCACAGACCACCCCAACCACCAGGCAAGGGTTGTGGGGATGAGGCCCTTCTCCCCATCAACATGGGGACAAGGTGCTTTGGGGGGCTACCTCAAAGCACCCTCCCAATGTTAAGGGCATGTAGCCTATTATGGTTCGGGGGGGCGCTCTCTCATCCCTCCCTCTTTTCTTGCAGCCTGCGAGGTTGCATGCTCGGATAAGGGTCTGGTATTGATTTTTGGGGGGACCCCACGCCATTTTTAAAAAAAAATTGGCATGGGCTTCCCCTTAAAATCCATACCAGACCTGAAGGGTCTGGTATGGATTTTGAGGGGGACCCCCACGCCATTTTTTTTAAATTTTGGCCAGGGTTCCCCTTATTATCCATACCAGACCTGATGGGCCTGGTATGGAATTTAGGGGGACCCCCACGCCATTTTATTTTAAACTTTGGCACGGGGTTCCCCTTAATATCCATACCAGACCTAAAGGGCCTGGTATGGAATTTAGGGGGACCCCCACGCTTTTTTTTTTGGTTCGGGGTTCACCTGTAGGGAAATCCCATGCCGTTTTTATCAATGAACTTTTATGTGTATTATCGGACCAACAATTCATTAAAAGCCGCAAGTATGGATGAGCTTCGTGTTTGAGTCTAACCGATGTTCGACTCAAACATCGTGTGTTCGGTCATTCACCGAATTACGAACGATATGGTCCGTTCGCGCCAAATTCGATTGGCGTGTCACAGCCCATAATTCACTGCGGCATTGCAGTGCATTGCTGGCTGATTATTGGCCAAGCATGCACTATGACCCGCATGCTTGGCCAATCACAGCGCTGTGTGTACAGAGAGCCGTAATTGGCCAAAGCCAAGGAGGCTTTGGCCAATTATGGCTCAGGGGGTTTAGTACACGCCCCACACTATATAAGGCCGCCTGCACATCGGCCCTATGTAGTTTGAGACAGAGATAGAGAGAGAGAGAGAGACAGTGTTATTTAAGCTAGTTAGAGTAGGCAGGTCGAGCCAGTTAGCTGCAGTTACAGTGAAATGTGTATATATATGCATATATGCAGGTGTTGTGTGTGTGTGTGTGTGTGTGTGTGTGTGTATATATATATATATATATATATATATATATATATATATATATATATATATATATATATATATATACATACATACACTGTATTCAGTTTAGGTAGATCTTGTTCTTCTCTTCCTAATATACTGACAGGCAGGCAGGTGTTTTTACAGTATTTCCAGTCACTGTACTGTACTGTGTACCCTGCACAGTCTCTGCACAGTCTCACCTACAGTATAGCTAACTGCAGTCAGGTGCTTGTGTAGGCTCTTTGAAGTATTTCCAGTTACTGTACTGTGTACACCGCACAGTTGCACCTACAGTATAGCTACCTGCAGCCAGGTGCTTGTGTAGGCTCTTGATGTATTTCCAGTTACTGTACTGTGTACCCTGCACAGTCTCACCTACAGTATAGTTACCTGCAGCCAGGTGCCTGTGTAGGCTCTTTGAAGTATTTCCAGTTACTGTACTGTGTACCCTGCACAGTCTCACCTACAGTATAGCTACCTGCAGCCAAGTGCTTGTGTAGGCTCTTTGAAGTATTTCCAGTTACTGTACTGTGTACCCCGCACAGTCTCACCTACAGTATAGCTACCTGCAGCCAGGTGCTTGTGTAGGCTCTTTGAAGTATTTCCAGTTACTGTAATGTGTACCCCGCACAGTTGCACCTACAGTATAGCTACCTGAAGACAAGTGCAGGTGTTATCATACTAATAATACTACAGGCAGGCAGTTGATTCTTCTAGCTGCAGTATAATCGCTATATATGTATACATCCCAGTTTTGTGCAGCTCACTGCAGGCCAATAGTATGTCTGTAAGGCCAACAAGGAGAGGCAGACAGTCACAAGCCAATAAAAGAGGGCAAGCAGGCTCTGTGTCTAGAGGCAACAGTGCTGGTTGTGGACACGGTGCATCCTCATCAGCACGTGGCCATGGGACACGCTTGGTGTTTTTTTCGGCAGCTGGCCGTGTTGAGCCGCAACATGCGGAAGACTTGGTCCAGTGGATGACCAAGCCGTCCTCATCCTCCTCATCCTCTCACCCAGGCTCAGGGTACTTTGTCTGGCAAAGCAGTTGCCAACGCGCCCTCTTCCCTTGGCTCAATGGCATCAGTGACTCCTTCCTTAGCCCCACCATGTCCTCCTGAGGAGTCCCTCGAACTGTTTGACCACAGTGTTAGGTACATGCTCCAGGAGGATGCCCAGCGTTTTGAAGGCTCTTATGATGGTACTCAGCTAGATGAAGGCAGTAACATGAGCCCGGACAGAGGGGGTGCCCAAGAAGGACAGCAATCTGGCAGTCATGTTCCCCCTGCTGCAGCATACTGCCAGGTTTGCTCCAGTGATGAGGAGGGAGGGGATGATGAGGTCACTGACTCAACGTGGGTGCCTGATAGGAGAGGGGAGGAGGAGGCACATTACCAACGAGGCAGGATGCCCTCCAGGGGCCAGCCTAAGGGCAGCACACTGACTGCATCACACCGCAGAGCTCCGCATGTGCAGGGCGCTGCTGTCTCTGCGCGTTATTCCAAAAGTTCTTTGGTGTGGGCCTTTTTTGAGATGGGTGCATCAGATTGCACCGCTGCTATTTGCAACATATGTCTCAAGCGTATCTCGCGTGGCCAAAACATCTCCCGCTTGGGCACCACATGCTTGACCAGACATATGTTGACCTGCCATGCAGTTCGTTGGCAAGCGTACCTAAAAGACCCATACCAAAGAACAAAGAGGACCTCTCCTTGCTCCTCATCAGCTGGGATCTCCAACCCCACTATACCTTCAGTCCTCTCTGAGACCTGCACTGAGAGGAATGAAGGTGTAGAATTAGGTGTGTCACAGCCAAGTACTTGCGGGCAATCTGCTATCGGTACACCGACGTCAGATTGTACCAGGCAAATTTCCCTGCCCCAGCTGCTGCACCGCAGAAAGAAGTTCGCTCCCAGCCATCCACATGCCCAGCGGTTGAATGCTAGCTTGGCAAAATTGCTAGCACTTCAACTGCTACCTTTTCAGTTGGTAGACTCTGTCCACTTCCGTGAGTTTGTGGAATGTGTGGTTCCTCAATGGCAGGTTCCCAAACGCTACTTTTTCTCACGGAAGGCAATGTCTTGGCCTCGCTGGACAGGGCGGTCAGCGCTAAGGTGCATATTACCGCTGACTCATGGTCCAGCAGGCATGGACAGGGACATTACCTAAGTTTCACGGCGCATTGGGTGACTCTGCTGGCAGCTGGGAAGGATGCAGAACAAGGTGCAGTAATGTTGGAGGTTGTTCCGCCACCACGCCTCCAAAATGCCACTACTGGTGATTCTAAAACACCTCTCTCCTCCACCCCCTCCTTCTTCTTCCTCCATGGCCTCTTCCTGTGCTTTGTCCTCGGAACCAACGGTGCTCCGTAGGCGTTCAAGGGGCTACGCAACTACGCAGGCCAAAAGATGCCATGCGGTGCTTGAGCTGGTGTGCTTGGGGGACAGGAGCCACACTGGCGCAGAGATTCTGTCAGCTCTGCAGGGTCAGGTTCAGAGGTGGTTGATGCCATGCCAACTTAAGGCAGGAATGGTGGTTTGCGACAATGGCACCAACCTCCTCTCCGCCCTCCTACAGGGACAACTGACCCATGTGCCCTGTTTGGCTCACGTCATTAACTTGGTGGTGCAGCGGTTCTTGGGCAGGTACCTGGGCTTACAGGATTTCCTAAGGCAGGCCAGGAACGTTTGTGTGCATTTCCGCCGGTCATATAATGCCAGTGCTCGTCTGGCAGACCTCCAAAAGGAATTTAACCTGCCCACGAACCGCCTAATCTGTGACATACCCACCAGGTAAAACTCAACATTGTAACAGAAAGAATAGGGAGTCCGCGCTAATGGGTGTAATTAGGAGTCTAGGTGGGGAGTATATACCTAAATTGACCCCTGTGGAGTCAGCTGCCCTCACATACGCTGACTCCACAGGGGGTGGAATGAGCGGAAAAAGTGAAAAAAGAAAAGTGTGTGAGTGTGGCGCTGTCCCAGAGTTGTAAAAGAAATGTCTGCATATATACAATTTTATCCAGTGTCACGTGTGTATTCCCTTAAGTGAAATATATATGGCAGTTATTACCACTCCTGTAGGTTAAAGTGACTGGTGATTTAAACATAAGAAGCATAATGAGTGCAATAAATCGCATCCAAGGTGTCTAGTGCTATATTCCCTCAAAAGGAAAAAACTGTATTAACCACTGCTAAGAGCATGAAGTGGTCTGTGTCTAAACACTAGAAAACACAAAGTTGCAATAAATACATCACACGTGACATGCAAAAAATTCTAAGGTGTCTGGTGCTAAATAAATAAATATTAAAATATTGCTCTACAAACGTTGCAAATAACAAAGTGACAAGTGCCCTATAAAGAGGTCACTCTGAAAAGTACTAAACACACGTGCCATGCAAATGGTTCTATGATAATAAACAGTTCATATGGGTATGTGCCCGGTGCACTATAAGTGAAAAAAGGCATCCATTGTAGGATTCCTCAAAGCACACAACAGGTGTTAATCCAGTGCTGGTGTCTCGCGTTGTGATTGTGCAGAGACTCACCAGCTGTATATCCCCTGCAGGGGTAACGAGTAGTCACAGTATGTGCCACTGTGCAGCAGTACTTGGCAAGACCAGGACCAGGATGATATCATAAGGACATAAGAAGAAAGGATTCCATAGTGTGAAACCGTTTAAAAACACTATTTATTAGGTCAGATAAAAAGGGTACTCACATTGTAGTGGAAAAAATGAGCGGTGTACAATGCTTACAAAGTTGTTCCTAAGCGTCAGCTTTGCAGGGAGATGTCAGCAAGGCGTTCAGTCAAAGGCCACGCCCATGGCACGTGTGTTTAGTACTTTTCAGAGTGACCTCTTTATAGGGCACTTGTCACTTTGTTATTTGCAACGTTTGTAGAGCAATATTTTAATATTTATTTATTTAGCACCAGACACCTTAGAATTTTTTGCATGTCATGTGTGATGTATTTATTGCAACTTTGTGTTTTCTAGTGTTTAGACACAGACCACTTCATGCTCTTAGCAGTGGTTAATACCGTTTTTTCCTTTTGAGGGAATATAGCACTAGACACCTTGGATGCGATTTATTGCACTCATTATGCTTCTTATGTTTAAATCACCAGTCACTTTAACCCACAGGAGTAGTAATAACTGCCATATATATTTCACTTAAGGGAATACACACGTGACACTTTGGATAAAATTGTATATATGCAGACATTTCTTTTACAACTCTGGGACAGAGCCACACTCACACACTTTTCTTTTTTCAAAACTCAACGTTGGCCATGCTGCAGTGGCTGCACACGCAGCAGAGGGCCATCAATGAGTACCTGTGTGACTATGGCACCAGGACAGGGTCAGGGGAGCTGGATTTTTTTCCCCACGCCAGTGGGTCATGATCAGGGATGCATGCACTGTCCTGTCACCATTTGAGGAGGCCACGAGGATGGTGAGCAGTGACAGTGCATGCATCAATGACACTGTCCCCCTTGTCCACCTGTTGGAGCACATGCTGCGTGGAATAATGGACAGGGCACTTGAGGCAGGAAGAGGAGGGCTTCCTGCCCGCCGATCACACAGGAAGAGGACGAGGAGGAGGAGGATTGTGTCAGCATGGAGGTGGAGCCTGGCACTCAGCATCAGCAGCAGTCTTTAAGGGATCATTTACAGTCCCAAGAAACCCATGGACTTGTACGTGGCTGGGAATAGGTGGCTGCGGATCATGTCATCCTTAATGACCCAGAGGACTCCGGACTGAATGCCTTAGCAAACCTACGCTGTATGGCCTCCCTGATCCTGCAAAGTCTGTGGAAGGATCCTTGTATTCGTGGTATCAAGGAGAGGGATCGTTACTGGCTGGCAACCCTCCTTGATCCACGTTACAAGGGTAAGGTTGTGGACCTTATCTTGCCGTCGCAGAGGGAGCAGGGGATGAAACATCTTCAGAAGGCCTTGCAGAAAGGTCTGTGCAATGCATTCCCAGAGACTGGGAAGCTACAAACTCCTGTTCCTGGACAACGTGTTGCTGAGGCTTTGGTCAGTCAAAGAAGGAGCGGTGGAGAAGGTGGCTGTCTGACCGATGCATTCAGACAATTTTTTAGTCCGCAGCCCCAAGGTATGATCGGTTCCAGCAACCATCGCCAGCATCTGTTTTACATGGCGCAGGAATACCTAGGGGCAAGATCTGACTTGGACACCTTTCCCCCCGAAACTCCTCTGGGTTACTGGGTCTTGAGGATGGATAACTGGCCAGAGCTGGCACAGTATGCAATTGAGCTACTGGCTGGTCCTGCATCCAGCGTTCTTTCGGAACGCACATTCAGTGCTGCTGGAGGCTTTGTAACCGATCACAGGGTGTGCCTGTCCACCGACTCAGTCTATCGACTGACCTTCATAAAAATGAATCAGTCTTGGATCACCACCAGATACCAAGCACCTGATGCTGATGTAAGCAAATAATCTTTTTTGAAATGTCAGATTCCTTCAAGACTGCCTATGCTGATGCTGAGTGACTATACTGTTATGCTGAGTGACTATCCTCTTCCTCCTCAATAATCATGCTGATAACTTGTAAGAATATTTTTGTTTCTGGGCACCGCCACCAGTGGCTAAGGCCCAATTTTTCAGCCCCTGTTCAACAGGGACATGTAATTACAATTCTTGATCTAATATTTCACAGATTTTTTTGGCTGGAGCTAAACACTTTAAAAATGTACCAGTTCAAAATTACAAACAGATTCTACTTAACAACAAACCTACAGTCCCTGTCTTGTTTGCACCGCCTGTATACTGCTGTTTAGAGTATATAGGGCCTGGGGGCCCCACGCCTTTCCTTTTTTTAAATTTGGGTGCGGGGTTCCCCTTAATATCCATACAAGACCCAAAGGGCCTGGTAATAGACTTGGGGGGGTACCCATGCCATTTGTCTCACTAATTTTCATCCATATTGCCGAGACCCCACATCACATTAAAGCCGTAAGTTTTAAATGACTTTTATTCCTTTAAAAATGTCATTTGGGCAGGGACTGTTCTAAGCACGGGAAACACGCGCCACTTTACAGGCATACTATAGACATCCCCCAGATACGATATTTAAAGGAATATTTCAATTTTTTTTCACTTTAAGCATCATTAAAGTCACTGCTCCCGAGAAAACTGCAGTTTTTAAAACTTTTTTTGCATTGATACATGTCCCATGGGGCAGGACCCGGGTCCCCAAACCCTTTTTAGGACAATACCATGCAAATTAGCCTTTAAAATTAGCACTTTTGATTTTGAACGTTCGAATCCCATAGACTTCAATGGGGTTCTAACGTTCGTGCAAGGGTGAAGGGAGGCGGTATTGCTGGGCAGCTTGTCTCCCCGATCACGGCCGGGATCGGGTTGTCAGTGAGCCTTTTTATTTCTGTGGATGTTGTTAGTTTTTTATGTAAGTGGGCTACTAAATAATTAAAGAGTGAATTTATACATACTACACTATGGAATCCTTCCCCTTATTCTTTTGAGTGAACATCGCACGAGAAACTTGGAGATCGGGAGAGTTTCTTCACCATCTACACTGAAGGCTGGGAGCTGACAGCTTTTAAACTATCTGCAGGCACAGACAGCGTGTGGCTACTTTTAGGCTGTTATCGCTCAGCCGGGAGGTAAGAGGCTGGGGGAACCGGTTTATCTATCTGCCCTCACTGGAGATATGTGAGGGATTCTCTTCATTTCATCACGAAGGGGATTTTATCAGGATGCATTATCACATTTAATATTTCGTTTTTTCACTTTGAGGAATCTCTTTTCATTTCACTTTTTTGGGGAACTTTTATATTCGGTTATTTGTGCCGAACACTGGGTTTTTTGTGTGCTACTATTTATTAATTTTTGTGGGAGATACTTTTTTACCCGATTTGTTACACTTCCTGTGTGAACTGGACACTTAATGTTTATTTATATTAATTTCATTCTTTGATTCTGCATTAACATTTGCACTTATATATAGAGTGTTCTCCGTTAGGGATTTAAATAGAGGTATTGTCACTGATTTTTCCTTTGTAGGCTTCATTTCATTCAAGGATTATTTATTATAGTAGCTACATTTATTTTTGATCACTAGGATTTGTTGCCCTTTTAGGTTTAATGAGCTATATAGTTATTGTCTCACTTTGACCTTTATTTTGGATGTTGCACCTTAATTAATTTATTGTTTGCACTATATCAGGAATCACTGCTATTTTTTGGAGTCACAACACTAGTTCATTTTTTACACTGTGTAATAGGTCCAAGAGGCCAGTAATTATTAATTAATTGGTAGTCATTTGGTTCCTTTATTTACCGCACTTTTATTGCAACACTGAGTTGCTCACACTCTTTATTGCAATTAATCAGTGGAATATTAATTCACATCATACTGATCTCCATACCTGGATTTCTCTTCCTGGTGTGGCCATTGGTTTCTTTGTCACATAGATTATCCCGCTTGAGGAATCATCAATTATTCACGCAATAGAAGAATTTAATTAGTATCTGTATCTTCCTCTGGTTATTCTCCCGTGGTGTCCATTTTTTCAGGTGCGGCATTCCGGGAATAGTGTTTTTCTTTTTTGCCGCAGTTTTACCCCCCGCTTATGGTTCTGGATTTGGAAAAAATTTTTTGGTCATTATATTTTTTCCCCTCTTTATCAGCTCGGCGATTGTTATTGTCCTTCATTTGGTTTTAATTTTTACTATTGGATATGCACGGATCCATGTATTTTAGAAGTATTATCAATCTTTGAGTTTTTAATGGATATTTTTTATTAGCTTTTATTTCTTTGGTATTCCAGGAATCCATTTAATTAGATTAGCGCCGCATATTAATTCCTTGTATTGTCAACGTTCGTGCAAAGTTTCGGTCCGTTCGCAGGTTCTGGTGTGAACCGAACCAGGGGGTGTTTGGCTCATCCCTATTGAAAGTCTATCTAATACCAAAGTATCTATCTATAGTCTACACAAAGGAAGGTTAAGATAAGAGAATTACATGAAGAAATACAGAGTATATTCCTGAAAACATTAATCTGCAAACAGTAACTTTAGTTACATGTAAAATGCAGAACTTTCCCATAATTACCCTTTGCACCACGTTTCCATTCTGATGGTTGCTCTCCCATAAAAGTGTGTGTTTCCCTCCCATCTAGTCTTTGTATATCATTACATGCTGATGCCTCATTGGTTGGCATAGCGTGGCTCAGATTGGTGAGCTTCCCTATTCCTGGTTAAGGACTGGCTACATCTCCAATCCCTATACTTTGCATAAGTCAGCCCCCTTTATTGCAAATCCTTGTGACTATTCTGAGCAGGAGCTTGACTTGAATTTTCCCGGGAAGTTAAGTATTGATTACGGGTTGGCCTCCCTTAATTGCATATCCCAGCATGGGATCCTTTGAAGTGAGTATGTGTAAAACAACGAGGTTTGGATCCCATTGTTTGTATACACAAGTCTAGGCACCGACTTGTCTGGTTTACCAGAGATTTCTGTGAAGATTATATGTTCCGCCCTACATAGATAAAAGCTAAATTAAATATATTCATTAAATATAAATAAATTAAATATAAATTAATATATTCATAATTACAATATTTTACAGCTATTAATGTAGATTTCACATAAACTCATAAGGCAACTCACTTGAAAGACCCACATCAAAGAAAAAGGCGGACTTCTCCTTGCTGCTCATCTGGGATCTCCAATCCTACTCCAGTCCTCTCGAAAACCTGCACTGAGAGGAATGAAGGTATAGCAATAGGTGTCCCAAGTACTTGCAGCCAATCTGCTAGCAGTACACCACCATCTGATTTTAGCAGGCAAA
This sequence comes from Lithobates septentrionalis, assembly GCA_037952835.1. Taxonomy (NCBI): domain Eukaryota; kingdom Metazoa; phylum Chordata; class Amphibia; order Anura; family Ranidae; genus Lithobates; species Lithobates septentrionalis. The sequence continues at coordinate 3,509,952 of JBBDGP010001771.1, read as the reverse complement.
TTTCCCTACCCCAGTTGCTAAACCGTAAAAAGAAATTTGGTCCCAGCCATGCACATGCTCACAGTCTGAATGCTAGCTTGAATACCAGCTTGGCCAAATTGCTAGCACAGCAACTACTGCCTTTTCAGCTGAGGACTCTGCCCCCTTTCGTGAATTTGTGGAATGTGCTGTACCTCAGTTGCAGGTTCCAAAACGCCATTTCTTTTCATGGAAGGCCATTCCAGCTCTCTACCGGCATGTGGAAGGCAATGTTTTTGTCTTGTTGGACAGAGCGGTCAGCAGTAAGGTGTATATTACCGCAGACTCATGGTCTAGCAGGCATGGGCAGGGATGTTACTTTTCCTTCACTGGGTAACTCTGTTGGCAGCTGGGAAGGATGCAGGTCCATCAAGACACAAGTCCATCAAGTCCAACATATGTGTTTGATTATATGTCAGTATTACATTGTATATATGTTGCGGTCGTTCAGGTGCTTATCTAATAGTTTCTTGAAACTATCAATGCCTCCCGCTGAGACCATCGCCTTTGGAAGGGAATTCCACATCCTTGCCGCTCTTACAGTAAAGAACCCTCTACGTAGTTTAAGGTTAAACCACTGCTTAGGGGACAGAAACCACACTGGAGCAGAGATTCTGTCAGCTCTGCAGGGGCAGGCTCAGGGGTGGTTGACGCCACGCCAGCTTCAGCCAGGAATGGTTGTATGCGACAAGGGCACCAACCCTCTCTCCGCCCTCCGACAGGGACACTTGACCCATGTTCCATGTTTGGCTCACATCCTGAATTTGGTGGTGCAGCGGTTCTTGAGCAGGTACCCAGGGTTAAAAGATCTCCTGAGGCAGGCCAGAAAAGTCTGTGGTCATTTCTAATGGTCATACAATGCCAGTGCTTGGCTGGCTGACATTCAAAGGGAATGCAACGTGCCCACCAACCGCCTCATTTGTGACATGTCCACCAGGTGGAAGTCAACGTTGGCAATGCTGCAGCGGCTGTACACGCAGCAGAGGGCCATCACTGATAACCTGTGTGAGTGTGGCACCAGGACAGGGTCAGGGGAGCTTGGCTTCTTTTCGCTATGCCAGTGGCTACTGATCAAGGATGCATGCACTGTCATGTCACCATTTGATGAGGCCACAAGGATAGTGAGCAGCGACAGTGATACTGTCCCTCTTGTCTTCCTGTTGGAGCACATGCTTCATGAAATAATGGACAGGGCACTTGAGGCAGAACAGTGTGAGGAAGAGGAGGACTCCCTTACCTCTCAAGGCCCCCTTTATCCAGATATTATTCCTGCCGGCCCGCCAAACACACAGGAAGAAGAGGAGGAGGAGGATTGTGTCAGCATGGACATGGAGGATAACACTCAGCAGCAGTCTTCAAGGGATGGTTTTCAGTCCCCAGAAACCCAAAGAGTTGTACGTGGCTGGGAGGAGGTTGTTACGGATCATGTGATCCTTAGTGACCCAGAGGACTCAGAATTGAATGCCTCTGCAAACTTGGAGAATCATGGAGGCCATGCAGCGTAAGGACCCTAGGATTCATGGTAACAAAGAGAAGGAATCATTACTGGCTGGCAACCCTTGATCCACGTTACAAGGGTAAGGTTGCAGAACTCATCCTGCCTTTGCAGAGGGAACAGAGGATGAAACATCTTCAGGAGGCCTTGAAGAAAGGTTTGTGCAATGCATTTCCAGACCCTGTGAGGTTACAATTTCCTGGTGCTGGACAACGTGTTGCTGAGGCTTCTGTCAGGTCACATGAGGCCAGGTGACAGATGCACACCATTGGGGTCAGGAGTGCACCGCAAAGGTAGTGGACCCTATGGCTGACTGCTGCGGATGGGAGTCTAGGTGGTTAAGGAAGGCAGGTCCGCTGGAACACCAACAGGGATCCCACAGGGGCTAGAGTGTAAGATTCCCCAGGGCGCAGAGTCTAAGAGCCAGCAGGTGTTCACCAGAGCCTCTAGTGGTGAAGATGGACTGGGCTGCAACTGGCTCCAGGTCGGGACCCCTGGGGTCTCCCAGCTCACGCCCACAGTAGGCTACAGGTAGACAGAGATAGTAAGGGAATAAGCCAAAGGTCGGGGCGACTAGCAGACAAGGATAAACACGCCAAAGGACAGGATCACAAGCAGGCAGGGATAGTCAAGAACAAGCCAAGATCTGTAACTGGAATCAGACGTAGAAGACACAGCAAGATGTACATGGATACTAAACACACAAAGGTTGATCAGAAAGCCAGGCTTGCAGTGCACAGGTTAATATAGAGTTCCCTGATAGGGGGCTGGGGTGGAGCCATGCTTTGAGGAGAGATAATTTAAGTAGCCACGTGAGAGTGGCTGGCATCTAAAGGTGAACACATGGAGGAGAGGTAAGCTGACAGACAAAGATTGCTGCATAACCATGACAGCTTTGTTCAGTCAGAGGAAGAGCAGTGGAGAAGGTGGCCGGCTGACCGATGCCTTTAGACAATTTTTCAGTCTTTAGCGCCAAGGTCTGATCCGTTCAAGCAACCATCGCAAGAGTCTGCATTACATGGTGCAGGAAGATCTAGGGGCAAGAGCAGACTTGGAGACCTTTCCAACAGAGCATTCAGTGGGTTACTGGGTCTTGAGGATGGATCACCGGCCAGAACTTGCTCAATATGCAATTTATCTACTGGCCTGTCTTGCATCCAGTGTTTCTGTTTCTGAACGCACATTGAGTGCTGCTGGAGGGTTTGTAACGGATCAAAGAGTGCGCCTACCCACAGACTCTCTTGATAGGCTCACATTCATAAAAATGACAACAAATACCTACCTTTTGGAGCCCCCACTGCAACAACTTACCACTGGCCCCCCTGGTTGTTGATGCTGGTATACATCATCTTCTCTGCAGGAGTTCTGGTTGGAAAGTTCGCTTTGGAGGATCGTTTTATGCTTGATTGACCCATCGCCGCTGGCGTGTGTGTCCACGATTTGGGGTAATAGTACCCATCCCCCTCCCCCGGTGTTGGATGCACATCCCAGAGTGTCATGTATAAAACTAATTCCGTACATTGTATATTCATCATTTTTCCTCATAAGAATGAATGCATCTCTATGTCATCTGTAAGAGACTATATATCTTTTATTAGAGTCTCCACTGACTTTTTAATGTGCATTATAGGCATACTGTGATGCTGATAGGCCTATGTCAGATAAACACTTCATGTGTAATTACTGTATGGACTATATGTATTCCTTTGGTTTTTGTGATTGTGCCATATGAGATCACCCACTGTCCTCACCTATGCACTGAGCACTTTTATTGTATTTTATATGTTGTACATTTGCAGTACCATTCACTATTTCACCAGTGAATTCCCTACCCCAAGGTGACTCTCTTGGAGTTGTTATATTTTTTCAGCGCTGCATTTTATATTTTTTATTCTATTCACAATTAGTCATATTGTTGATGCTGGCTGCTAGTTTTCATATTTTTTTATTTTTTGACACTAGTAGCGCAACTTTTTCTTGTATATATTTTGTTCATCTTGTTTTGATTTTGATTGTTGCAGCCACTAGGGATGAGCTTCGAGTTCGAGTCGAACTCATGTTCGACTCGAACATTGGCTGTTCGCAAGCTCGCTGAACACCGAACAAGTTGGGGTGTTTGTGGCAAATTCGAATGCCGCGGAACACCCTTTAAAAGTCTATGGGAGAAATCAAAAGTGCTAATTTTAAAGGCTTATATGCAAGTTATTGTCATAAAAAGTGTTTGGGGACCCAAATCCTGCCCCAGGGGACATGGATCAATGCAAAAAAAAGTTTAAAAATTGGCAGTTTTTCAGGAGCAGTGATTTTAATAATGCTTAAAGTCAAACAATAAAAGTGTAATATCCCTTTAAATTTCGTACCTGGGGGGTGTCTATAGTATGCCTGTAAAGGGGCGCATGTTTCCCGTGTTTAGAACAGTCTGAGAGCAAAATGACATTTCTAAAGGAAAAAACAGGGAAACCCCGAACCAAAATTTTTTTTTAAAAAATGACGTGGGAGTCCCCCTAAATTCCATACCAGGCCCTTCAGGTCTGGTATGGATTTTAAGGGGAACCCCGCGCCAAAAAAAAAAATACGGCGTGGGGTCCCCCCAAAAATCCATACCAGACCCTTATTGGAGCACGCAACCTGGCAGGCCGCAGGAAAAGAGGGGGGGACGAGAGTGCGGCCCCCCCTCAGGAACCGTACCAGGCCACATGCCCTCAACATTGGGAGGGTGCTTTGGGGTAGCCCCCCAAAACACCTTGTCCCCATGTTGATGAGGACAAGGGCCTCATCCCCACAACCCTGGCCGGTGGTTGTGGGGGTCTGCGGGTGGGGGGGCTTATCGGAATCTGGAAGCCCCCTTTAACAAGGGGACCCCCAGATCCCGCCCCCCCTGTGTGAAATGGTAAGGGGGTACTTACCCCTACCATTTCACTAAAAAACTGTCATAAATGTTAAAAATGACAAGACACAGTTTTTGACAATTCCTTTATTTAAATGCTTCTTCTTTCTTTAAAAGCCTTTAAAATTAGCACTTTTGATTATTCATGTTCGTGTCCCATAGACTTTAACGGTGTTCGCGTGTTTGAGCAAACTTTTTTCCTGTTCGCATGTTCTGGTGCGAACCGAACAGGGGGGTGTTCGGCTCATCCCTAGCAGCCACTATTTTCACTTACTTATATTTAGAAACATGGATGTGTTCGAATATAGGTACGCCCGTTCTTTTAATACGAAAGGTGTTTTTGTCACTTTAAAGACTAATGCCCTGTACACACGGTCGGATTTTCCGATGGAAAATGTCCGATCGGAGCGTGTTGTCGGAAATTCCGACCGTGTGTGGGCTCCCTCGGACATTTTCCATTGGATTTTCCGACACACAAAGTTGGGCAGCAGGAGATAAGATTTTCCGACAACAAAATCCGTTGTCGGAAATTCCGATCGTGTGTACACAAATCCGACGGACAAATTGGCCACGCATCCTCAGAATAAATAAAGAGATGAAAGCTATTGGCCACTGCCCCGTTTACAGTCCGTGTTTTACGTCACCGCGTTTAGAACGATCGGATTTTTGCGACAACTTTGTGCGACTGTGTGTAGACAAAACAAGTTTGAGCCAACATCCGTCAGAAAAAATCCTAGTATTTTGTTGTCGGAATGTCCGAACAAAGTCCGACCGTGTGTACGCCCTATAATACTGAGATGGGTGGCCTCTTTATGCGACTTAAAAATCTCAAGGTCACAGAGATCTATCTTGATTGGGATATAGCCTTCTTGGAGCAATACTCCAAGGAACGCATGGTCCCTAGGGGTTTGAGGTGGGACATACATCCCCAGCAGGGTGACTTGGAAACTGAGACATGGTTTTGTTATTTTAACAAAGCTGGCATCAGTTTTTTTGGGCTATTTTGTAGATAAGAAAAGGGAGAGATTGTCTAATATTGACAAAGAGATCAAGGAGCTGAGAGATCAACTCCTCCCACACAAATCCACACCTGAATACATCTCCCTCTCAATCAACTTAAAGAGGAGGGCCCATGAAAAAAAAAAATTAAAAGTCAGCAGCTACAAATACTGCAGCTGCTGACTTTTAATCGGACACTTACCTGCCCCAGGGTCCAGCGATGCGGGGGATTGAAGCCCCGCTCGTCCCCCCCACCGCTTGGCAGCACCGGCATTTTAACTGTGGGCGCCCGGCTGTGGCTTCACAGCCAGGCACCCAGTGCGCGTGCGCGAGCTGCGCCGCGCGCTGTCACTGGAACCGTAATCATCTGGGACCGATCACGTGTCCCAGATGATTGACAAGAGGGAGGGGAGAGAGGCGATCTCCCTTCCTGCACCAACGGAAGTGATGTCACCAGCCCAGGCACCATAGAAGGCAGACTACGAGGGACCCCCTAGCAACAGGCATTTAGAGGTGAGTAAAAAAAAAATATTCTCCAAGTGTTTTTTTATGATTTTTTTTTTTTAAGCACAATACTAATTTTTTCTTTTTTGGGGTTAAACTCCACTTTAACCACTTCAGCCCCGGAAGGATTTACCCCCTTCCTGACCAGAGCACTTTTTACAATTTGGCACTGCATCGCTTTAACTGCTAATTGCGCAGTCATGCAATGCTGTACCCAAACGAAATTTGCATCCTTTTCTTCCCACAAATAGAGCTTTCTTTTGATGGTATTTGATCACCTCTGCAGTTTTTATCTTTTGCGCTATAAATGGAAAAAGACCGAAAATTTTGAAAAAAAAAATGATATTTTCTAATTTTTGTTATAAAAAAAATCCAATAAACTCAATCTTAGTCATACATTTAGGCCAAAATGTATTCGGCCACATGTCTTTGGTAAAAAAAATGTCAATAAGGGTATATTTATTGGTTTGCGCAAAAGTTATAGCGTCTACAAGCTAGGGTACATTTTCTGGAATTTACACAGCTTTTAGTTTATGACTGCCTATGTCATTTCTTGAGGTGCTAAAATGGCAGGGCAGTACAACCCCCCCCCCCCCCCAATGACCCCATTTTGGAAAGAAGACACTCCAAGGAAATTGCTGAGAGGCATGTGGAGCCCATTGGATATTATTTTTTTTGTCCCAAGTGATTGAATAATGACAAAAAAAAATAAATTACAAAAAGTTGTCACTAAATGATATATTGCTCACACAGGCCATGGGCATATGTAGAATTGCACCCCAAAATACATTCAGATGCTTCTCCTGAGTACGGGGATACCACATGTGTGGGACTTTTTGGGAGCCTAGCCGCGTACGGGGCCCCGAAAACCAATCACCGCCTTCAGGATTTCTAAGGGCGTAAATTTTTGATTTCACTCCTCACTATCTGTCACAGTTTTGAAGGCCATAAAATGCCCAGATGGCACAACCCCCCCCCCAAATGACCCCATTTTGCAAAGTAGACACCCCAAGCTATTTGCTGAGAGGCATGTTGAGTCCATGGAATATTTTATATTTTGACACAAGTTGCGGGAAAGTGACAATTTTTTTTTTTTGCACAAAGTTGTCACTAAATGATATATTGCTCACACAGGCCATGGGCATATGTGGAATTGAACCCCAAAATACATTTAGCTGCTTCTCCTGAGTATGGGGATACCACGTGTGGGACTTTTTGGGAGCCTAGCCGCGTACGGGGCCCCGAAAACCAATCTCTGCCTTCAGGATTTCTAAGGGTGTAAATTTTTGATTTCACTCTTCACTGCCTATCACAGTTTCGGAGGCCATGGAATGCCCAGGTGGCACAAAACCCCCCCAAATGACCCCATTTTGGAAAGTAGACACCCCAAGCTATTTGCTGAGAGGCATGGTGAGTATTTGGTGAGGCATGCAGCTCTCATTTGTTTTTGAAAATGAAGAAAGAAAATGAAGAAAGACAAGAAAAAACTTTTTTTTTCTTTTTTCAATTTTCAAAACTTTGTGACAAAATGTGACAAAAAGTGAGGTTTGCAAAATACTCACTATACCTCTCAGCAAAAAGCTTGGGGTGTCTATTTTCCAAAATAGGGTCATTTGGGGGGGGGGGGCTTTTGTGCCACCTGGGCATTCCATGGCCTCCGAAACTGTGATAGGCAGTGAAGAGTGAAATCAAAAATTTACGCCCTTAGAAAGCCTGAAGGCGGTGCTTGGTTTTCGGGGTCCCGTACGCGGCTAGGCTCCCAAAAAGTCTCACACATGTGGTATCCCCGTACTCAGGAGAAGCAACAGGATGTATTTTGGGGTGTAATTTAACATATTCCCATGGCATGTTTGAGCAATATATCGTTTAGTGACAACTTTGTGCAAAAAAAAAAAAGAAAAAATTGTCTCTTTCCCGCAACTTGTGTCACAATATAAAATATTCCATGGTCTCGACATGCCTCTCAGCAAATAGCTTGGGGTGTCTACTTCCAAAATGGGGTCATTTGGGGGGGTTTTGAACTGTCCTGGCATTTTATGCACAACATTTAGAAGCTTATGTCACACATCACCCACTCTTCTAACCACTTGAAGACAAAGCCCTTTCTGACACTTTTTTGTTTACATGAAAAAAATATTTTTTTTTGCAAGAAAATTACTTTGAACCCCCAAACATTATATATTTTTTAAAGCAAATGCCCTACAGATTAAAATGATGGGTGTTTAATTATTTTTTTTCACACAGTATTTGCGCAGCGATTTTTCAAACGCATTTTTTTGGGAAAAAAACACACTTTTTTAATTTTAATGCACTAAAACACACTATATTGCCCAAATGTTTGATGAAATAAAAAAGATGATCTTAGTCCGAGTACATGGATACCAAACATGACATGCTTTAAAATTGCGCACAAACGTGCAGTGGCAACAAAATAAATACATTTTTAAAAGCCTTTAAAAGCCTTTACAGGTTACCACTTTAGATTTACAGAGGAGGTCTACTGCTAAAATTACTGCCCTCGATCTGACCTTCGCAGTGATAATTCACATGCATGGTGCAATTGCTGTTTACATTTGATGCCAGACTGATGCTTGCGTTCGCCTTAGCGCGAGAGCAGGGGGGGACAGGGGTGCTTTTTTTTTTTTCTTTATTTTTTTTTGCTTTTTTATCTTATTTTTAAACTGTTCCTTTCATATTTTTTTTTAAATCATTTTTATTGTTATCTCAGGGAATGTAAACATCCCCTATGATAGCAATAGGTAGTGACAGGTACTCTTTTTTGAAAAAATTGGGGTCTATTAGACCCTAGATTTCTCCTCTGCCCTCAAAGCATCTGACCACACCAAGATCGGTGTGATAAAATGCTTCCCCAATTTCCCAATGGCACTGTTTACATACGGCGAAATCTAAGTCATAAAATGCTCATAGCTTCCGGTTTCTTAGGCCATAGAGATGTTTGGAGCCACTCTGGTCTCTGATCAGCTCTATGGTCAGCTGGCTGAATCACCGGCTGCATTCTCAGGTTCCCTGTTGAGACAGGAGAGCCAGAGAAAAACACGGAAGACGGTGGGGGAGGGGGGGCATTCCCTCCCACTGCTTGTAAAAGCAGTCTAGAGGCTAATGCAGTCTAGAGGCTAATTAGCTGCTAGGATTGCTTTTACATGAAAGCCGACCGCTGGCTGAAAAGAATGATACCAAGATGATACCTAAACCTGCAGGCATCATTCTGGTATAACCACTCAAAGTCATGAATGGCATACCTGAAGACAAAAAAATGGTTAACAATAAAACACAGTAAACAGTAAAGTATAAAAAATTGCATACCTGAAAAGCAAACATGATAAAACATAATAACAATAAAACATTGCAGAATAGAATACAGTAAAAAAGAGCAGAGAATAGAGAGAGAGAGAACAATAAAACGACAACTATTTTTTTTTATTCTATATTTTTGTTTGTGTTTTTTTTTTTTTTTTTCTTACACTTTTTTTTGTAACTAACTTTTATAACTGTAACCGGTTCCAGGTTCGGGTCTCTCAAAATGCGATGGTATCTTGGGAGACCCTGTGAAAGTGTGCCTAGTTTGTGCAATGCTGTACCCTACGCTAATACTCAACTAGTGTATGGTAGCGTTCAAAACATTCACCAATGCAACGACCAGGATTGTCAGGACAGGAGGGAAAATAATAGCTGGTGTCACGCCTATATCCGCGCTTGCTGCAGACACAACATCTTTTTGGGTGGGGGTTCGTTGGGTAGGGGTACTCGGGAGATATCTCTCATGCAGCCGACTGCATTTGGTTGGGGATGTGAATGGGGGAAGTACGGGCGCTGCAGAAGTGGTGGTTCCCAATTATTAGGATTGGTGAATGCAGCAGGAAGGGCACTATGGGCACGACGGGCCTGTGTTTGTCTTCTTCTTGGTGGCAGCGGGACACTACTTGTGCTTGCCACCTCACCAGCTTGAACTGCACTTATGGGACTCGCCACATCACCAAGTGTTACTGCAGTGCTGGTTTGAATACGACCGGGGTGTACTAGGCCGCTGGTGCTTGCCAGTTCACCAAAACGCTACCAAAAAAACTGTTAGCGATCGCAGAGATCAGGCCTAACTCTGCGAATGCTGTAGTTATGTGTTTAGTGTTTTGAAAGTGACAGTGATCGATCGATACTGCACTTGGGTGGGCTGGGCTGGGCCGGGCGGGCGGAGGGGCAAAACGCAGGTGCTAGCAGGTATCTGGGCTGATCCCACTAACACTGCGTTTTTGGGAACCCTAAACTGCTGGGGACGCTAGTATAGATCTGATCGGATCAGATATTGATCCGTTCAGATACTATACTACTAAAGGAGGCGTATGCTGCGTGCGTGGGTGTTAGCGGTACTCGCACTAATCTGACGCTGCCTGGGGCGACGCATATCAACGCCGGGTGATCAGGGGGCATGTTCTACTGAGTGTGTGTTTTACACTCACAGTGATGTCTTCTCTCCTCAGCGCCGGAACGGAAAATACCGAGCCGAGGAGAGATGACATCATTTCCTTTGCTGCTGTTTAGCATACAGCAGCAAAGGAAGATTCTCATTGGCTGGGAGCGATCGCGAGGGGGGGGCCATGAACGGATGGTCTCCCCCTCACCTCTCATCACAAGCCGACCGCCTCGGGCACCGGGGGGGTCCGATTGGACCCCCCGCCCGCGGGAGGCAGATCACGTATAGGTATGTGATTCTGCCTGCCCGTGCCATTCTGCCAACGTATATCGTCGTAAGGCGGTCGGCAAGTGGTTAATGTTAAGTTTCCCAAGTTTAATTTTAATTCTGTCCTCTATTAACCATGGAGGTGCTTCCTGTGATGTGTCATAAGGATACTGAAGCCCCCCCAATTCCCTTGTGAAGACTGAGGAGAAGAATAAATTCAATACCTTCACCATCTTCCCATCCTTTGTAACCAGATGTCCTTCCTCATTCTTTATGGGGCCAATATGGTTTGTCCTCCCTTTTTTACTGTTTACATACTTAAAGAATTTCTTGGGATTTTTTTTGCTCTCCTCCGCTATGTGTCTTTCATGTTCGATCTTAGCCGCCCTAATTGCACCCTTACATTTCTTGTTGCATTCTTTATAAAGTCTGAATGCTGATGATGATCCCTCAACCCTGTATTTTTGAAGGCCTTCTCCTTTGCTTTTATATGCATTTTTACATTGGAGTTAAGCCATCCAGGACTTTTGTTCGCTCTTTTAAATTTATTACCCAATGGGATACATTGACTAAAGCCCTTATTTAATATGCTCTTAAAGCAAACCCATCTCTCCTCCGTGTTCTTTGTTCCTAAGTTTTTATTACAATTTATGCCTTCTAGCAAGGTTCATAGTTTAGGGAAGTTGGCTCTTTTGAAATTCAGTGTCTTTGTATTCCCCTTATGTTTCCTTTTTGTGTAATTTATACTGAAGCCAATAGATCTGTGATCGCGGTTACCTAAATTGCCCCGTATTTCCACATCCGTGATCAGGCCTGTATTGTTGGTAATCAGTAGATCCAATAAGCTTTATTTCTAGTTGATGCGTCTACCATCTGAACCATGAAATTGTCCTGCAAGACATTTAGGAACTGACGAGCCTTATGCCCTGTACACGCGGTCGGATTTTCCAACGGAAAAATTGCGATCGGATTGTGTTGTCGGAAATTTCGATCGTGTGTGGGCTCCATCAGACTTTTTCTGTCGGAATTTCCGACACACAAAGTTTGAGAGCAGGATATAAAATTTTCCGACAACAAAATCCGATCGTTTAAATTCCGATCGTGTGTACACAAATCCGACGCACAAAGTGCCACGCATGCTCAGAATAAATAAAGAGATGAAAGCTATTGGCTACTGCCCCATTTATAGTCCCGACGTACATGTTTTACATCACCGCATTCAGAACGATTGGATTTTCCGACAACTTTGTGTGACCGTGTGTATGCAAGACAAGTTTGGCACAAAATCCGTCGGAAAAAATCTGACGGATTTTGTGGTCGGAATGTCCGATCAATGTCCGATCATGTGTACAGGGCATAAGACGATTGCGTGGTTCCCTCTGCCCAGTCTATGTCGGGATAATTAAAATCCCCCATTATAATAACACTTCCCATCCTTGCTGCTAATCCAACTTGTGATAGGAGATCCGTCTCCCCCTCTTCCCTCAGGTTAGGGGGCCTATAGCATACTCCCTGTCACGTACCTGGTTGGAGGCCGAAATGCCGAGAGGGCTCCCCTTGCGGCTGAGTTCAGTACACCCCTGAAGTTGGGTACACAGAGAGAAGCTGGTGGGCAATTGAAGAATACTGAGCATTACGGGAAACACAGCAAGGCTGAAGTCTCTAGAAATCCTTGATGACACTTGGCAAGGTGTGCACAAGGAACAGTAGTTAAAGCCAGGCCAGGGGTCAAACACAGGAGATCGGGCAGGAGGAAAAGGCGGTTTGCAGAAACGGAGACAAGCCAAGGGTCTGGTATCAGGAAGCAGGCAGAAACAGATAACTGTAACAAAGTCCATGATACAAGCCGGGATCAGGTAGTGGAGGCAACAAGTTAGTGAAGCAAGCCAGGGGGTCAAACCAGGAGAGCAGATCAAACAGGTCTGGAACAAGCCGTGTCACAACGGGAAATCCAAACAGCGATTGCACAGAGGCCCAGGAATACAGGAAGGCTGACGACAATCCAGCAATGAGAGGGGCTCAGCAGCAGTCTTATATAGGCCAGCAAGTGGCCGCAACTGTCGCGCTGTGCGTTTGCCGATTGGCGCTTCTGCGCGTTTGCCTGTTGAGTCCATTGTGAATCTGCGTGCGCCCGTTCCCACCATTAGCATTAGTGCGCACAAGGATGTGCTGGAGGCGACCATTACTGGTACTGGCACTATTGCCAGTTCTCCTACGAACATTTCCCTGACACTCCCAGTATTATTTTCCCCTTAGCTTTATCCCTTTGGAGCTCTACCCTTAAGGATTCCACCTCCTCCCTAGCTCCATTAGTGATGTCATCTCTCACATTCACTTGTACATTATTCTTGATATATAGGCATACCCCTCCCCCTTTTTTACCCTCTCTATCCCTGCGATAAAGGATATTCCCCTAAATGGTTCACAGCCAATCATGAGAGCTGTTGAACCAGGTCACTGTAATTACCACAAAATCCAAATCCTCCTCGTACAACAGTATCTCTAGTTCACCCATCTTGTCCGCCAGGCTCCTGGCATTGGTGAACATGCCACGTAGTTTAGACCAGTCGCATACTATCCTCTTTTTGGGTGTTCCGAGATTGCAACTAGGACTTGTTACTATACTTACCTTGGGTTTATGTGCTTTAGTCAACCTACCAGTAATGCCCCCAATACTACCCTCTGGAATATGTTCCGTGCTGACTATCTCTACCTCTGGGCCCTCCCCCCATCGCCTAGTTTAAAAAACCCTCTAACTTTTTGGCCATCTTTACTCCCAGCTGATCTGCACCCTCCTCATTTAGGTGCAGTCCATCCCTTCTATAGTACTGGTGATCGACTGAGAAGTCAGCCCAGTCCTCCAGAAACCCAAACCCCTCTTTCCTACACCAGCTCCTCAGCCACTTGTTTACTTCCCTAATCTCCCTCTGCCTTTCTGGTGTGGCTCGATGTACCAGTGGTATTCCTGAGAATACTACCTTGGAGGTCCTTTTCCTCAATTTAGCTCCCAAGTCCCTAAAATCGTTCTTCAGGACACTCCATCTGCCTCTGTCTTTGTTATTGGTGCCAACATGCACCGTGATAGTTGGGTCTACCCCAGCCCCTCCCAGTAATCTGTCCACTAGATCCATGATGTGCCGAAACCAGAGTGCCCGGTAGACTACAGTTCGGTGCTTCAGGTCTTTGTTACAGATTGCCCTCTCTGTCCTTCTAAGAATTGAGTCCCCTACCACAAGAATCTGTCTTTCCTTTCACTTCACTCCCCCCCCACTCTCACTGGATAAGTTCTTCCCCCGACAGCTAGGAGAGTCCCTCAGCTCCAGCAGTGCTGGTCCCTGACTGGTTTCACCAATGTCACTCAATGGAGCGTACTTATTAGGATGCTCCAGCCCTGGATTGGCCTCCCTGGCACTTCCCCCTCTCCACTTCCTGACTGTCGACCATCTACTCTTTCCTAGTGCCTGCACCTCTTTGTCTCCACCCGCCTTTGTGCTGGCCCCTGCCATGGTGTACGTTACTGACTCTCCTTTAGTATGGAGAGTGTCACGGAATGTCCCACACTCCGCTTGAGTGCTTCCGTCATATACCACTTCCTCCCAGTCTGTATACAGATATCCCAACCTCTCTGAGCACAAAACAAGGCGACACTTGCTTGTTGCTAACATGAACTAACTCTTTATTTGAGATCTCACACACATTTATACACCAGGCTGACTCAACGCTAACCTAATTAACATGAGCTCCAATAGGAGTCGTCCCGTCTCCTACATTGTATAGAGGACAATATGATCAGCTCATTCAATTAACACACATTACCATAAACATCAACACAGGGTTAATTAGAACAAACAACAATGAGTTGAATACCCTTAGAACCTAGACTAAACTTATTTACATTAAACCCATTATACCTGACATCAGACAGGTGAGTGGAGTTGATGACATTAGCATCTCCTCACAGGATGTGTCCCAACAGTATAATTCAGTCTTATCATTCTAATGCCCCGTACACACGGTCGGACTTTGTTCGGACATTCCGACAACAAAATCCTCAGATTTTTTCCGACGGATGTTGGCTCAAACTTGTTTTGCCTACACACGGTCGCACAAAGTTGTCGGAATTTCCGATCGCCAAGAACGCGGTGACGTCAAGCACGTACGACGAGACTAGAAAAGGCCAGTTCAGAACCAAGCGAGGCACCCTTTGGGCTCCTTTTGCTAATCTCGTGTTAGTAAAAGTTTGGTGAGAGACGATTCGCGTTTTTTCAGACTCGTGGCTTTCAGATCGTTTTCTGCCGTTCAGTTTGTGCTTGTGGGTTTGTATCCGCTCTTCAGTGCGTGCAGTCAGTTCGTATTGGAGTTTTCTGTGCGATCTTGTCCGCTCGTTGCTGTTTTTCAGGTCGCTCTTCACAGGCCTTGCTGTTCTTCAGTGCGTTCTGTTACTTCGTTCTGAGCAGCCGACCGTTTTCTAGCCATGTTTCGTATGCGTACTCCTCGTAGAGTTCGTGCTGTGCGGGGGCTTGGTGTTGGGGTCCTGACCTTGACACAAGTCCAGTCCATGAACAGGGTGGGGAGGAGTTCATGGACCAAGAATTGGTTGCTTCAGCGTGACCAGTTCTGTCATATGCCTTTGCTCCGTGAGATCCGTGAGAATAATCCTGGTGATTTCAGGAATTTTCTCAGGATGACTGACCCCGTATTTCACCGTTTGTTGGCTTCGCTGACCCCCTATATCAGCAGGCAGGATACCTGCATGAGGCAAGCCATCACTCCGGAGCAGAGGGTTTTTAATTACCGGCTGGCCAGAGCCCGAAGAGTGGTGGAGAACACATTTGGAATCCTTGCCAGCCGGTTCCGATTATTTATGACACCCATCCATATGGCGGAGTATAAACTGAACCATATAATACTTGCCTGCTGTGTTCTCCATAATTTTCTACAAAAACATTCAGCCAACTATGCTGGCTCAGTTGGGCCTGAGGCCGGAATCCCAAATACATCAACAATGACGGCACTTGAAAGTGGCCGTCCTGGCTTGCCCTACCTGAGTGCCCGTGATGTCCGGTTACGATACCTGGAGTTCTTTGCGGGTAGGGGGGCTATCAATATGCCAGACAATCTGTGACACCTTTTTCAAATAAAAAACAACCAAAAGCAATTCTTGGTGGACATTTACTGCTTGTGTTTGTTTTAGCTGACCCTGACAGAAATGTGTTGAGTGCAGAAAATGTCGTGATTGGGTAACCTTATAAAGAATAGTGTTGGCTGGTACTTCCTAAATGCAAAAACACATTTCACTCCAAGTGCACTTGCAACTGCACTGAACCTGCACTTGTAGTGCAAAGTGTATTTGCCCTTAGGAAATAACCCCCATTTTTGCATAAAACAGCAATTACATCACCTCAAAAGTGTTGTAGTGTTGAGACAATAATCCACACATTCTTGAATAAGGCACTTTCTTATACCTGCACAATCACATGTGCATTTACCAAAGGTTTTTAAAACAAAACAACATGTTTGTTGTATAACAATTTTTGGGGGGGGCATTATCAAAAATCGAAATATCCATTTCAGATAAAACAGGCCTGTGTAAAACCAACAAGAAAGCCAAAAAACTTGAACTTACAAAGTTCACATTAGGTAAAACCTGAAGGCTATATCAGACATCAGTATTTAGGAACTGGGTTTGATATAGCGTTCAGATGGGGGGAAATCACCCCTGGAAAAGCCAAATTTGGAAGATGCACACCAATTTACGAATGTCAACATGTGCTATCTGCCATCAGGGGGGATCAAGGGACGTGTTTTGGGGGAGCAAGCCCTTCCTCAACGCTACTTTATAATTGAGGAAGGGGTTGCACCCCCAAAATGCGTCCATTGATCTCCTGTGATGGCAGATAGCACATGTTGGCACACTGTGTGCATCCTCCAAATTTGGCTTTTCTAAACATTGTAAAAATTTTAGTAAGATAAAACAGGTGATTTTGTGGGGTTTAAATTCGCCCCAAAACATCAATGATGTTATTATTTTTTTTAATAACATCACTGATTTGTTGCTGGATGTTTTGCAATTGGAGATTACACCCCATGATCTCCCCGATCAGGATCTGGGCACTTTCAGATGTAAAGCGTTCTGGATCCCGATCACCTAAAAAGAGATAAAGAACAAAAAAAACAGGTCTCAAAAATCTGCCAACATCCATCTCTTTTACCTGAGCCTGTGGTCGCAGACACTCACCTGTTGTGGTGCCAATCTCCACCACATCTTCTTCTTCCTCCTGCTCAGCTTCTTGGGTTGGTATTTCCCCTTCTTCCAGAGGGGGGGGTCTCTGGTCTCCTGGGATGAGGGGTGTCCTCCGAGTCTTTTCTCCCCTATGTAAAACAAAAATGGTATAATTAGCACACAGATATTTGATGGCAGAACTAGAAATAGGAAACATTGCTTGGAAGTGGGGTACAATTTTCTATGTTAGCTGAGTTCAAAGATGTATATTTTTTATTGCCCTTTGTCAAGCTGCAATACTTTACCTATTTAGTACAAGCTTCAGAGATGTAGCCCCCCCTATAGTATACACTGGAGCACCTGTGTGCCCACCCTAATAAAAATGGTGTTCTTGTGTCCCACACTAGTGCTCCAGTGTCCAGATGTGAAAACAGCTGCTCAGTGTCCTCTCCTTACACACAATCTAGTTTGCATTTCATTCTAGTAACAAACCCATCTACACAAACAAATATTTGGCATCCAAGTAGGCCCAAAAAAAATGTGGGAAAATGCATATGGCCTAAACAATGGTGTTCTAGAGGCCGAAAGAAAAAATGTTTGATACGAATGAATAATGGGCCCATGAACATTAAAGTTGCCCTTTTAAACGTTACAATTACTAAAAGCATATGGAGCAGAACGAACGGAATAAAGACAGAAAGAATATGAACACAGCACAACTACTTACTTTTTTGCAGCACTCTCCGGATCTTTCGGTACTGCTCTGGCTCTCTCAACTTCAGGTCCGACCACCGCTTCCTGAGCTGATCTTTAGACCTTCATACCCCGAAATTCTGCTCAAGACTCCTGACCACTTTACCAATGATTTTGGCCTTTCTGATGTTGGGGTGGGGGTAAGGCCCATATTTTCCGTCATAGTCGGACTTCTTCATGATGTCGACCATCTCCAACATCTCCCCAAATTACATATTTGTGGCCTTAAAACGTCTCCTTCTGGATCGGGACGTGCCTGGATCCGGGCTTTCCTCCTCCTCGTTGTTAGAATTAGCACGCACCTGTTGTAACTCCGCCATCATGCTCTTCCCCCACTGCGCCGAACAAAAAGGGGCGGGGAATAGACTAGAAAGAACGTCAGGGGCGGGCGGAGTTACACACATGCGCAGTGTGTATAAAGCGTAACACGCGTGCGTATTACGTACGATCTGTGAGCGGAGGAAGGAGCATTGGACGCGCCGATCGTAAGAACGAAGGTAAGAGACAAACTTGGGCCTATACTGCTTCTAGATTGAGGCCTATATTGAAACAAGATTAGGAGAGTTTGGTCTGACATTAGGCTTTGTCTTGTGTTGTGTCTTGCAGTGAACATGGATATCTTAATGAGAGATACTGACTTCATGTCACTATTCATTGATATGCTAAGTGAGCTGCCCTGTCTGTGGGAGATTACCCACCCCCATTTCAAAAACCAAGCAAAGAGGAAGGCAGCACTGGAGCAATTGTGTGAAATTGTGAAGCAGGTGATCCCCACGGCAGACATCACCTATTTAAAGATATTAATTGGTTGCCTGAGGAGTACATATCTGAGGGAGCGCAAAAAAGTCCTGGATTCACAGAGATCCGGAGCAGCAGATGACATCTATGTCCCCAGGATGTTGTACTACGACAGGCTGCACTTTCTGGCAGGTCAGACTGAACCCAGGCCATCCCTCTCCAGTCTTCCTTCCACGCTTCCTTCCCCCCCGGCTGAGGCTTCTGATGCCCAACCTGGGCCTTCCAGGCCATATGTGGAGGAGCCCAGATTGAGCCAGGTATAGCATTCCTCTAAATATTTCTGCTTATACAATCAATGATGTTAACTAGATGTTAGTTGGGAGTCCTAATTTAGGATTGTGATTGATGATGCAAAAACTAAAACCATGTCCCTTTTTCATACACAGGGAAGTCTCAGCCAGGAGGTGGCCGGGCCGAGCCGGCTGGCTGATATCAAGGTCCCTCCACCACACCTGAAAACAGAAAGTGGCAGTAGGAGGAGTGCCCTAGAGGAGGCGGCTATCAGATTTTTTTGGAGGGCTACAGAGGTCCTGGGAGCACCACACACCATGCAGGAGAACATTGCTGCATTCATTGCCTATAAAATGCAGAGGATGGAGGAGGGCCAAAAAGCCATGTGTCAGGCCCTCATATCAGAGGCTCTGGAGAAAGGTGTGAGGGGCCAAATTACACCTCACACACAGCTTTGGGATGGTCCTCCTCCTCCTCCTGCAGGTCCTCCTCCTCCTCCTCACTCTCCTCCAGGTCCTCCCAGTCCTCCTCCAGGTCCTCCCAGTCCTCCTCCTCCTCCCCCTCCAGGTCCTACTCCTCCTCCTGCCACATCTCCAACTGCACAGCCACAGCCCGGAAGGAAGTGTGAAAGGAAGACCAGAGAGTGATTGCCCTGGATCCAGTCTGGTCGGCCAAAAGATGCAGCCTCTTGTGGTACCACAGCCTGGGGACACTGATGTCATCTGCTGCTATCCGAGTCTCTGTGAATCCCGGACCAGACTGCCCTCCCTTAGATATGGACTCCTCAGGCCACCAATTTTGAGGTTTAAGAATTGATGTCTGCCGTGGGGGTCCCAGGCTTCACTAATTTCTCCTGTTGATCCAGTGTTGCCTTCCTCTTTGTTTGGTTCTGATACCTTAATAAAGGATTTTTGTTTGGAATTATACTCTCCTATGTGTTTTTCTTCAAAAATGACAGTTTGTTTGTGAGGATTCAAGTACATTTCAAATATACAATGTGAAATGAACAAGGGACACCAACAACAAAAAATCTCCTGGAGATTAAATAATAAAAGATATCAATGGTGTTGGGGTAACTTGCCACACAAAACACACACAAAAATATTCTGGAGTAAAAATAAAAATAACATTGAACAAAGATCAGCCTTGGAAAAAATCCAAACATTAAAGAAAAAAAAAGGCTTAAAAACAAAAAAAAAAAAAACATAAAAAATATAAAACTGTCAGATGTGACAACTAATAACAATATATTGAGGGAATCCCACTAAAAAAACACAAATAAAACTTTGTGAGAAGTGTGTGTGAATATGAGCAGCAAAACTACTTAATTCTTGTCACATTATAAAGAAGAAGAGAGTGCGCTGTATTAAACCATTTTTTACATTGAAGCGTGACGAAAGTGCTGTATCCATTGCGAACGCTAAGTTCACCAGAACGAGCTGTCCCGTGTCGGAATTTCTTCTGAGCATGCGTGGCACTTTGTGCGTCGGAACAGGCCACACACGGTCGGAATTGACGCGATCGGATTTTGTTGTCGGAAAATTTTATCTCCTGCTGTCCAACTTTGTGTGTCGGAAAATCCGATGGAAAATGTCCGATGGCGCCCACACACGGTCGGAATTTCCGACAACACGCTCCGATCGGACAATGTCCATCGGAAAATCCGGCCGTGTGTACGGGGCATAATATGGCAAATAACGGGTTCCAGAGTCTGTGTGTTTTGGGGGATGTTCTGCCCTCACAATGTGTTCAAAGTACAAGGCTTGGCAGACAGCTAACAGCTTCCCAATAAAGACTCAGGAGGGGGGGCGTGGCCAAGATGGCGAGGTGAGCGGCGGCGTTTTTAGAGAGCTCCGCTTACCGGTTCATTAATCCGGATCCATCAGCCTCTAATCTTCCCCTAACACATCCCAGCTGACTGTGGGGGACTCGTGGGTCTCCTGTGCACTGAGGGGAGAGGAGAGTTTGCCGTCCTCGGCGGAGATCGAGGCCCGCCGGACGTCCCCGGCCTGCCTCGCGGTACTAGGCCGCAGCCGCGGACTTTCCCAGCGGACCGCGCCGCGGCCTCGTGGACCCTTGGCGCGGTCGGCGCCTCCGGCATACATCACAGCCTGCTGCGGCTGTGGGTGGAATCTAAAGGCCGGGCTCGGGCCTGGTCACAGCTGCTGCACGAGGCTTGATCTCCCCATCACCCCCCACGAACAAATAGGCCGCAACCCCGGCCTTTCCTGAGGATCCAGGGCCGCCGGACTGCCTGGGAGAGTGACTGATCCTGAGTGCCTGGAGGAGGGGGCCCTGAAACGGCTGGAGGCCTCCACCTGGACAGCGGAGCAGGCCCTATACCATCCCCATCCCTGACCTCCCTGGTGAGGCCCTCTGTGGACGAATTGCATGTCCCTGTGGAGGCTTGAAGAGGATCCCTCCAGCACTACATAACTTCCAGGGCAAAAAAATGCAGTTCTTGGCAAAATATTAACCAGTAGGGGCCTGGCTTAGCAATGCCCGAGTAGAGACGTGTATTGCAGGGGCTCCCGGCCTCAACCGATCCTTTTCGGCCAAACAGACGACCTGCTACGTTTATGGAGACGGAATGAACACCCCTAAAGGATACAGAACCAGAGCGATCACAAAAGAGACACGAACACCGACCACACAGCTCGGCATCCAGAGATACCTGACGGACAAAAGAGAGCTATCCCAGGGCGCCATTGCAGCCTCTCCACGTGACCTCCGCACTGTGAGTGACTTTAACAACACCGATATGTCACGGGCACCCTCCCCGACAATATCGACAGATCCAGGCCCACTCATGGGGACCCCCGCAGTGTTCAGATCGGCCACCGTTGATCCCACACCAGGCCAATCTCGCCTGGAAGACGATCTCCGCGCCATGCTACAGGCCCTACCCACGAGGGCAGACATTGAGACGCTAATCCAGCGAGTAGAGGAGGCCCATAAAAGAGACATACAAGAAATCAAAACGGACATACAAACAATTGACCACAGGGTGACCACCGGAGAGAGCCTAACATCCGCCCTGGAATCTAGGATTCTATCTCTAGAACAAGCACAGGAGTCCCGAGACAGGGAGCTCCAAGAGGTGCAGCTTCATTTAGAGGAAATGGAGGACCGCAGCCGCCGCAACAACCTGAGGCTGCGGGGGATTCCAGAGGCCACAGAATCTGAGGACTTGGCAGTAACGGTCACAGCCATATTCCATCGGCTGCTGGAAACCCCACCACCTACCTTAGAGATTGACAGGGTCCATCGTGCGCTGGGGCCGAAGTCCACGGATCCCGAGAGGCCACGAGATGTCCTGTGCCGCCTGCATCGCTATGCCCAAAAAGAAGTTATCTTACGCGCGGCCTGGGAGAGTGGCGAAGTTGAATTTGATGGCGCCCGTGTCCAGATACTACCGGATATCTCCAGAGCCACATTACAGAGACGAGCTATGCTGCGACCGGCACTGGAGGCCGCCAGACAACAAGGCTGCACTTACAGATGGGGTTATCCCTTGGCAGTGACATTTCGCTCCAACCAAGCCGCCTTCACGTTGAGAACACCTTCGGACCTCCCCGCCTTCTTTACCTTCCTGGGGACAGACCCGGTTCCAGTGCCGAATTGGCTAATGAAAATAACAAGGCCGGCGGGCCGATCGGGCCCAGTGGCAGCGGGCCCAGGCCGGAATACCCGCTCTCAGAGGCGCCGAGGAAGATCTCGATCCACCACAAATAACAGATCGCGTGAGTCATAAACAAACATCAACCCGTGACTCTTTAACAAGCAGGGAGGTATAAGGCTTCATCCGTGAAGCAAGTTATGTGTTATCCTCCAGTGGGGTTACTGTTCCTCTTTTGGGTTTTTTTCTTTCTTGTTCTTTTTTGTTCTTTGTTTCCCACTGGAGTTTTACCTGTTTGGATTAAAGGACCTGTCACCACGTCAAACCTAGTGCCGATATCCAACGAGCGGCGGTTACACCCCCGACTGGACCCAGGTGGACTGTATTGCTGCCGAGCTGAAACTGACCTGAACTCCCTATTGAACACATGGCTCCACTAGAGGAAACTTCTATACAGTCCGGGGTACAGTTCTGCACCTTCGGTTACACCTCAATGAACCTCTGGAATATAAGTGGGACACTGTTACCGCTGCCTTTATTCGAGCTAACGAGACTTATGCTACCCAGTGGTGTCCTGAGAAGAGATGAGCTGAGCCTGGCGAGGTGCTGTTTGGCGCATCCCCACCCCCTCCCTCTAATGAGCAATACCTCCGGTGGCAACGGGTAATGGGCCCTCCATCCTATACACATGCGACACTCCAGCCACTCTAAGAGCTCCGTTGCAACCAAAAATAAGGACTGGGAACCGGAAAGACTACTCATAGCAAACCCAGACTTACAAGACCAGAACATGAACTTGCAGTGGCTGTAATTCAACTCATTACTCACCAACAAAATGGTCGTTTAAACACCTGCATGTTAGATGGTAAGGACGCTCTGCACCGGTTTCACTCTAAATGACTTTTGGCTATATAGTTTCTACCAGATCTCCTACTCCAGCATCCTTTATACGGAGACCATAGACTGAAGTATGCTGGGGGGGAGTGTACGTGGGGTATAAGAGCTAAAAGCTTCAGACTAACAATCCCTGCAGGGGAGGTCGGGCAAAACAATAAGCAGCAGAAGGGTGGAAGTCTATGAGGGGTGGGTAGAAACCGGCAGGGCCCAGATACACCAGGGAGGGGGGCGGGTGTGAGATGCCAGGGACACGATATAAGAGTACCCCACCCCTCCTGCTACCAACCTCTCTCTTGGAGGAAGGTCTACGAGGGCACACTGTGAAACCACGCAGCAGGCCTGAGGCCCTTTGTCTGAGAGACACGGTGCGGGAACTGTTGGATTTAGTGGAGATAACACGAATTGCAGACCCTCCCTGCAGAGTTAACATGTTTTAAAGATTACCGTAATAGAAACATTGTTGAAGAATATGGTTTCTGTTTTTTCCTTTTTATTTGAAGAATTTTATCAGTAACTTCTATAAACTCTCACCTGTAGAGCTTATTACGCTCAGAACAGGCTGAGAGGGATCTGGTTGACAACCGGGAGCCCCCCAAGGCCCTTGCTGATCAAACCCCCACCTAGGCCTGCGCTCACCACTCAGGTTTTTCCTGAAGAGCGTATAAGCAAAATTTTGCTATTACCTTAGATTTCACTTAGAGGGTCACACACCCTCCTATTTCATTTTTTCTTTCCTTTTAACTTTATATCTTTTTCCAACTACCCCCCTCCCCTCCCCATCCACCCCACTACATCACCCCCCTCCCCCCACCACGCCCTCCGCAATCATGGACGAAATTACAATCGTCACCTTAAACGCAAAAGGCCTCAATGTCCCAGAAAAACGTAGAATGTTACAAAATGACATGAAGCGCATGAAGGCAGACATCGTCCTGCTACAGGAGACACACTTTAGGGAAAATGCCTTCCCTATTTTGAAAAATAGGCACTATCCAACAGTTTACCACTCGACATACAAGGAGGCCAAATCTAGAGGGGTTTCTGTTCAGATTTCTGCCAGAATCCCATGGACCATGACTGACATAAAGACAGACCCGATGGGCAGATTTCTCTTCCTTAAGGGAAAGATAGGAGAGACTAAAGTGACTATCGCCAACCTGTACGCCCCAAACTGCCATCAAGAAGTCTTCATTAAAAAACATATGAAACTTCTCCAAACCTTCTCTGAAGGTCAACTTATAGTTGGTGGAGACCTCAATGTCCCCCTTATTCCTATGGAAGATACCTCGACGGGAACGTCCTCCACATCTCGAGGTGCACACAAAATAATTCACACCATACTGCATGACACACAACTGATAGATGTGTGGCGCCTTTTCCACCCTGGAGAACGAGATTACGCGTTCTTCTCCCGCCCACATCACTCGTACTCGCGAATAGACTACCTCATGATACCCCATAGTCAATTACAGGCAATCAGAGATATTAACATAGGATCTATTACATGGTCCGACCATGCCCCGGTCACGATGCGATACGCTTTGACTGATTTTTACAGGGGACAAAGAAAACCTTGGAGACTGAATGAGAGTTTACTACAGGACCCGGAGATAGTAGCGGACGTGACGAAAGAAATTTCAAATTACTTCCAAGTAAACCGCACCCCAGACTGCGATGCGGGACTAGTATGGGAAGCGCACAAAGCTGTGATTCGGGGCATCCTGATAAAACATGGGGCTAGACTGAAAAAAATACGGACAGAACAAATGACCGCGATGATCAATAAACTACAGACATTAGAACAAGCACACAAACAGGACCCTTCTAGACAACTAGGCGCCCAGCTAGATATGACACGCACGCAAATTATGGAATTACTTCAATTTAAAGCTAAAGCAGCGATGCAAATCTCAAAGAAAAAAATATATGAATCCGGAAACAAATGTGGTAGACTGCTGGCACAATCCCTACAAACACAAAAGGCAGTATCCTATATACCACACGTAACCTCACAAGCGGGCCATAAAATATCCCTACCCCAACAAATCACAAACGAATTTAAATCGTATTACGAGAAACTCTATAATATATCAACTACACAGCCAACGACAGAACAGATGAGGGAATACCTGACTAACTCCCTTATGCCCACCCTGACGACTGATACAAGAGCATTATTAGAGGAACCTATCACATTGACAGAAATACAAGTAGCAATTAAAAACACTAAGCCAGGGAAAGCCCCAGGTCCTGACGGCCTTACGATACAATACTACAAGGCTCTTTTACTGCCTCTGGGAGATCATTTGACCGAACTATTTAACGATCTTACAGAGGGAGGTTTGTTCCATAGATCCACACTACAGGCCCAAATATCGGTCATTCCGAAAGAAGGGAAAGATCCGACCCAATGTGGGAGCTACCGCCCAATCTCCCTACTTAATACTGACCTCAAACTATTTACAAAAATAATAGCGACCAGACTACAACAACACCTTCCCCACTTAATACACCTAGATCAAGTGGGCTTCGTTCCGGGTAGAGAGGCGAGGGACAATACCATCAAAGTCTTAAACCTACTACACGCAGCTAACCTCACCAAAACACAGAGTATATTTATAAGCACCGATGCCGAAAAGGCGTTTGACCGTGTAAATTGGTCCTTCATGTTTGAAACACTCCGACATGCGGGAATAGGCGATAACATGATGCGCTGGATAAAAGCGATCTACACCACACCGACGGCCAGGGTCAGGGCGAATGGCGTGATCTCAGACGAGTTTCCAATCACCAACGGGACGAGGCAAGGGTGCCCTCTATCGCCCCTTCTTTTTGCACTCTCTCTCGAACCCTTTCTGTGCCACATAAGGCTAAACCCAAACATATCGGGAGTTACCATAAACCAGTCACAATATAAGGTGTCTGCGTATGCAGACGACCTTATGTTCTCAATCACGAAACCAACGATATCACTCCCAAACCTATTTAGGGAATTTGACTTATATGGGTCCCTCTCAAATCTGAAGATCAATTTCACCAAATCAGAGGCTATGGGGGTGGGAATTCCTAAACCACAACACTCGCTTCTCCAATCTAGCTTCAATTTGAAATGGACTACGACCTCATTAAAATATCTAGGTACACACATACCACAAACCTTGTCCAAACTATACGAGTTGAATTTCCCACCACTTTTAAAAAAAGTCCAAGCTCTCTTAAACCAATGGGGCACAGGACTGCACTCATGGCTGGGACGCTGCAACATACTAAAGATGTCTATACTACCTAAATTCCTTTACCTTATGCAGGCACTACCCGTCGCGATACCCGCGGCTTATTTCAGGAAAGTACAATCGCTCTTTACGACATTTGTCTGGGCCAAACAGAGACCACGACTCTCTAACAAAATACTAATCCTCCCCAAACAACATGGCGGACTAGCACTCCCTGATGTGCACACATACTATCGGGCAATACACCTAGGAAGGTTGATAGATTGGTGCCGTCATACCGATACCAAACTTTGGACTCAGATAGAACAGAAACAAAGTATAGTTCCACTCCGGAGAGCCCCTTGGTGCTGCCCAGCAGTTCCGATTGAAATCAAGAAACACCCTCTAATAGGAAACACCATACAGGTCTGTGCTCGTCTTCTGCCCCGTGCATCCCTGTTCTCACCAAATTCTCCCTTATACCCAGTACTGGGAAACCCTTTGTTTGCGCCAGGCCTACAGGACGCAATCTTTGAGAGACTAGCTGGAGAGGGTTTTTATCAAGCCTCCCACTTTAGCATTGGGGGGAGGTGGAGGACGAGCGCAGAACTTGCTGCACCTACGGGCCTTTACCACCTAGATTTCCTGAGGGCCCTCCAACTGAGCCATTTCCTCAAATCCATTCAGCCCCCCTCAAATGCCCTACCACCTACCACATTTGAGGACCTGTGCTCGACGGCGGGGGTGTTACAGCATACACTCTCTCTGACATATACCTTACTGAACACTCCCACACCAGATTTCGTACCACCAGGCTTACTTAAATGGGAGAAGGCACTAAACTGTAATTTTAACAGTACCAAAAGACAGCAAATTATTAGATTCACACACAAATCCTCGATATGCGCCAAAACCCAAGAAACGAATTACAAAATTTTAACACATTGGTATAGAACCCCAACACTCTTACACAAATACTTCCCAATGACACCTGAACTCTGCTGGAGATGCCAAGCAGAAAAAGGGACATTATTACACATATTCTGGTCGTGCCCTAAACTGACGAACTTCTGGCATACAATACAGACAATTATACAGAAATTTACAGACTATAACATTACTAATGACCCGGCATTTTTTCTCTTACATGCATCCAATATACCTACCAAAATATATAAAAAGTCTGTGCTCCGCCACCTTCTGGACGCAGCTAAAGCCTGCATACCGCTCCACTGGAAATCCCAGACACCCCCAACTTTAGGCTTGTGGATCAAAAAAGTAGAAGAAATCAAAAGAATGGAAGACCTTATACACACAGCTCAAAACAGACAGGAAAAATTCTCCAAGACATGGCAGTTGTGGAATATGTTCATTTATTCCAGCGAGGGCCAAACCCTGCTGGAGACCTGAATAACCCTCCAATCCAACCACATGGTAAATTAACAAACGAGACACACATCTGTGTCACAAGTACAGTCATGCCTCGGAGAGTTCTTTAAATACTCCGTGATTGCGAGGCACGTGTCCACTCCCCCCCCCCTCCCCCCCCACATCCTATCCCCACCTCTCTACTCCTACTCTCGCTCTTACTCTTTTTCTAATCTTAAGACTTTAAAGTAATAATGGTAGGAGGGGAGCCTGATGGACTGCACCACTTAATACAAGAATACTTAAAGAATACGTAGAATATTCCTCTTCCGGTTTATATTCTTGTTTTTTCCTATATTCTAATTGTTACCAAAGTGTTGAGACGACAGATGTTAACAGAAAGAAATAACAGGCTTAACTGTATATTGGATTATATGATTGTGCTCAACGTTATGACTGTTAACGTGTTGATGTCTACTATTTGTATGTCGGTCCATGCGGGCCCCCCTTGCCTGATATAAATAAAAAATTAAAAAAAAAAAAAAAAAGACTCAGGAGGAAGGGCTAATAGTTGTAATCTTTACTGAGAATAAGTTTTTTGTAAAACTGCAAAACACAAATTATAAAAATATGCATTAGCATTTAACATTACATCACAAATGCAAATAGTAACAGGCATGCTACAATACTGTTAAGGCACTAGCTAGCACAAATGAGGCCTAGCTATATGAACTCCCTGACAGAAACATCCTACCAAACAAACAGATGAAATGTATTTAAATTAGTAGAACATATACTAATTAATTGAAAACTAATGACAGCCTACTTACAGACTTATGCTTCCAAGGCCAGTATTAAGAAATAGTGGAGGTCTTTATCATGCTTCCTTCACTGTAGAAAGATTATCTGCTGGACAGGAAGTGGGTGTAATATACTAAACTTCCTGTTAATAATGGATGCCAAATTAAAGCAACAGTACGATCAGTAAATATATACCTTATAATGATCAGAACAGGGGACATGGAGCTGAATCCAAAGTAACACCAACCCCAGGGTCCCCAGGCATACAGCTCACAGAGAGCACCATTCCCCCAAATGCTAGTGCCCATAATCGGTGGGCAAGAGGCTTGCATTCAGTCCCCTCCAATAGCCTCTGTCCCGGGTGAGTTTGTCACAGAGAGTCTTCTCAGTGCTGACAGTTGCTTCCCCAGTTTCAGAACCTTGGCTTCCAAGGAAACAATTTGCTTACATTTTGCACAGCAGTATTCGCCCTCGATCGGATGATCAAGGAATGTATACATGCCGCAAGATGTACACCGAGTCGCATCTCAACACCCTCCGGGCATCCTACCTACTAATTTAATGAGGAATGGGGATTATACCCTGTCGAAATTAACAACTAGCTTCCTGACACTAATACTCAACAAGACAATACACAGGTACTCAACAAAACAATACACAGGTAGACATTGTGATTGGTCACAACGATCACATGGTACCAGTAGCGGGGCGGTACAGTGATCTGTCATGTCCAGTGGACACAGCGAGTGACGGATTACGCCTATGGGGTGTGCGTGAGGCACGATCCTGGGAGGACGTCTTATAACGTTCTCCCAAAATTAAAAAGACTCCTGCCCAGTCGTCATTTTACAAAAGGCAGGGTGGCAGGGGGTTAAATAGGGCTGTACTCTCGATAATATAAGTGTTAATTACTTAAAGGATAACTAAACCTATACACTTTTTCCAGCTGGGCACTTACCATGCTGAAACACCCATGCCGATCACCCATTTTTTCAGGCTCTATGTGTGAAGTTCATCCTATGTGTGAAGTATCCTGTATGATCTAAAAATTCTGAAAAATTAAAAAGTTGCCACAATGCTGCTTCTGGCCACTAGGGGGGACTGTATAGCAGAATATCATAATGTTTTAAAGGAGAAGTCCAGCCTGGGCTCGTTTGGCTGGGCTTCTCCTCTGGGTTACAGGAGTGCAATTTGTTTTGCACTCCTGTGACCCGTTTTCAGGGGAGAGTACAAAGTCCACTCTCCGGTGACGTAACTTCCATCAGTCAAGGCAGTGCGTCAACTTCCCAAGTCTGGATCCACCAGCTGCCTTAATTGATGGTAGTCTCAGCAAGCCGCTCCCCGCACCTCCACAGCTCAGCGCTCCAATGAGCGTGGAGGATCAGAGAGGAGAGATGCTGACTGACAGTCAGCAGCTCTCAACTCGGGGATCTGTTAGAATCTAGCCATCGGCGGTGTTCAGTGGCTCGGTTCTCAGTGCAGAGATGCCGGGGAAAGCTGCAGTATCCGTCCGATGCTACATCCACTGAGGTAAGTTTGAATAGGAATAAAAAACTAAAACCCATACTTCTCTTTTAAGAGGTTGTAAAGGTAGAATTTTTTTTTTACCCTAATGCATTAAAACCGTCCCGGATTGCCCGGGAAAGTCCCGCCTTGGGAGGTCTGTCCCGGGCACCTTCATTTTGGGACAATATAGTGTCCCGGAATTGCCCCCGGGCCGATTTGATGCCCCCTAAAAATGCCGCCGCTGTCACTCACTGCCTGGCCGAGATTCGCTTTATTATTAACCACCAGGCGCTGCCTGGCTCACTGCCCAAACAACTGGTTACTAGCCATGGCCCACCTGGCGTCTAGCAAACAGTGATGTCATGACAAGGAGGAGAGTGGGGGCCCAGCATTCAGAGTGAGCCAGAGGAGGATTTAACTTCCACCTCCTCGTGCCTAGGCTCCACAGTCATCGAAAGGACCGCCAGCTCCGCCCCCGACTCGGCCCCCCAACTCCGGGTCTCGCCTAAAGCAGGCTGTTCCTGCCGCTGGAAGAGAGATAGGAGAAATGCTCCCTGCAGTGCCCCGAGGACGTTCATGGTCACTCTGCTCCCTCTCATACACTGCCCCCCTCCAGTCATGCTGTACAATCCCCCCATACTGTCCTCCACTATCCCCCCTCCCATCATAATGCCCTCCACTGTCCCCCTCCCATCATACTGCCCTCCACTACCACCCCTCCCATCATACTACCCTCCACTACCACCCATCCCATCATACTGCCCTCCACTACCCCCCTCCCATCATACTGCCCTCCACTACACCCCCTCCTATTATACTGACCTCCACTACCACCCCTCCAATTATGCTGCCCTCCACTACCACCCCTCCCATCATACTGTCCTCCACTACCACCCCTTCTATCATACTGCCCTCCACTACCACCCCTCCCATCATACTGCCCTTCACTGCCACCCCTCCCATCATACTGTGATGTAAAAAATGATCCAAAGATAATGATAGTGAGCTGTCATGTAACATAGTAAGGTTAGCATGCATATGTACCAGTTTGTAGATTATATTGTATTCTGCATAGGTAAGAACCATAAAAAACAGAAGAGAAAACAGACAAAAAACAAAACATTCCGAAGTGTTCCTAAAAGTTTTCCTAAAATTTCATCATTTTTTTTATGTGTTCAGGTATCTTGGTGTGCTTGGCTTTATACTCCTTTTTGTACCTAGAGATGTTTGGTAGTCATAGCCAGGTGTTTTAGCCTTTTTGGAAAGGTTTGCGACTTCTAATATACCGATGACTCCACTATAGGGTATTACTTTCTAAGGGATATACAGTATATGGTTAGAGATGAGAGCAGAATGATATTATTTCGTTGGATTTTCATTATCTAAGAAGGTGAATGTGTGCCCACTGGGGAAGGTTTAGGTCACCACTGTTTTGGCACCAATGCATATTTATGATTTCACATCATACACAAGAATATGAAAATATGTCATTTGTTTGCAATATATTGCTTTCATGTTTTTGATTTTTTTTATGTTAACATTTAGAGATTTATGTGACGGGGACATCCCACACTCCGCTCAAGTGCTTCCGTCAGTATATCGCTTCCTAAGTTCTAGAACACAAGACCAATGGATCTAACTATAGTAACCCCCAAGAACCAGACACCAGTCTTGGAGTACACTAGAAATAGACTGTTTTATTTGAGATCTCACACAAATACCGTATATACTCGAGTATAAGCCGACCCGAATATAAGCTGAGGCACCTAATTTTACCACAAAAAACTGGGAAAACTTATTGACTTGAGTATAAGCCTAGGGTGAGAAATGCGCAGCTACTGTAATGCCCTGTACACACGGTCGGATTTTCCGATGGAAAATGTGTGATAGGACCTTGTTGTCGGAAATTCCGACCATGTGTGGGCTCCATCACACATTTTCCATCTGAATTTCCGACACAGAAAGTTTAAGAGCTTGCTATAAAATTTTCCGACAACAAAATCTGTTGTCGAAAATTCTGATCGTGTGTACACAAATCCGACGCACAAAGTGCCATGCATGCTCAGAATAAATTAAGAGACCAAAGCTATTGGCTACTGCCCTGTTTATAGTCCAGACGTACGTGCTTTACGTCACCGCGTTCAGAACGATCGGATTTTCCGATAACTTTGTGTGACCGTGTGTATGCAAAACAAGTTTGAGCCAACATCTGTCGGAAAAAATCCATGGACTTTGTTGTCGGAATGTCCGATCAATGTCCGACCGTGTGTACGGGGCATAAGTGGAAAAGAGGGTCAACAATGCTCATTTGCCCCCTCACTGTGCCCATTTGCAGCCATAGGTCCCCCGAACTTCAAACTCAGTAGTTAAGGGTTCCTAGATGCCCCCTTAGCTGCAGCCAAAATTTGGGGTCTCTAGACCCAAAGGGTCCCGAAATGATATTGCTGCAGATGGACACAGTTGACCGAATTTGGGGCCCCGTATCTCTGGGCCACTTGGTGGTAGGAACCCCAAATTTGGTGTGCAAACCCAGTGGAACTAGCACTACAACATATCTAAAGCTGGGGTTCTAGCAC
Organism: Lithobates septentrionalis; assembly: GCA_037952835.1. NCBI lineage: Eukaryota > Metazoa > Chordata > Amphibia > Anura > Ranidae > Lithobates > Lithobates septentrionalis. The sequence continues at coordinate 3,477,372 of JBBDGP010001771.1, read as the reverse complement.
CAAGTGGCCCCGACATACGGGGCCCCAAAGTCGGTTCGGAAAATGTCAAGCACTTTTCTGCAGCAGAGAATGACATTTTCCGAACCAAAATTGGGCCCTGTATCTCGGGGCCACTTGGTGCTAGGAATCCCAAATTTGGTTTGCAAACCCAGTGGAATTAGCACTACAACATATCCAAAGCTGGGGTTCCTTGGTGCTAGGAACCCCAGCTTTGGATATGTTGTAGTGCTAGTTCCTCTGGGTTTGCAAACCAAATTTGGGGTTCCTAGCATCAAGTGGCCCCGAGATACGGGGCCCTAAAGTCAGTTCAGAAAATGACATTCTCTGCTGCAGAAAAGTGCTTGACTCGAGTATAAGCCGAGGGGGGCATTTTCAGTACAAAAAAAGTGCTGAAAATTTCGGCTTATACTCGAGTATATATGGTATATACACCAGGATTACAATAAGAACTATAGCAAGAAACCTAATTAACATAAGCTAATTAACTAATCATTTAACCAGACTAGGTGGCTCAGAGATACGACCTTTCAGGTCAGCCTTGTTGTCTCCTAGCTCACTGACTATGCAATACATATCATCATAAATATCAACACAGAACTCCTTCACACAATAGTAGAGTTAATTAGCACAAATAACAATGGATGAAAGAGCCTTAGAAGGCACACTAGACATACTTGCAATAAACACATTATAGCAGACAACCCTGGACAGGAGACTTGCTGATGACATCAACACAGTGTTTAACATGGCAGTTAGGCCCTATACAGGGATCCCAGAGTCTGTGTGTCTTGGGGAGACATGGACTTTGAATCCAAAGTAACATTACTTCAAGGGTCCCCAGGCATACACCTCACAAAGAGTATTGTTCCCTTAAAATCCGGGGCTCATAATCAGTAGGCAAGAGGCTAGCATTCAGTCCCCTCCAAAAGCCACTGACAACAAATAGGACAAAATAACAGAAAAAGTCAATGTGCATAACTATTCACCCCCCCTAAAGTCAATACTTTGTAGAGCCACAGCTCCAAGTAGCTTTGGATAAGTCTCTATGAGCTTGCCACATCTTACCACTGGGATTTTTGCCCATTCCTCCTTGAAAATTTGCTCCAGCCCCTTCAAGTTGGATGGTTTGCGCTTGTGAACAGCAATCTTTAAGTCTGACCACAGATTTTCTATTGGATTGAGGTCTGGGCTTTGACTAGGCCATTCCAACACATTTACATGTTTCCCTTTAAACCACTCAAGTGTTGCTTTAGCAGTGTATTTGGGGTCATTGTCCTGCTGGAAGGTGAACCTCCGTCCTAGCCTCAAATCACACACAGAGTGGTACTGTCTAGTATAGCCTTGAAATAAAAGACATCAATGCCAGCTGCATTCGTCTCATGTATGTTTACTTCAGAATATGCTCCGTACATACAGAGGACCCCTCTCCCATTTGTGTCAGGAGAGTGATCCAAATTATAATGCGAGTACAATATTTATAAGGATTTGTTACATTACATTCTATGAGGGGCAAAAGCCCAAAATTATACGTCACAAGTACGCATTTCACCAAGTATGTCAACACAGTTTCTTGCCAATTGTTTTGTTTTTTTTATATTTAGGTCATCTTGACCTGAGTATCGTTAATTTTTAATTAACAAATTATTTTGACAGAAAGGGAAGAATAATTATTTGGGAAAGGACATTTTGACTTTTAGACAGGGACTTTCTATGTCAACATCTTCCCATCTCACATCCTTTCCGAGAATTATGTCAGGTTATTGGCAGAACATTTTATTGTCAACTGGTCAGCCACTTGTGTTGCAATACCAAAAGAATTCAGAAACATTTTACAGAAAAACAAGTATAAGAATTATCAGAAATACAAAAGAAAGTTGAAGAGGAACTCTGGATACATTAGAAGATATGGTTCATATATTTCATATCCTCACAGCCCCTCCTGTGTTTAGAATTCTTTCGGTATCCCTTTTAAGCTTCTTCTGTGTCTTTAGGTTGATCTCCAGGTATACGGACCAACATCGCATGAGCAGTTCTGACTCGAGACCTTAAGGGCTCAGAAGAACCAATATTAGTACCAGCACGTGTGATGATCTTCAAACAACATTTGCATAGCATAGGTGCGCATTTAACTATCAGGATTATGAGGACTATAATTCCTACAATATATAAAATACCATGCAAAATTCCAGAAAACCATCCTGCAATACCAGAAAACCAGTTGAGGGGATTGAGCCAGGAAAGCCAGCTTTCCCAGCTACCTTCCACCCAAGCAGTTTCGGTATGTTCTTTGCGAAATTTAACCTTCATTTGTTGTACCTTTTCTACATGTGAAATGATGGCATCTTCAGTCTTAGTATCATTTCCAATGTAGTTACAACAAGTAGTTCCCACTATGGTGCATATTCCTCCTTGACTGGCACGTTTCTTTACCTCCATGCTATCAATCCTATCCCCTCACCTGGAAGGCAGGGTGATCATGGGGGGTGACTCCAACATCACCTTTGATCACCTGCTGGACAAGTCCTCTCAAGGGAGATCTCGTTTAAGGAATCCACCCACACAAAGCCTCAGAATTGCCCGTCTTCTGCATGACATGGGCTTGATAGACTCGTGGAGGGAACTAAACCCCACGGCGAGGGACTATACCTGTTTCTCGGCACCTCATAATAGATACGCCAGAATTGATCATATATTCCTCCCGAATTCGGATATTCACACAGCATCCCAAGCCTTCATACAGGAAGTTCCCTGGTCAGATCACTCCTTAGTGACACTTAAAATCTCTTGCTCCCTCTCGCCCTTTGGGCCTCCCCAGTGGCGTCTAAGTAAATCACTACTATCCAACCCAGTCAACTGCATAATTTTAGAAAAAGAAATCGGGGAATTTTCCCATCTCAATGACACAGGAGATACAACTCCGAGTTTCCTCTGGGGAGCTCACATAGCCGTTCTGAGAAGAAAAATTATCCAAATGGCGTCTAAACTCAAAAAGGAAAGGAAAGCGGATATTTTGCAACTTGAAAGAGAATTCCAGTCCCTTAGTAGGTCCCACAAAGCTGACCCATCTCCTGCTACCCTGACCAAGTTGGAAGCCTCCCGAGTGGCACTTAATCTGGCCCTCACATCCACTGCAGATAAACATCTGACTTGGCTAAGCGGCAGATTCTATATTCAGGCAGACAAAATTGGCCCCCATTTGGCCGTTAAACTTTCTCCCAAAATAAAAACCTTCTCTCTGCCTAAAATCAGATCCCGGTCAGGAACTCTTACCCAAAACCCCCAAAAGATCTTGGAAACCTTCCAGGCTTTTTATTCCAAGCTCTACTCACCCCCTGACCCTAACAACTCAGCTTCCATTGATTCCTTCCTGAATAACCTCGATATTCCTAAACTTTCGGACTCTCATAGGTCCATTATGGAATCTCCTTTCAGGGTGGAGGAAATTTGCGAAGTCATAAAGAACCTTAAAACAGAATCTGCCCCCAGCCCTGACGGTTTTTCCGCACACTATTATAAAGCTTTCTCAGATACCCTCTCTCCTTATCTGGCTCGTCTCTTTAATTCTCTTAGCGCGGCATCCCCCCTGGAACCGACAGCCAATCTGGTATACATATCAGTAATCCCCAAACAGGGCAAGGACCCCAGTGATGTTTGCAATTATAGGCCGATCTCGCTGATTAATAATGATTTAAAGATTATGACGCAAACAGACTGGCCTCCTTCATTGCTAACTATATCCATAAGGACCAGGTGGGGTTTATCCCCGGAAGACAGGGGCCGGACCAGATTAGGAGAGCAGTAGACTTAATTTCCCTCATGCAATCTTCATGGGATGGGGGATCTTCCCAACCAGGATATGTCCTTTCTATAGACCTCCAAAAGGCCTTTGACACGGTCACTTGGCCATACCTTTTTACTATTCTCCGTAAATGGGGCTTTGGCCCGGACTTCATTACAACAAGGCCATCTTTCTGAAGAAATTTCTATTTTGCAGGGAACTAGACAAGGCTGCCCTCTTTCGCCGATCCTCTTTGCAATAGCGATAGAAACATTGGCTCTGGCCATAAGACAAAACCCTGACATTCATGGAGTGAAGTGTGGCCAAAAGATTCATAAATGCGCCCTCTTTGCTGATGACACCCTCCCGTTTGTCACCTCCCCCCTCATCTCCACCCCCAACATTCTACAACTACTTAACTCGTTTGGCTACATTTCGGGACTTCAGGTCATCATGGCCAAATCAATGGCCAAATCAATGGCTCTGAATATTTCTACTCCCCAAGACCTTGTAGAGAGGCTCAAGACCCACTTTCCCTTCTCCTGGTGCAATTCTTCCCTACCCTATTTAGGTATCTTCTTATCCTCAAAAATAGAACGTCTATACCACCACAATTATCTCCCAATGCTCAAGATGATCTCTTGCATTGGGCGCGGTATAAAATGTCCTGGTTAGGCACAATAAACTCGGTCAAAATGACATTACTCCCTAGGATTCTATATCTCTTTCGTTCCCTCCCTATTCCCATCCGAAAACACACACTGGACAAATTACAGGCTTCAATCACAAGATTTATCTGGGGGGGGAAGGGACATCCTTTCTCCAAAAAGGTGCTATATCGGCCAAAGAAAAAAGGAGGCTTAGGACTTCCTAATTTATGGTGGTATTATCAAGCCACACAACTATGCCAATTTTCAGCTATTTACTCTAAAGGCCCTAGGCCAGATTGGGTGGATATAGAACGACAGGCCACTCCCAACCATACTCTGGACTTCCTGGTATGGAGACCGCAAAAGGACAGACCTCCGATTCTTTCCCCCTCTCTGTCTCACTCAATGGCCCTATGTGATACACTATATAAAAGACATTACCTGACCTCCCCTTGGCTTCCCCTGGCACACATTTTTTACAATCCACAATTCCCGCCGGGTATGAACATCGAGGCTTTTAGGTGGTGGCTCGACAAGGACCTTTACAGAATAGGGCAATTCTTCATTAGCTCTGGTCCTATTTCACTTAAGTACTGCATTTCGAAACTAGAAATGCCAGCATCGGAGACTTTCCGCTATTACCAATTATCTCACTTTTTGCGCGGGATCTGGAAAAGTTCGGAAACCCCGCTCTCGGTTACTTCCTACGAATTCTGGTGTTCCTCAGCCATGGGTGTAAGGGGAGGGATTTCGTTAATCTACTCTGCACTAGCGGAGCCCCAGGAGAAAGCGAATTATATGCTGCAATGGGAGCGAGATCTGCTACTGGATTGGGACATGGATACTTGGCACACTTGCTTTTTCCGATCCTTCAAGGGCATTCTTAGTTCCTCTCTGGTGAAGGCAGACCTTAAAGTCATGACCAGGTGGTATCTGGTACCCACTCGTATTACTAAATTCTATCCACAATCATCGCCCCTCTGTTTCAGAGGTTGTGGCCATATAGGCTCCCTACTTCACACTTTCTGGGAGTGTCCCAAAATTAGAGGGTACTGGCTTCCAGCAGCCTTTTCCTATGAGATAGAGTGTATGATGCTATCCTAGAGTTCATTGGTGATATCACATATATTTTGAGCCCGCTCCTGCTTTCGGTATATGTATATCTCGCTTCTAATGTTATTTACATTGTTTTGATATCTTTCTTGGCAACTGCCAATTCAATACCTTTGTACTGTTATTTCTTTTTCAATAAACAGTATTTAAAAAAAAAAAAAAACTTATTTCTGCCAGAACTGCTGAGAGGACCCTTCTCCAGTTGGCAAAGGTTCATCCTGTGGCCTTTCTTATCTTGTCTTTTATTGTTCTGTTCATCCTTTCTATTATTCCTGAACTTGGAGGGTGATAGGGAATGTGAAACTTCCATTCTATCTTGAGAGTTTTTACCAAGTCCTGGCAGACCCTGGCTATAAAAGCTGGACCATTTGAGAACATGTCCCCAATTATCAAAAGATATTCCTGTCTTTTGCCTAGTTTGGGCATGTGTGTGAGATCAGCTCTGACTTGTATAACTGCGTGGCCTATTCCGTGGTACTGTGAATGCACTTGCTGTTGGTATACATGGTTTCCCCTCTTTGCAGAGAAGTCCAGACCTTGGATCTCTCTACACACCCTTTCCATTCCAGTCCCTTAACTCATAATTTGATGCATAATCCTGGGGATCTGCAAGTGACCCCTCAAATGGGGATAGGTCAGGTATCAGCATAGCAATTTGGATGCATGCTGTCTGTGAGATAGCAGCTTGTTTAGCAGCAAGGTCAGCCAGACCTGCTCATTTCCCCTGGCTATCTCTGTCTGTTGGCCTGTGTGTGCTCTGCAGTGCACTATAGCCTAGAGCAAGAACCATCCACAAAAACATTCTGTGTGTCTGGTAGTGCTGTGGAAGATAAATCAGACCTGGGTGATGTGTCTTGGTGAATGAGGTTTATGCAGTCAAGTTGTGGCACAATCTCATCCTGTTCTCCTTTTTAACATAAAAGGCCGTTTTAAAATTGGTGCTGGGCCTGCGGTGAGAGAAGCATATTTGAAGTGCAATTTTGGATTGGACAGCAAAATCACCTCATATCTGCTCAACCTCTGAGCAGACATGTGCTGTGTATGTACATTTTTCAACAAGATTGACACATTGTGGGTGATGTGAAGTGTGGTGTCCTGTCCCAGAGTGAAAGAAGTGGCCATCTCAACCACCATGGCACAGGACGCTAGAATGCACCAGGACCATCTTTGAGAAAAAACTACAGGGTACAGTCTCCCACTATGTTCCTGGGCCAGTACTCCCGCCATGGTTCTGCAATTTTCCCTGGCAAACAAGTGAAACATTTTGCCATATTCAAGGAGGCCGAGGCTCGGGCTGGTAACCATTACACATTTCAACATGGCAAAACATGGCAACATGGCAAAAACATTTAACATTTCATCAGACCATTTTACAGTATCAGACATTTCAGAGACATTGCTTCAAATACATTGCTTGTCTCAATATATTGTCATTGAAAGAGCAGTCAGGTATCCATTGGCGGCAGTAACCAATCATACATAGGAAGGTGAGCATGTCCTTCCTATTAAGTGGGCGGGGCAGACCCATTCAGAGCCGCAGCTCTTTTATGACTGACTCTTCTTTCTCCTTTTGTGAGCACAAATACTCAACTGTTTTTTGTTTTTTTGTTTTTTCTTTTGACAACATTGTAACTTTTTCTTAAACATTTTGTAACCACATACATGTAACCATTTCAATAAAGATAGGCTATCAGCTCGGCAGTCCTCCTCTGAAGAACTACAAATCAAAAAATCATCACCATACTGCAACAGTACAGAACCATGAGGGGCAGTCCAGGGCCCAAGGGTGACTTGGAGTACAGTGGCCATGTCTCCTCGTCTACAGGGATAAAAAAAAACATTTTTTAAATCAATCACAGTAAAATACTCTGCATCGAATGGTATGGCGGTAAGTATTGATGGCACATCAGGCACTACTTGGGCAATTGGTACCACTAGGCTACTGAAGTCCCTTAGGTCTTGTACAAACCTATAGTCACCATTTGCCTTTTTTACTGGGAGTATTATAAGGCGAGACAATTTCCCTTAAGATTCCATTCTTTAAGAAATCCTCTTTCTCTGTATGCAACTCCCTCTTTATCCTTGCCCCCTTTCCTCTTTTTATAAAAGTTTCCCCTTTGATTTCCTAAGAAATCATTTTGATAATGTGTTGATACTGGTGTTTGTTTTGAGATGTCAAAACATCCTGCTGCGTCTTTTTCAATCAACGTTTTTTTTTTTTCTTGAAAGTCATTCATACTCTTTGTAGCCCAGTCTGACATCTGTTGTCTCACAGTAAATGCATATTTAGGAACAAGGTTACTGAGATAAGTCTGTATTAAAAGACTGTGCATTTCATCTTAAGTGTTAAATCCGGCATCTTGTGTCATGAAAGGAAACCTAGAGCATTAACTAACTGCGTAGTTACTTCCTCTTTTTTTCTGTGCTTTCTGCTTGTTTTAAAACTGCGTGTTTTGTATTCTGACTTTCTACAGCGTGTGCAGCCTCTGCAGCTTTCAACTTCTGCATTGTGGTATGTAAGATGGAAGTGGCGGGGCACAGGAAACTAGGGCAGGAGCTAGGGCACATGGTACAGGCATAGAGAAGGTTAATTTAACCCTTAATTTACCATCCCATGACTCTGATAAACCCATCATAAACAATGTATGGGCTAGGATACTATAGGGAGCCTCGGTTCAGCTGATCTCCACAACATACATATTTATTTTTTCTTTCTAAACATTCTAATTAGATACTGAGTCTCTTTTTTCCTTTTTGCAGTATGCCAACAGGTTCAAACAGTGCCTTCAATTGCGGTAGTACTAATGCCGCAAACAATTCCCCACTATCTATTACAGTCAGTGAGATATTAGTACTTGAACCCTATTGGCAAAAAGCCAAATGTCCAAATTTTGCACCTGACTTCCCCGTTGCAAGAGATGTCAGTAGCAAAAAGAATTATTCAAATAGCATGTTTTAATCAAAAGTTAGCCTCACCAATTTATGTATTACCTTAAAAAAGTGTTATTAACGCTCTACCCATATTTTAAATGGTAAAAACGTCCCTAATGTCACAATACTTCAAAGACCGGGGACAGACTTGATAAGTCTCCCCTGCTCTTCCAATAAGTGACATTACTCCCTTCAGTGTCAATCCTTCTTGAATACAAATTTGTGTAAACCAGTAATACAATCAGGACACTTTTGAGACTTTTTTTTTTGCTACTTCCCCTAAGATGACACTGAACGTCTGATTACAGCAAGGAAAAGAAAATATTTTTACTCACTGCATCAATGCCAGAATCATCCTGCCAACTATATATATATCTTATACTTTAGAGTCAAAGCATTTATATATAAATCATTAAAAGTCAGCATCAATACATCACAAAATATTGTAACATCACTCTACGTTTCATTATAATACAATGATAATACAATGCAGTGGAAAGGTGTCATCTTACCTTATGACACCTGACAAATTCCACACAGACAAACAGATGACCTTATTTTATCTACTTATTTTATTTCCTTATTTACTTCTAAGCGACAGGAAGGCAAGCAAAGAGGTTTGGGTTTTTCTGGCACACTCTATCAGATATCTTTGTCAAACTTCTTATGCCCCGTACACACTGTCAGATTTTCCGACACACAAAGTTTGAGAGCAGGCTATAAAATTTTCCGACAACAAAATCCGATTGCGTCAATTCCGACCGTGTGTGGCCTGTTCCGACGCACAAAGTGCCACACATGCTCAGAAGAAATTCCGAGACGGAACAGCTCGGTCTGGTAAACTTAGCGTTCGCAATGGATACAACACTTTTGTCACGGTGCAATGTTAAAAATGGTTTAATACAGCGCACTCTCTTCTTCTTTATAATGTGAGAAGAATGAAGTAGTTTTGCTGCTCATATTCACACAGACTTCTCACAGACTTATTTCTTTATTATTTATCGGGATTCCCTCAATATATTTTGATTTGTCACATCTAACAAAAATATATATACCGTATTTATCGGCGTATAACACGCACCGGCGTATAACACGCACCCCAATTTAGGAGGGAATTTTAAGGAAAAAAAAACTTTTAGGAGGGAAGTTGAAGGGAAAAAAACTTACATTTAAATGCCCATCATTGCAGCCTTCTCAGTGCAGCCTTGCCCCAGTGCAGCCATGTCAGTGCAGCCTTGTCAGTGCAGCCTTCCCCAGTGCAGCCTTGTCAGTGCAGCCATGTCAGTGCAGCCATGTCAGTGCAGCCTTGTCAGTGCAGCCTTGTCAGTGCAGCCTTGTCAGTGCAGCCTTCCCCAGTGCAGCCTTGCCCCAGTGCAGCCTTCCCCAGTGCAGCCTTGTCAGTGCAGCCATGCCCCAGTGCAGCCTTCAATCCCCTGTCCCTGCCACCCTGGGCTTCAAAATCGCCGACCGCGATTTGAAAATGGCGCCGCCGGCGCCGAAATACACAGGGCCGGTCCTCGGCTCTTTCCGGCAGCTCTCGTTCACTTTCGGCTCCACTCGTAGTCCCGATCGGAGCTATCTGAGTAGGTTCGGATAGCTCCGCTCGGGACTACGAGTGGAGCCGAAAGTAAACGAGAGCCGCCGGAAAGAGCCGAGGACCGGCTCTGTGTATTTCGGCGCCGGCGGTGCCATTTTCAAATCGCGGTCGGCGATTTTGAAGTTTTGACAGCTCGGGATCGCAGGGGATCGGCGTATAACACGCACCTGCGACTTTCCCCTGATTTTAAGGGGAAAAAAGTGCGTGTTATACGCCGATAAATACAGTATTTTTTTTTAAAGGCAGATTTTTTTTTTATTTTAGGTTTGTATTTTTTCCAAGGCTGATCTTTGTTTTATTTTATTTTTAGTTTTACTCCAGATTATTTTTGTGTGTGTTTTCTGTGTCAAGTTACCACAACACCAGTGTTATCTTGTATTATTTAATCTCAAGTAGATTGTTTGATGTTGGTGTCCCTTGTTCATTTCACATTGTATATTTGAAATGTACCTGAATCCTCACAAACAAACTGTCCTTTTTGAAGGAAAACACACATAGGCAAGTATAATTGAAACCAAAAATCCTTTATTAAGGGCTCAGAACCAAACAAAGAGGGAGGCAACGCTGGAGAAACAGCAGAAATTAGCGAAGCTTTGGACCCCCAGAGTAGACATCAATTCTTGAACATCAAAATTGGTGGCCTGAGGAGTCCATATGTAAGGGAGTGCAGTCTGGTTCAAAAGTCCCAGAGATTCGGAAAGCAGCAGATGACATCTATGTTCCCAGGCTGTGGTACTACAAGAGGCTGCATCTTTTGCCAGACCAGACTGGATCCAGGGTCATCACTTTCTGGTCTTCCTTTCACGCTTCCTTCCTGGCTGTGGCTCTGCTGTTGGAGATGTGGCAGGAGGAGGAGTATGACCTGGAGGAGGAGGACTAGTGGGACCTGGAGGAGGAGGAGGAGGAGGAGGACCTGGAGGAGGAGGAGGAGGACCTTGTGTGAGGTCACAAATGTGGGTAGCAGATGTTATTTGGGCCCTCAACCCCTTATTGAGAGCTTTCAACATTAATGACTCACACATGAGTTGTTGGCCCTCCTCCATCCACTGCATTTTACAGGCAATTATGCCAGCAAAGTCCTCCTCCACAGTGTGTGGTGCTCCCAGGGCCTCTGTAGCCTTCCAAAAGAGGCCTATGGCAGCCTCCTCTAGGGTACTCCTCTTCCTGCCACTTTCTCTTTGCAGGTGTAGGGGAGGGACCTACATATCAGGCAGCCTGCTCGGCCCGGCCACCTCCTGGCTGAGACTTCCCTGTGTATGAAAAAGGGACATGGTTGTAATGTTTTGAAACATCAATCACAATCATAAATTAGTACTCCAAACTAACATCTAGTTAACATCATTGATTGGGCAACCTGAAATATTTAGAGGAATGCTATACCTGGCTCAACCTGGGCTACTCCACATGTTGCTGCCTGGAAGGCCCAGGTTGTGCGTCAGAAGCCTCAGCTGGGGGGGAAGGAAGCCTGGAAGGAAGACTGGAGAGTGATGTCCTGGGTTCAGTCTGACCTGCCAGAAAATGCAGCCTGTCATAGTACCACATCCTGGAGACATAGATGTCATCTGCTGCTCCGGATCTCTGCGAATCCTGGACTTTCTTGCGCTCCCTTAGATATGTGCTCCTCAAGCCACCAATTAGGATCTTCAAATAGGTGATGTCTGCCGTGGGGATCACCTGCTTCACAATTTCCAACAATTGATCCAGCGCTGCCTTCCTCTTTGTTTGGTTCTTATAATGTGGGTGGTTGATCTCCCACAGACAAGGCAGCTCCCAGAACATGTCAATGAATATTGCCATGAAGTCGGTATCGTTCAAGATATCCATTTTCACTGCAAGACACAACACAAGACAAACCCTAATGTCAGCCAAAACTCTCCTAATCTTTTTACAATATAGGCCTCAATCTAGAAGCAGTATAGGCCCAAATTTGGCTCTTACCTTCGTTATTACGATCGGCGCCTCCAATGCTCCTTCCTCCGCTCACAGATTGTACGTAATACGCACGCGTGTTACGCTTTATACACACTGCGCATGCGTGTAACTATGCCCGTCCCTGACGACGTTCTTTCTAGTCTATTCCCCGCCCCTTTTCGTTCTGCGCAGTGGGGGAAGAACACATGGCGGAGACACAGCAGGTGCGTGCTAATTACAGGAACGAGGAGGAGGAAAGCCCGGATCCGGAGACGTCCCGATCCAGAAGGAGATTTAAGGCCTCAAATTTGTCCTTTGGGGAGATGTTGGAGATGGTGGAAATCCTGAAGAAGGCCGACTATGATGGAAAGTATGGACCTTACCCCAACCCCAATGTCAGAAAGGCCAAGATCATGGCGAAAGTGGTCAGGAGTCTGCACTGGAATTTCGGGGTACAACAATCGAAAGATCAGCTCAGGAAGTGGTGGTCGGACCTCAAATTACGAGAACATGAGCAGTACAGAAAGATCCAGAGAGTGCTGCAAAAAAATAAGTAGTTGTGCTGTGTTCCTATTCTTTATGTTTATTACGTTCGTGCTGCTCCATGTGCTTTTCTTAAAAGTGTACATTTTAAAATGGCAACTTTCATGTTCATGGGCACATTATTCGTTCGTATCAAACATTTTTCTTTCGGCCTATAAAACACCATTGTTTTGGCCATATGCATTTGGCCACATTTTTTAAGCCCTACTTGTATGAAACTAATTTGTTTGTGTAGATGGCTTTGTTACTAGAATGAAATGCAAACTAGATTCTGTGTAAGGAGAGGACACTGAGCAGCCTTTTTCACATCTGGACACTGGAGCACTAGTGTGGGACACCAGAACACCATTTTTATTAGGGGGCCACACAGGTGCTCCAGTGTATACTATAGGGGGGTCTCCATCTGTGAAGCTTGTACCAAACAGGTAAAGTATTGCAGCTCGACAAAGGACACTGAAAATGCTACATTTTGGAACTCTGCCAAAATAGACAAATGTACCCCACTTCCAAGCAATGTTTCCTATTTATAGTTCTGCCATCATATATCTGTGTGCTAAGTATAGCATTTTTGTTTTACATATTGGAGAAAAGACTCGGAGGACACCCCTCATCCGAGGAGACCAGAGCCCCCTCTGGAAGAAGGGGAAATCCCCCCAACACAAGAAGAGCAGGAGGAAGAAGATGTGGTGGAACTAGTCACCACAACAGGTGAGTGTCTGCGACCACAGGCTGAGGTAAGAGATGGATGCCGGCATATTTTTGATACCTGTTTTTGTTTGGTTTCTCTCTTTTTAGGTGATCGTGATGTCGTGGATCCAGATCCTTTCACATCAGAAAGTGCCCAGATCCTGATCGGGGAAATCATGGGGTGTAATTTAGCTTTGGAAAACCTCCAGAAAAACATGTTATTCAAAAAAATAAGAACATCATTGATGTTTTGGGGCGAGTTTAAAACCCCTCCAAATCCCTTTCTTTTTCTGTGTGCTACAAAGTTCAAAATGTTTTAGCGATTTTTAGAAAAGCAAAATATGGAGGATGCACACAGTGTGCCAACATGTGCTATCTGCCATCACGGGAGATCAATGTAGGCATTTTGGGGGTGCAACCCCTTCCTCAATAATAAAGTAGCTGAGAGGAAGGGGTTTCTCCCCCAAAACACGTCCCTTGATCCCCTGTGATGGCAGGTAGCACATGTTGACATTGGGAAATTTGTGTGCATCTTCCAAATTTGGCTTTTCCTGGGGTGACTTCACCCCATCTGAACGCAATATCAAACACAGTTCCTAAACAATAATGTCTGATATTGCCTTCAAGTTCTACCAAATGTGAACTTTGTAAGTTCAAGATTTGTGTCTTTCTTGTTGGTTTAACACATGCCTGTTTTATCTTAAATGGACATTTCTATTTTTGATAATGCCACCCCAAAAATTGTTATACAACAAACATGTTGGTTTGTTTTAAAAACCTTTTCTAAATGCACATGTGATTGTGCAGGTATTAAAAAGATTGTTAATCAAGAATGTGTGGATTATTGTCTCAACGCTACAACACTTTTGTGGTGATGTAATTGCTGTTTTCTGTGACAATGGGAGTTATTTCCTAAGGGCATATCCTCTTTGCACTACAAGTGCAGTTTCAGTGCAGTTTCAGGTGCACTTTAGTGCAAAGTGTCTTTGCCTTTAGTAAATAACACCCAACAGTGCTTTGTATAAGGTTACACAATCACACCATTTTCTGAACTCACCACATTTCTGTCAGGGTCAGCTAAAACAAACACAAGCAGTAAATGTCACCAAAGATTTGCGTTTTTTTTTTATTGGATCAAGGTTTCACAAATTGTCTGGCATATTGATGGCCCCCTTACCCACAAAGAACTCAAGGTATCTTAACTGGACATCACGGGCACTCAGGGAGGGCAAGCCAGGACGGCCACTTTCAAGTGCCGTCAGGGATGTTTCATTTATCATTCCGGCCTCAGGCCCAACTGAGCTAGCATAGTTGGCAGAATGTTGACTAGGGATGAGCTTCGTGTTCGAGTCGAACCCATGTTTGACTCGAACATCGGCTGTTCGGTCGTTCGCCGAATTGCGAACGATATGGGCCGTTCGCGCCAAATTCGTGTGGCGCGTCACGGCCCATAATTCACTGCGGCATCGCAGTGCATTGCTGGCTGATGATTGGCCAAGCATGCACTATGACCTGCATGCTTGGCCAATCACAGCGCCGCCTGAACAGAGAGCTGTAATTGGCCAAAGCCAAGGAGGCTTTGGCCAATTATGGCTCAGGGAATTTAGTACACGCCCCACACTATATAAGGCCGCCTGCACGGCGGCCCTGTGCAGTGTGTTCCGGTGTGCTGACAGATAGAGAGAGAGAGAGAGAGAGACAGTGTCATTTCATTTGAGTTAGCTAGATTAGGCAGGACAGTCAGTCAGTTAGCTGCACTTACAGTGTATTGTGTATATATATGCATCCCAGGTGTTGCATATATATATATATACTGTATTCAGTTTAGCTAGATCCGTTCCTGTTATCTTCCTACTGACAGGCAGGCTTGTCTTGTTACAGTATTTACAGCTACCTGAAGAAAATTGCTGGTGTTCTTTTGATCCTATTAGGACCACAGTCAGGCAGCTAGACTATTTAAAGTTAGTGCAGTGCGTCCTGCTCACAGTGTTCAGCTAGATCCGTTCCTGTTATCTTCTTACTGACAGGCAGGCTTGTCTTGTTACAGTATTTACAGCTACCTGAAGAAAATTACTGGTGTTCTTTTGATCCTATTAGCACCACAGTCAGGCAGCTAGACTATTTACAGTTAGTGCAGTGCGTCCTGCTCACAGTGTTCTGTTAAACCTACAAGTTAGAGGGGTGCGTCCTGCTCACAGTGTTCAGCTAAACCTACAAGTTAGTGTTCAGCTAAAGCTACCTGTAGAAGGTTGGTGGTGTTCCCATACTACAGGCAGGCAGTTGATTTTGCTAGCTGCAGTATCAGTACATACATATATATATATATATATATATATATATATATGTATATATATATATCCCAGCTTAGTGCAGCTACAGGCCATTAGTATGTCTGGAAGGCCAAGAAGGAGAGGCAGACAGTCACAAGCCAATAAGAGAGGGCAAGCAGGCTCTGTGTCTAGTGCTGGTCGTGGAGACGGTGCATCCTCATCAGCACGTGGCCATGGGACACGCTTGGCCTTTTTTTCGGCAGCTGGCCATTTGAGCCGCAACATGCGGAAGACTTGGTCGAGTGGATGACCAAGCCGTCCTCATCCTCCTCATCCTCTCTCACCCATGCCCAGGGTACTTTGTCTGGCAAAGCAGCGGCCTCTTCCCTCGGCTCAATGTCATCAGTGACTCCTTTCCTAGCCCCACCATGTCCTCCTGAGGAGTCCCTCGAACTGTTTGACCACAGTGTTGGGTACATGCTCCAGGAGGATGCCCAGCGTTTGGAAGGCTCTGATGATGATACTGAGCTCAATGAAGGCAGTAACATGAGCACGGACAGAGGGGGTGCCCAAGAAGGACAGCAATCTGGCAGTCATGCTCCCCCTGCTGCAGCATACTGCCAGGTTTGCTCCAGTGATGAGGAGTGAGGGGATGATGAGGTCACTGACTCAATGTGGGTGCCTGATAGGAGAGAGGAGGAGGAGGAGGAGGCGGCACATCACCAACGAGGCAGGATGCCCTCCAGGGGCCAGCCTAAGGGCAGCACATTGACTGCATCACACCCCAAAGCTCCACATGTGCAGGGCGCTGCAGTCTCTGCGGGTTATTCAAAAAGTTCTTTGGTGTGGGCCTTTTTTGAGACAAGTGCATCAGATCGCACCGCTGCTATTTACAACATATGTCTCAAGCGTATCTCGCGTGGCCAAAACATCTCACGCTTGGGTACCACATGCTTGACCAGACATATGTTGACCTGCCATGCAGTTCGTTGGCAAGCGTATCTAAAAGACCCACACCAAAGAACAAAGAGGACCTCTCCTTGCTCCTCATCAGCTGAGATTTCCAACCCCACTAGACCTTCAGTCCTCTCTGAGACCTGCACTGAGAGGAATGAAGGTGTAGAATTAGGTGTGTCACAGCCAAGTACTTGTGGGCAATCTGCTTTTGGTACACCGACGTCAGATTGTACCAGGCAAATTTCCCTGCCCCAGCTGCTGCACCGCCGAAAAAAGTTTGCTCCCAGCCATCCACATGCCCAGCGGTTAAATGCTAGCTTGGCAAAATTGCTAGCACTTCAACTGCTGCCTTTTCAGTTGGTAGACTCTGCCCCCTTCCGTGAGTTTGTGGAATGTGCGGTTCCTCAGTGGCAGGTACCCAAACGCCACTTTTTCTCACGGAAGGTGATTCCGGCTCTCTACCGGCATGTGGAAGGCAATGTCCATGCCTCGCTGGACAGGGCGGTCAGCGGTAAGGTGCATATTACCGCTGACTCATGGTCCAGCAGACATGGACAGGGACGTTACCTTAGTTTCACGGCGCATTGGGTGACTCTGCTGGCAGCTGGGAAGGATGCAGGACAAGGTGCAGTAGTGTTGGAGGTTGTTCCGCCACCACACCTCCAAAATGCTAATGATTGTGACACACCTCTCTCCTCCACCCCCTCCTCTTCTTCTTCCTCCATGGCCTCTTCCTGTGCTTTGTCCTCGGAACCAGCGGTGCTCCGTAGCCATTCAAGGGGCTACGCAAGTACGCAGGCCAAAAGATGCCATGCGGTGCTTGAGCTGGTGTGCTTGGGGGACAGGAGCCACACTGGGGCAGAGGTTCTGTCAGCTCTGCAGGGGCAGGTTCAGAGGTGGTTGACGCCACGCCAACTTAAGGCAGGAATGGTGGTTTGCGACAATGGCACCAACCTCCTCTCTGCCCTCCGACAGGGACAAATGACCCATGTGCCCTGTTTGGCTCACGTCCTTAACTTGGTGGTGCAGCGGTTCTTGGGCAGGTACCCGGGCTTACAGGATGTCCTGAGGCAGGCCAGGAAAGTCTGTGTGCATTTCCGCCGGTCATATAATGCCAGTGCTCGGCTGACGGACCTCCAAAAGGAGTTTAACCTGCCCAAGAACCGCCTAATCTGTGACATGCCCACCAAGTGGAACTCAATGTTGGCCATGCTGCAGAGGCTGCACACACAGCAGAGGGCCATCAATGAGTACCTGTGCGACTATGGCACCAGGACAGGGTCAGGGGAGCTTGTTTTTTTTTCCCCACGCCAGTGGGCCATGATCAGGGATGCATGCACTGTCCTGTCACCATTTAAGGAGGCCACGAGGATGGTGAGCAGTGACAGTGCATGCATCAGTGACACTGTCCCCCTTGTACACCTGTTGGAGCACACGCTGCGTGGAATAATGGACAGGGCACTTGAGGCAGAACAGAGGCAGGAAGAGGAGGACTTCCTTAGCTCTCAAGGCCCCCTTTATCCAGACAGTGTTCCTGCGTGCCTGTCGATCACACAGGAAGAGGAGGAGGGGGAGGAAGATTGTGTCAGTATGGAGGTGGAGCCTGGCACTCAGCATCAGCAGCAGTCTTTAAGGGATCAGTCCCAAGAAACACATGGACTTGTACGTGGCTGGCAGGAGATGGCTGCGGACCATGTCGTCCTTAGTGACCCAGAGGACTCCGGACCGAATGCCTCAGCAAACCTACGCTGCATGGCCTCCCTGATCCTGCAAAGCCTGCGTAAGCATACTCGTATTCGTGGTATCAAGGAGAAGGACCAATACTGGCTGGCAACCCTCCTTGATCCACGTTACAAGGGTAAGGTTGCGGACCTTATCTTGCCATCGCAGAGGGAGCAGAAAATGAAACATCTTCGGGAGGCCTTGCAGAAAGGTCTGTGCAACGCGTTCCCAGAGACTGGGAGGTTACAAACTCCTGTTTCTGGACAACGTGTTGCTGAGGCTTCGGTCAGTCAAAGAAGGAGCGGTGGAGAAGGTGGCCGTCTGACTGATGCGTTCAGACAATTTTTTGGTCCGCAGCCCCAAGGTATGATCGGTTCCAGCAACCATCGCCAGCGTCTGTTTTACATGGTGCAGGAATACCTAGGGGCAAGATCAGACTTGGACACCTTTCCCACCGAAAATCCTCTGGGTTACTGGGTCTTGAGGATGGATCACTGGCCAGAGCTTACACAGTATGCAATTGAGCTACTGGCCTGTCCTGCATCCAGCGTTCTTTCGGAACGCACATTCAGTGCTGTTGGAGGCTTTGTAACCGATCACAGGGTGCGTCTGTCCACCGACTCGGTCGATCGACTGACCTTCATAAAAATGAATCAGTCTTGGATCACCACCAGCTACCAAGCACCTGATGCTGATGTAACCAAATAATTTTTTTTGAAATCTCAGATCCCTTCAAAGACTGCCTATGCTGATGCTGAGTGACTATCCCTGAGTAATTATCCTCTTCCTCCTCAATCATCACGCTGATAGCTTGTAAGAACATTTTTGGTTCTGGGCGCCACCACCAGTGCCTAAGGCCCAATTTTTCAGCCCCTGTTTAACAGGGGCGTGTAATTACAATTTTTGATGCAATACTTTGCAGCAGGGCTCGTTCCTGCGTTCCAAATAGAGTGTCTGTGAGGGGTTGCAGTGTTGTGGCACCAGCACCAGTGCCTAAGGCCTAATTTTTCAGCTCATGTTCAACAGGGGCATGTAATTACAATTCTTGATCTAATATTTCACAGCAGGGCCCTGTGAGGGCTTACAGTGTTGTGGCCACAACAACACCTAAGGCCCAAATTTCTGCTGAGTATATAGGGCAGGACCCTACTTTCAAACATCTAACTTACAAACGACTCCTACTTGCAAACGGAAGGAGACAACAGGAAGTGAGATGAAATCTACCCCTAGGAAGGGAAATTCTCTCCTGTAAGAGTTAATATGGGAAAAACATTTCTCCTTTCCACTGATGCTTTCCAATCCTTGTTCCACAAAAAACCCCAAATTTTCAAAAAACATTTTTCATTGGGACAAAAAGTGAGGTGAAATCTTCTGAAGAGGAGGAAAGACAGCAAAAGAAATGTCACAGGGGTGATAACCCTTCCCTATGTTTTCCAAAAAGCTTAAAAAAGATTTTTTGGCTGGAGCTAAACACGTAAAAATGTACCCGTTCAAAATTACAAACAGATTCTACTTAACAACAAACCTACAGTCCCTGTCTTGTTTGCACCGCCTGTATACTGCTGTTCAGAGTATATAGGGCCTGGTGGCCCCACACCTTTCCTTATTTTAATTTGGGTGCGGGGTTCCCCTTAATATCCATACAAGACCCAAAGGGCCTGGTAATTAGGGATGAGCCGAACACCCCCCTGTTCGGTTCGCACCAGAACATGCGAACAGGAAAAAAGTTCGCTCGAACACGCGAACACCGTTAAAGTCTATGGGACACGAACATGAATAATCAAAAGTGCTAATTTTAAAGGGTTATATGCAAGTTATTGTCATAAAAAGTGTTTGGGGACCTGGGTCCTGCCCCAGGGGACATGTATCAATGCAAAAAAAAGTTTTAAAAACGGCCGTTTTTTCAGGAGCAGTGATTTTAACAATGCTTAAAGTCAAACAATAAAAGTGTAATATCCCTTTAAATTTCGTACCTGGGGGGTGTCTATAGTATGCCTGTAAAGGGGCGCATGTTTCCTGTGTTTAGAAAAGTCTGACAGCAAAATGACATTTGGAAGGAAAAAACACATTTAAAACTACCCGCGGCTATTGCATTGCCGACAATACACATAAAAGTTCATTGATAAAAACGGCATGGGAATTCCCCACAGGGAAACCCCGAACCAAAATTAAAAAAAAAAAAATGACGTGGGGGGGTCCCCCTAAATTCCATACCAGGCCTTTCAGGTCTGGTATGGATATTAAGGGGAACCCCGGCCAAAATTTAAAAAAAATGACGTGGGGTTCCCCCTAAATTCCATACCAGACCCTTCAGGTCTGGTATGGATTTTAAGGGGAACCCCGCGACAAAAAAAAACAAAAAAACGGCGTGGGGTTCCCCCAAAAATCCATACCAGACCCTTATCCAAGCACGCAACCTGGCAGGCCGCAGGAAAAGAGGGGGGGACGAGAGTGCGCCCCACCCCTCCTGAACCGTACCAGGCCACATGCCCTCAACATTGGGAGGGTGCTTTGGGGTAGCCCCCCAAAACACCTTGTCCCCATGTTGATGCGGAGGGGCCCGAGGAGAAGAAGATAGAAGACGCCGCGGAGAAGATGCTGGACGAGAACGCCAGAGGAAGAACCAGAAGAGCCAGAAGAACCAGAAGAAGAAGATGAAGGAAGATAGAAGAAGCATTTAAATAAAGGAATTGTCAAAAACTGTCTCTTGTCATTTTTAACTATTTTGACAGTTTTTTAGTGAAATGGTAGGGGTAAGTACCCCCTTACCATTTCACACAGGGGGGGGGCGGGATCTGGGGGTCCCCTTGTTAAAGGGGGCTTCCAGATTCCGATAAGCCCCCCGCCCGCAGACCCCCACAACCACCGGCCACGGTTGTGGGGATGAGGCCCTTGTCCTCATCAACATGGGGACAAGGTGTTTTGGGGGGCTACCCCAAAGCACCCTCCCAATGTTGAGGGCATGTGGCCTGGTACGGTTCAGGAGGGGGGGGGCCGCACTCTCGTCCCCCCCTCTTTTCCTGCGGCCTGCCAGGTTGCGTGCTCGGATAAGGGTCTGGTATGGATTTTTGGGGGAACCCCACGCTGTTTTTTTTTTTTTTTTGGCGCGGGGTTCCCCTTAAAATCCATACCAGACCTGAAGGGTCTGGTATGGAATTTAGGGGGAACCCCACGTCATTTTTTTTTTTTAATTTTGGCCGGGGTTCCCCTTAATATCCATACCAGACCTGAAGGGCCTGGTATGGAATTTAGGGGGACCCCCCCCACGTCATTTTTTTTTTTTTTTGATTTTGGTTCGGGGTTTCCCTGTGGGGAATTCCCATGCCGTTTTTATCAATGAACTTTTATGTGTATTGTCGGACCGGCAATTCATTAATAGCCGCGGGTAGTTTTAAATGAGTTTTTTCCTTCGAAATGTCATTTTGCTGTCAGACTGTTATAAACACGGGAAACATGCGCCCCTTTACAGGCATACTATAGACACCCCCCAGGTACGAAATTTAAAGGGATATTACACTTTTATTGTTTGACTTTAAGCATTATTAAAATCACTGCTCCTGAAAAAACGTCCGTTTTTAAAACTTTTTTTTGCATTGATACATGTCCCCTGGGGCAGGACCCAGGTCCCCAAACACTTTTTATGACAATAACTTGCATATAAGCCTTTAAAATTAGCACTTTTGATTTCTCCCATAGACTTTTAAAGGGTGTTCCGCGGCATTCGAATTTGCCGCGAACACCCCAAATTGTTCGGTGTTCGGCGAACTTGCGAACAGCTAATGTTCGAGTCGAACATGAGTTCGACTCAAACTCGAAGCTCATCCCTACTGGTAATGGACTGGGGGGTACCCATGCCGTTTGTCTAACTGATTTTCATCCATATTGCCAGGACCCGACATTACATTAAACCCGCAAGCAGTTTTAAATTAGATTTTTTCCTTTAAAAATGACATTTGGTGCAGGGACTGTTCTAAACACGGGAAACACGCGTCACTTTACAGGCATACTATAGACACCCCCCAGGTACGATATTTAAAGGAATATTTCACTTTTTTTTTTTTACTTTAAGCATCATTAAAATCACTGCTCCCGAAAAAACGGCCGTTTTTAAAAGTTCTTTTTGCATTGATACATGTCCCCTAGGGTAGGACCCGGGTCCCCAAACCCTTTTTAGGACAATACCATGCAAATTAGCCTTTAAAATGAGCACTTTTGATTTCAAACGTTTGAGTCCCATAGACGTCAATGGGGTTCTAACGTTCGTGCAAACTTTCGGTCCGTTCGCACGTTCTGGTGCGAGCCGAACCGGGGGGTGTTCGGCTCATCCCTAATGTTGACGTAAAAAGTTATGTAGAACACAGCACGCCAGGATTATATGATTCAGTTTATACTCCGCCATATGGATGGGTGTAAGAAATAGGCGGAACCGGCTGGCCATGATTCCAAATGTGTTCTCCACCACACTTCTGGCTCTTGCCAGCCGGTAATTAAAAACCCTCTGTTCCGGGGTGAGGGTCCTCATCGGGAATGGCCGCATAAGATGGTCCCCCAGCGCAAATGCTTCATCCGCAATGAAGACGAATGGGAGTCCTTCCATATTCTCTTCTGGAGGTGGCAAATTCAAGCTGTCATTCTGGAGATGCCTGTAAAACTTCACCTGGGCGATGACTCCACCATCGGACATCTGGCCATTCTTCCCCGCGTCCACATACAGGAACTCGTAATTAGCCGACACCACCGCCAACATCACAATACTATTGAACCCCTTGTAATTATAATAGTACGACCCCGAGTTGGGTGGTGGGACGATGTGGATGTGTTTCCCATCAATTGCCCCTCCGCAGTTAGGAAAGTTCCACCGTTGGGCAAAGTGGAATGCTACAGTCTGCCATTCCTGTGGCGTGGAAGGAAACTGTTGAGGAAACCAAAAAAAACTTAGTATTTTTGCACATAAACATGGAAAGCAGATTAGACACAAACATTCTTGGCCAACATCCAGATAACATTTATTAAGGTGAATTTTACAACACCAAAGTATAAGGTACACCTATCATATCCCCCCCCTCTCATGGGTCATTTCTAACATTATAGGGGGGGGAATCTTGGACAGGTAAGCCTCTTCACTTCTTTGAGAGATGAATGTCTAAATAATGGGTATTACTTGGAACAGCCCCTCCTTAGTTACACTATTGGCAGCCCACTGGACAGGTAAGAAGTGCCATAATACAAAGATATAAATACACACTGTACACATTTGAGCACATTTGGACATTCTGCTATTACCTATCAAGATAATAATAGTATCCAAAAACTTTAAACAGTACCATTTGAAAGTATACCGGCAGGCCCTTGCACTACATGATTTGGGGAATTCATCCATACATCTGAGCACAAAAGAGATGGGTATAGTGTGTATGGGTTTGGCAAAGTCAGCAGATAGAGGATTGAGGATAGATAGAGAATTGGGATCAGCTGACCTAGTAGTTGGTGGGGAGGGATGGTTCAAAATGATTTGGGGACACCACAAAAACAAGCCTCTGGCATTCTGCCTGAATTTAAAGCACAAATCACATTTAAAAACATTTTAGGGGGTGTTTGGGGTAAAGCACTACTATGGAGCTGATAAAATACATTGTTAAAGGGGTTGTAAAGGTAAACATTTTTTCACCTTAATGCATTCTATGCATTAAGGTGAAAAAACTACTGACAATACCGCCGCCCCCAGCCCCCCCGTTTTACTTACCTGACCCCTCGAAAATCGGCTGCTCGTTCCCGTCATCCATTCCGCTGCTCAGCCTGGCCGCTGATTGGCTACAGTGGATGGATTGGAAGCAGCGCAGCCATTGGCTCGCCCTGCTGTCAATCACAACCAATGACGTGGCGCGCTGGGGGCGGGGCCGAGTGATACAGCGAGCGGCTATAGCCGCAGGCTGTATCACGGGAGCGCGCCCGCAATAACTAACCACCATGCGAGGGAGCTCACATTGAGGTGGTTAGTTCTTGCGGGGAGGAGCTGAAACAGCCGCCGAGGGACCCCAGAAAAGCAGGTTCGGGGCCACTCTGTGCAGAACGAGCTGCACAGTGAAGGTAAGTATAACATGTTTGTTATTTAAAAAAAATAAAAAAATTACCTTTACAACCCCTTTAAGTGACTACATGAGGTGAATATAGGGCCTTTAGACCATGCTGGGGAGGTAAGTGAAGGCAAATATGTATGAAGGACAAAAAAAACCCATAAAATTCAAGCATGCATGAGGAGAAAGGGGACATTCACAGCATTTTACAATCATGGTAATTAGGGAATGAGGAAAGAAATACAATATATTATCATACGTTAAATACAATAAAATGTGATATTAAAAGATAAAAATCTTACCTTCATATACTTCTTCTGCAGGACCTGTATGATGGCAGAACAGGTCTCTGGGATAATGATACCCAGAGCCTGGGGGGAGATGCCTGTTGAGAACTTCAAGTCCTGCAGGCTTCTCCCTGTCGCCAAGTACCGCAGGGTAGCGACAAGCCTCTGCTCCAGAGTGATGGCTTGCCTCATGCAGGTATCCTGCCTGCTGATATAGGGGGTCAGTGAAGCCAACAAACGGTGAAATACGGGGTCCGTCATCCTGAGAAAGTTCCTGAAATCATCAGGATTATTCTCACAGATCTCACGGAGCAAAGGCATATGACAGAACTGGTCACGCTGAAGCAACCAAATCTTGTTCCATGAACTCCTCCCCACCCTGTTCATGGACTGGACTTGTGTCAAGGTCAGGACCCCAACACCAAGCCCCCGCACAGCACGAACTCTCTGAGGAGTACGTATACGCAACATGGCTAGAAAACGGTTGGCTGCTCAAAACGAAGTAACAGAACGCACTGAAGAACAGCAAGGCCTGTGAAGAGCGACCCGAAAAACAGTAACGAACGAACAAGAACACAATGACTGAGTCACGCGTAGCTTGCTTGCACGCACTGAAGAGCAGATACAAACCCACAAGCACAAACTGAACCGCAGAAAACGATCTGAAAGCCACGAGTCTGAAAAAACGCGAATCGTCTCTCACCAAACTTTTACTAACACGAGATTAGCAAAAGGAGCCCAAAGGGTGCCGCACTTGGTTCTGAACTGGCCTTTTCTAGTCTCGTCGTACGTGGTTGACGTCACCGCATTGTTGGCGATCGGAAATTTCGACAACTTTGTGCGACTGTGTGTAAGCAAAACAAGTTTGAGCCAACATCCATCGGAAAAAATCCTAGGATTTTGTTGTCGGAATGTCTGATCAATGTCCAACTGTGTGTACGGGGCATTACAGAACTGTATTATATTACTTTGGGCTTCTCAGAACCCCTTGGAACTATGTCAGAGTCCCTTCTTTGGAACTATCTCAGAGTTCCTTACACTTCCGTCACCCGAACAGACTTCTACCGAGGTTCATACATTTGCATAAATGTTTTTACGACTACACCTTCTGTTAATCCCATGTAGGGAAACGGTCTTTTAAACTAAAGTCACGGCAAGAAAAATAATATTAATTAAATCAGACTCACCGGACTTAGAAACTTGGATGATGATCATCCCATGAATAATGACCGCCCCACATTCTGACACCAAGCTGTTGGGGTGTATGTATGTTCTAAAAGCAAGTGAATCCTCGTATGACATCCTGATTAGAGTGTTCCTTCAAACCCATTCACATCTGGAGATCATTCTGACAAGAAATTATGACACACACACAAGGCATGCAATTCAGAATGATCCAATCTTTTACTTCCGTATTTCACTTATATAACCAACATGACATCACAAAAAAAGTCCAACCCCTTCATTAATATATGCTAAATTTACAGACATACAGACGTATAACTAACCAAAAATAGAACATAATTTCTTCATGCAGAAACTGTCAACAAGAAAAAAACTTCATGCGTCATTTTGGGGAAATCATATAATTTACAAGAATTTGAAACTAACTTTTGATAGACGTCACATATACATATTATTCTTAGACGGATACATATTTTTATAGCTAAAATGGTGGACAGCAAGCTAAAATATCCCTACACTGTAGATATAGGCTACACTGGATGCAGAGTATATATATATATCTATATAGGTAGTTAGGTGGTGGGTGGTGTGTCCTGCTAGATACGGCACCTCATCCCGATTAAAAAGATCTCAGAATGGGGGAGAGGGGATGATGGGATTATTGCGGTGCCACCAATAAAATAAAACAGTTTTTTATATAAAATCATTTAGTTTATTTTATTTGATATCAAAAAACATCTAAAATGTTTACATGAAAATGTACACAAAACACAAATAGAGCTTTCTTTTGGTGGTATTTAATCACCGCTGGGTTCTTTATTTTTTGTGCTATAAAAGAAAAAAGACTGAAAAATCTGTAAAAAAAAATGCATTTTTCTTCGTTTCTGTTATAAAATTTTGCAAATTAGTAATTTTTCTTCATATATTTTGGCCAAAATTTATACCGCTACATATCTTTGGTAAAAATATTGTTTGGTCTTTGTGAAAGTTATAGTCCAAAAGCTATGGTGCCAATATCTGAAAATTGATCACACCTGAAGTACTGACGGCCCATCTAATTTCTTGAGACCCTAACATGCCAGAAAAGTACAAATACCCCCCAAATTACCCCTTTTTGGAAAGAAGACATTCCAAGGTATTTAGAAAGATGCATGGTGAGTTTTTTGAAGTTGTCATTTTTTCCCACAATTCTTTGCAAAATCAAGTTTTTTTTTTTCTTGTTTTTTTTTCACAAAATTGTCATATTAGTAGGTTTTTTCTCACACACAGCATATGCATACCACAAATTACACACCAAAAGACATTCTGCTATTACTCCCGAGTACGGCGATACCACATGTGTGAGACTTTTACACAGCGTGGCCACATACAGAGGCCCAACATGCAGGGGAGCACCTTCAGGCGTTCTGGAGCACCCAGGCCAATTCTGACAATTCTCTCCTACATGTAAAAATCATCATTTATTTGCTACGAAATTACATAGAACCCCAAAAAATTATATATGTTTTTTTAGCAAAGACCCTAGAGAATACAATAGCGGTCATTGCAACTTTTTATCTCACACGATATTTGCGCAGCAATTTTTCGAACGCGTTTTTTTTGTGCTTTAAAAAAAAAAAAACAGTAAGGTTAGCCCAATGTTTTTGCATAATGTGAAAGATGAAGTTACACTGAGTAAATTGATACCTAACATGTCACCTTTCAAAATTGCACACACTTGTGGAATGGCGCCAAACTTTGCTACTTAAAAATCCGCATAGGCGATGCTTTAAAATTTTTTACTGGTTACATGTTTTGAGTTACAGAGGAGATCTAGGGCCAAAATTATTGCTCTCGCTCTACCGATCGCAGCGATACATCACATGTGTGGTTTGAACACCGTTTTCATATGTGGGCGGGACTTACGTATGCGTTTGCTTCTGCATGCGAGCACACGGGGACAGGGGCGCTTTAAAATATTTTTTTTTATTGTTCTTTTTACTTTATTTATTTTAGTTTGATGCTTTTTTCCCAAAAAAAATATTTTTTAATCACTTTTATTCCTATTACATCCCTTGTAAACATCCCTTGTAATAGGAATATGGCATGACAGGTTCTCTTTACAGTGAGATATGGGGTCAATAAGACCCCACATCTCACCTCTAGACTGGGAAGCCTGGAATAAAAAAAATTAAAAAGATCCTGGCTTCGATCGTAGCGGTGAGTCGGCAGAAGCACCGGAAAGCAGCAGTAGGAGGGACGTCCCCTCTCGCCTCCCGTAAGAACTATCAAGCAGTCAGTGTAACAGCCGCTATGATCATTCTTATGGTGTAGGGAATCACCGGCTGAAAAATCTGATATCTGAATGATGCCTGTAGCTGCAGGCATCATTCAGATATCCCAGCACAAAGTCAAGGACGTCGTATGACGGCGGGCGGGAAGTGGTTAAAACGCTTTTTTTTTTTTTACCACAAAGTTGTCCATTTATACAATATTTCTAACACATAGCATTTACATACCAAAAATGACACCCCAAAATATGGCCACATATAGAGGCTGAGTACAGCCGAGTATGGCTGAGCATGGCTGGGTATGGCTGAGTATGGCAGGGTATTGCAGGGTATCGCCAAGTAAGACTGGGTATGGCAGAGTATGGCTTGGTATTACCGAGTATTGCAGAATATGGCTGGGTATTGCAGAGTATGGCTGGGTATGGTAAAGTATTGCGGGTTATGGCAGAGTATTGCAGAGTTTTGCGGGGTATTGCAGAGTATGGCAGGGTATGGCAGAGTATGGCTGGGTATCACCGAGTATTGCAGAGTATGGCTGGGTATGGCAGGGTATGGCAGGGTATGGCAGAGTATTGCGGGGTATGTCAGAGTATTGCGGGGTATGTCAGAGTATTGGGGGGTATGGAAGAGTATTGCAGAGTATTGCGGGGTATTTCGGGGTATTGCAGGGTATGGCAGAGTATTGCAGAGTATTGCAGGGTATGGCTGGGTATCACCGAGTATTGCAGAGTATGGCTGGGTATGGCAGGGTATTGCAGGGTATTGCAGAGTATTGTGGGGTATTGCAGGGTATTGCGGGGTATTTCAGAGTATTGCGGGGTATTGCAGAGTATTGCAGAGTATTGTGGGGCATTGCAGAGTATTGTGGGATATTGTGGGGTATTGCAGAGTGTTGTGGGGTATTGCAGATTATTGTGGGGTATTGCAGAGTGTTGCGAAGTATTGCAGAGTATTGTGGGGCATTGCAGAGTATTGCAGAGTATTGTGGGGCATTGCAGAGTATTGCACAGTATTGTGGGGTATTGCAGAGTATTGCACAGTATTGTGGGGTATTGCAGAGTATTGCACAGTATTGCAGGGCATTTCAGAGTAGTGCAGGGTATTGCAGGGCATTGCAGAGTAGTGCAGGGTATTGCAGAGCATTGAGGGATGGCGGAGCATGGATGGCAGTTGTCACTGAGCAGCTCTGTGGGCACTACAGATGCAGCCCACAGTGCTGCTGCCATCCGATCCCTCTCCCTCTCCTCTCACACTGTACTGATCGGTACAGAGAGGGAAGGAGAGGAACCGGCGTCATGAGATGACGCTGGTTTGTTTACATCTGATCGCTCCGTCATTTGACAGAGCGATCACATGATAAACAGCTGCGATTAGCGGCCATTTACCGAAATCCGTGATGCGCCAGGTCCTCTGGACCCCGGCGGTCACGGATGCTCTCGGGTGCGCACCCCAGGGGGCGCGCGAGAGCAGAATTCTGGGAGGACGTCCCTGGACGCCCTCTCAGAGTTAAGCAACCCCCCTGTAGCCTTCATTTGGCTATGGGCCGGTTGTTAAGTGGTTAAAATATTTACACAAATGTAAGGGGTGTACTCACTTTTGTGAGATACTGTATATGTATATACTGCATAATGGAAGAAGGGTTTGAATAGAGATTTAATCTCAAGTTCCTTATTCTACAGGAAACCTGTGAAATTACCTTCAGACTGAGAGAGTTCCAAATCATGTTTATTTGTACCGCAATTACATAATTACGGAGAGCACACATACAAGGCCGTCACAGTATGCTCTGAGTTAATACAGATTAATTTCCCCTTTTATAGGGTGTCTTATTAGAGAGTCACACAAGCAGAATGATAGTACCATGCTGACCCATGTCCCCTTGGTATATTTCCCAATGGTACTTTAAGATAAGCACATGGTAATATGTCACACAAACTCATAATCGCCATTTTAGTTTCCACATCTATAATATCTAACCATACTTTATATAATGTTTATAAATAGCACTTCTACTATCATAGCTTGTTTTTCATATAATGCTGACTATAGATGTATTTGCACTATGATGTATTATTCTGTGTGGATCATATTGTTATCCCTATACAGGGTCCATGAGTTAGAGGGGCACAATATTTGCCTTGGTCTGGGAGCCTTTGCCACTGGCAGGTGTACCAAACAGGAGACTTTTAAGCTCCATTCCTGAACATTTGCCATAATGGACCATACCATACATAACAATTTACATATTAAATCATTCACTTATCAGTCTTTGGGCAGCAAAATGGTCTGGGGTTTAAGTGGTTAAGCATCATTAAAATCACTGCTCCCGAAAAAACGGCCGTTTTTAAAGCTTTCTTTTGCATTGATACATGTCCCCTGGGGCAGGACCCAGGTCTCCAAACCCTTTTTAGGACAATAACTTGCATATTAGCCTTTAAAATTCACACTTTTGATTTCTCATGTTTGAGTCCCATAGACTTTAACGGTGTTTGAATGTTCACACAAACTTTCAGTCCGTTCACATGTTCTGGATGCAAACCGAACCGGGGGGGTGTTCGGCTCATCCCTAGTTAATAACCACTTCTGGAATTATCTCCACTCCCGTGACTTCTCTCTGGCTGTCACTTCAAGGATGATGAAAGGGCCTGGTTTCTTCCAATTTAGCTTAACAGATGCTCATAAACAAGCCACCTCACCAGGCTGTAACACCTTCTCACACCAGCTGATCGAGGAAGATCGAACATTATGGGGTGTTCGCGCCAAATTTGAGTGGCGCATCATGCCCCATAATGCACTGCGTCATCGCAGTGCATTGCTGGCTGATAATTGGCCAAGCATGCACTATGACCCGCATGCTTTGGCCAATCACAGAGCCGTCAGAAAAAAGCCATAATTGGCCAAAGGCAGGGTTTCTTTGGCCAATTATGGCTCAGGGGGTTAAGTCCACGCCCCACACTATACAAGGCCGTCTGCATATTCCTGGTATCCAGTTTAGCTAGATCTCACTGCAGTCCGTTCCTGGTGTACTGTTTCTAATCTACTTCAGGCAGGCAGGTGATTCAGTTAGCTGCAGTGTATTTAATATATATATATACAGTCAGACTGGTATATATATATATATATATATATATATATATCCACTGTATCCAGTTTAGCTAGATCTCACTGCAGACCGTTCCTGGTGTACTGTTTCTAATATACTTCAGGCAGGCAGTTGATTCAGTTAGCTGCAGTGTATTTAGTGTATATATATATATGTGTTAGTATGATACTAGCCCTTTTGCACTGAGATTTTTCTTTTGATAAGTATTTGCTGAGTTACCACATATGTGCTAGTATGGTACTAGCCCTTTTGCACTGAGATTTTTCTTTTCTTCTGTTTCAGTATTCACATGATATTTTTTATGTGCTAGTATGATACTAGCCCTCATGCTCATTATACCTTTTATATTTTGTATAATTTTTTCATTTTTCATTCACCTCTCTATATATTTGAGCTAGCCCCTTCCCCTGCCTCCTCCTTCCTTCCCCACTTATCACAGCGCAATCACCACTTACTTTATTCACAAATTGTTTGCTATTTGGCGAACGGGTGAACTGCCAATGTTTGAGTCGAACAGACAGCCCATCCCTAGGAGGGATGAACATGCAGATTAGTGCTGGATTTTTTATTTACTTTTTTGCTTTGGAGGGAGGGATTGAGGATTTTTGCTTAAAGGTAAGTGGGGGAGAGTATTGCTTGTGGGGGAGTTTTGCCCTATCCTGACCCCTACACTGTGCATTACACACTCCTGTCCCCTGCATTCTGTGTATTACTGGGCCCCGCACTCTGTGTTACATATCCTAAACATGACATTGACTGCAGCACAAACCCCTGACCTCTGCACTTTGCTTTACAGACTCCTGCACTACCATATATACAATACATTGTATACTTCTCAGAAAAGAGTTCATTGTTTAAACAGTTGCTGGTTGCAAAGCAGTCTCTGACTATTTTAATGAAGTTCTTCTCTAAGATCACCTCAGACAAAGTGTTAGCTCTCTGTCTGTTTTCAGTGTGTGCAAAACTATTTGTAATAGAAGCATTTTTTAATGATTGTGTTGAGGTTTATATGTGTTTGTTACATAGTTACATAGTAGGTGAGGTTGAAAAAAGACACAAGTCCATCAAGTCCAACCTATGTGTGTGCTTATATGTCAGTATTACATTGTATATCCCTGTATGTTACGGTCGTTCAGGTGCTTTTCTAACAGTTTTTTTAAACTATCGATGATCCCCGCTGATACCACCGCCTGTGGAAGGGAATTCCACATCCTTGCCACTCTCACAGTAAAGAACCCTCTACGTAGTTTAAGGTTAAACTGCTTTTCTTCTAGTTTTAGTGAATGGCCACGTGTCTTATTAAATTCCCTTTATTGGAAAAGTTTTACCCCTATTGTGGGGTCACCAGTACTGTATTGGTACATTGAAATCAAATCCCCTTTCAAGCGTCTCTTCTCCAGAGAGAATAAGTTTAGTGCTCACAACCTTTCCTCATAACTAATATCCTCCAGACACTTTATTAGCTTTGCTGCCGTTTGTGAGACTCTTGCTTGTTGCACATCATATTTTATAGGTACAAGGAAGCCCAGCTTTTGTTTAACTGTGCCCCTTAAGCCCCTCCCACTGTTAACAGTTTGGTCACACACACTTTTTTGCCATGGTGCGCATCACACCGCAGGACTCCTCCTTCACAAGCTGTCCCTTATTCTCAAGAGGTATGATAAAAAGGAGAAAATATTTGGGGTAGTATTCATTATGTTACACATTAAACTTTTTTTTGCATTCTCACCCATTTTTTTGCTTGTTAGAAAATTATATATTCAGGGTATTTTTTAAAAACAAACTTCTTATGGAAAGTCTCATATGTTATTAAAAACCGTGTGAAAATGATTTTGATATAAAATGCAGTTAAAGTGTAATTATGAGCTGAACACTTCTGGTTCGGTTCGCACTAGAACATGCGAACAGGCAAAAAATTTGGAAGAACACACAAACCCTGTCTATGGGACACGAACATGAAAAATAAAAAGTGCTCATTTTAAAGGCTTATATGCAAGTTATTGTTATAAAAAGTGTTTGGGGACCCGGGTCCTGCCCCAGGGGACATGTATCTACGTGAATAGTATGTAAACTCTTGGAGGGGATGATAAGGGACTATATACAAGATTTTAGTAATGAGAATGCTATCATTAGAAGTAATCAGCATAGATTCATGAAGAATCGTTCTTGCCAAACCTTCTATGAGGAGGTGAGTTGCCATCTAGATAAAGGAAGGCCCGTAGATGTGGTGTATCTGGATTTTGCAAAAGCATTTGACACAGTTCCCCATAAACGTTTACTGTACAAAATAAGGTCCGTTGGCATGGACCATAGGGTGAGTACATGGATTGAAAACTGGCTACAAGGGTGAGTTCAGAGGGTGGTGATAAATGGGGAGTACTCGGAATGGTCAGGGGTGGGTAGTGGGGTTCCTCAGGGTTCTTTGCTGGGACCAATCCTATTTAATGTGTTCATAAATGACCTGGAAGATGGGATAAACAGTTCAATCTCTGTATTTGCAGATGATACTAAGCTACGCAGGGCAATAACTTTTCCGCAGGATGTGGAAACCTTGAAAAAGATCTAAACAAATTAATGGGGTTGGCAACTACATGGTAAATGAGGTTCAATGTAGAAAAATGTAAAATAGTGCATTTGGGTGGCAAAAATATGAATGCAATCTATACACTGGGGGGAGAACCTCTGGGGGAATCTAGGATGGAAAATGACCTGGGGGTCCTAGTAGATGATAGGCTCAGCAACGGGCATGCAATGTCAAGATGCTGCTAACAAAGCAAACAGAATATTGGTATTAAAAAGGGGATCAAATCCAGAGATAAAACAATAATTCTCCCGCTCTACAAGACTCTGGTCCGGCCGCATCTAGAGTATGCTGTCCAGTTCTGGGCACCAGTCCTCAGGAAGGATTTACTGGAAGTGGAGCGAGTACAAAGAAGGGCAACAAAGCTAATAAAGGGTCTGGAGGATCTTAGTTATGAGGAAAGGTTGCGAGCACTGAACTTATTCTCTCTGGAGAAGAGATGCTTGAGAGGGGATATGATTTCAATATACAAATACCGTACTGGTGACCCCACAATAGAAATAAAACTTTTTCGCAGAATCGAGTTTAACAAGACTCGTGGCCACTCATTAAAATTTGAAGAAAAGAGGTTTAACCTTAAACTACGTAGAGGGTTCTTTACTGTAAGAGCGGCAAGGATGTGGAATTCCCTTCCACAGGCGGTGGTCTCAGCGGGGAGCATTGATAGCTTCAAGAAACTATTAGATAAGCACCTAATTGACTGCAACATACAGGGATATACAATGTAATACTGAAACATAATCACACATAGGTTGGACTTGATGGACTTGTATCTTTTTTCAACCTCACCTACTATGTAACTAGGTAACTATGTATCAATGCAAATTTTTTTTTTAAATGGACGTTTTTTCAGGAGCAGTGATTTTTTTAATGCTTAACCACTTCTGGACCGCTCACTGTATATTTACGTCATTTTTTTAAAGATGAATATATCGGTAACGGCAGCAGCTGCTGCCACAACCGAGATATCCATCTTTAGGGCCGGAGCCGTCGGTAGCGGCGGAGGCGATCGGTCCTTTCCCTTCTTAGGTATGGAGACGAGTGAGGCTAAGATGGCCCCCACCCATCTCCATACCATAGGACGGCCGGAGCGACGTCATTACGTCAGCTCCGCCCACTTCTCTTAACCACTTGACGACCGCCTCACGCCGATGTACGTCGGCAAAGTGGCACGGACAGGCAAAATCACGTACAGGGTACGTGATTTGCCTTCCGCGGGTGGGGGGTCCGATCGGACCCCCCCCCGGTGCCCGAGGCGGTCGTCGTTTGTCCAGCGGCGATCGGTGATGAGGGGGAGACCATCCGTTCGTGGCCCCCCCCTCGCGATCGCCGCCGGCCAATGAGAATCTTCCTTTGCTGCTGTATGCTAAACAGCAGCAAAGGAAATGATGTCATCTCCCCTCGGGTCGGTAATTTCCGTTCCGGCCCGAGGAGAGACGACAAGTATGTGAGTGCACAAACACACACACACACAGTAGAACATGCCAGGCACACAAAACACCCCGATCCCCCCCCCGATCGCCCCCCGATCCCCCCCCAATCACCCCCCCCCCCCTGTCACAAACTGACACCAGCAGTTTTTTTTTTTTTTTTTTTTTTTTTTTTTTTCTGATTACTGCATAGTGTCAGTTTGTGACAGTAAGTGTGTTAGGGCAGTTAGTATTACCCCCCTTTAGGTCTAGGGTACCCCCCTAACCCCCCCTAATAAAGTTTTAACCCCTTGATCACCCCCTGTCGCCAGTGTCACTAAGCGATCATTTTTCTGATCGCTGTATTAGTGTCGCTGGTGACGCTAGTTAGTGAGGTAAATATTTAGGTTCGCCGTCAGCGTTTTATAGCGTCAGGGACCCCCCTATACTACCTAATAAATGTTTTAACCCCTTGATTGCCCCCTAGTTAACCCTTTCACCACTGATCACCGTATAACCGTTACGGTTGACGCTGGTTAGTTTGTTTATTTTTTATAGTGTCAGGGCACCCGCCGTTTATTACCGAATAAAGGTTTAGCCCCCCGATCGCCCGGCGGTGATATGCGTCGCCCCAGGCAGCGTCAGATTAGCGCCAGTACCGCTAACACCCACGCACGCACCGTACACCTCCCTTAGTGGTATAGTATCTGAACGCATCAATATCTGATCCGATCAGATCTATACTAGCGTCCCCAGCAGTTTAGGGTTCCCAAAAACGCAGTGTTAGCGGGATCAGCCCAGATACCCGCTAGCACCTGCGTTTTGCCCCTCCGCCCGGCCCGGCCCAGCCCACCCAAGTGCAGTATCGATCGATCACTGTCACTTACAAAACACTAAACGCATAACTGCAGCGTTCGCAGAGTCAGGCCTGATCCCTGCGATCGCTAACAGTTTTTTTGGTAGTATTTTGGTGAACTGGCAAGCACCAGCCCCAGGCAGCGTCAGATTAGCGCCAGTACCGCTAACACCCACGCACACACCGTACACCTCCCTTAGTGGTATAGTATCTGATCGCATCAATATCTGATCCGATCATATCTATACTAGCGTCACCAGCAGTTTAGGGTTCCCCAAAACGCAGTGTTAGCGGGATCAGCCCAGATACCTGCTAGCACCTGCGTTTTGCCCCTCCGCCCGGCCCGGCCCAGCCCACCCAAGTGCAGTATCGATCGATCACTGACACTTACAAAACACTAAACGCATAACTGCAGCGTTCGCAGAGTCAGGCCTGATCCCTGCGATCGCTAACAGTTTTTTGGTAGCGTTTTGGTGAACTGGCAAGCGCCAGCGGCCTAGTACACCCCGGTCGTAGTCAAACCAGCACTGCAGTAACACGTGGTGACGTGGCGAGTCCCATAAGTGCAGTTGAAGCTGGTGAGGTGGCAAGCACAAGTAGTGTCCCGCTGCCACCAAAAAGACAAACACAGGCCCGTCATGCCCATAGTGCCCTTCCTGCTGCATTCGCCAATCCTAATTGGGAACCCACCACTTCTGCAGCGCCCGTACTTCCCCCATTCACATCCCCAACCAAATGCAGTCGGCTGCATGAGAGGCATTTTTATGTCCTCCCGAGTACCCCTACCCAACGAACCCCCCAAAAAAGATGTCGTGTCTGCAGCAAGCGCGGATATAGGCGTGACACCCGCTATTATTGTCCCTCCTGTCCTGACAATCCTGGTCTTTGCATTGGTGAATGTTTTGAACGCTACCATTCACTAGTTGAGTATTAGCGTAGGGTACAGCATTGCACAGACTAGGCGCCATTTCACAGGGTCTCCCAAGATGCCATCGCATTTTGAGAGACCCGAACCTGAAACCGGTTACCGTTATAAAAGTTAGTTACAAAAAAAGTGTAAAAAAAAAAAAAAATATGAAATAAAAAAAAATAGTTGTTGTTTTATTGTTCTCTCTCTCTCTATTCTCTCTCTCTATTGTTCTGCTCTTTTTTACTGTATTCTATTCTGCAATGTTTTATTGTTATTGTTATTGTTATTATGTTTTATCATGTTTGTTTTTCAGGTGTGTAATTATTTACACTTTACTGTGCTTTATTGTTAACCATTGTTAACCATTTTTTTGTCTTCAGGTACGCCATTCACGACTTTGAGTGGTTATACCAGAATGATGCCTGCAGGTTTAGGTATCATCTTGGTATCATTCTTTTCAGCCAGCGGTCGGCTTTCATGTAAAAGCAATCCTAGCGGCTAATTAGCCTCTATACTGCTTTTACAAGCCGTGGGAGGGAATGCCCCCCCCCCCCCACCGTCTTCCGTGTTTTTCTCTGGCTCTCCTGTCTCAACAGGGAACCTGAGAATGCAGCCGGTGATTCAGCCAGCTGACCATAGAGCTGATCAGAGACCAGAGTGGCTCCAAACATCTCTATGGCCTAAGAAACCGGAAGCTACGAGTATTTCATGACTTAGATTTCGCCGGATGTAAATAGCGCCATTGGGAAATTGGGGAAGCATTTTATCACACCGATCTTGGTGTGGTCAGATGCTTTGAGGGCAGAGGAGAGATCTAGGGTCTAATAGACCACAATTTTTTCAAAAAAGAGTACCTGTCACTACCTATTGCTATCATAGGGGATATTTACATTCCCCGAGATAACAATAAAAATGATTAAAAAAAAAAATATGAAAGGAACAGTTTAAAAGTAAGATTAAAAAAGCAAAAAAATAATAAAGAAAAAAAAACAAAAAAAAAAAAACACCCCTGTCGCCCCCTGCTCTCGCGCTAAGGCAAACGCAAGCGGCGGTCTGTCGTCAAACGTAAACAGCAATTGCACCATGCATGTGAGGTATCACCGCGAAGGCCAGATCGAGTGCAGTAATTTTTCCAGTAGACCTCCTCTGTAAATCTAAAGTGGTAACCTGTAAAGGCTTTTGAAGGCTTTTAAACATGTATTTATTTTGTTGCCACTGCACGTTTGTGCGCAATTTTAAAGCATGTCATGTTTGGTATCCATGTACTCGGCCTAAGATCATCTTTTTTATTTCATCAAACATTTGGGCAATATAGCGTGTTTTAGTGCATTAAAATTAAAAAAAGTGTGTTTTTTCCCCAAAAAATGCGTTTGAAAAATCGCTGCGCAATTACTGTGTGAAAAAAAAAAAATGAAACACCCACCATTTTAATCTGTAGGGCATTTGCTTTAAAAAAATATATAATGTTTGGGGGTTCAAAGTAATTTTTTTGCAAAAAAAAAAAACTTTTTCATGTAAACAATAAGTGTCAGAAAGGGCTTTGTCTTCAAGTGGTTAGAAGAGTGGGTGATGTGTGACATAAGCTTCTAAATGTTGTGCATAAAATGCCAGGACAGTTCAAAACCCCCCCAAATGACCCCATTTTGGAAAGTAGACACCCCAAGCTATTTGCTGAGAGGCATGTCGAGTCCATGGAATATTTTATATTGCGACACAAGTTGCGGGAAAGAGACAATTTTTTTTTTTTTTTTTGCACAAAGTTGTCACTAAATGATATATTGCTCAAACATGCCATGGAAATATGTGAAATTACACCCCAAAATACATTCTGCTGCTTCTCCTGAGTACGGGGATACCACATGTGTGAGACTTTTTGGGAGCCTAGCCGCGTACGGGACCCCGAAAACCAAGCACCGCCTTCAGGCTTTCTAAGGGCGTGAATTTTTGATTTCACTCTTCACTGCCTATCACAGTTTCGGAGGCCATGGAATGCCCAGGTGGCACAAAACCCCCCCAAATGACCCCATTTTGGAAAGTAGACACCCCAAGCTATTTGATGAGAGGTATAGTGAGTATTTTGCAGACCTCACTTTTTGTCACAAAGTTTTGAAAATTGAAAAAAGAAAAAAAAAAATGTTTTTTCTTGTCTTTCTTCATTTTCAAAAACAAATGAGAGCTGCAAAATACTCACCATGCCTCTCAGCAAATAGCTTGGGGTGTCTACTTTCCAAAATGGGGTCATTTGGGGGGGTTTTGTGCCACCTGGGCATTCCATGGCCTCCGAAACTGTGATAGGCAGTAAAGAGTGAAATCAAAAATTTTTACCCTTAGAAATCCTGAAGGCAGTGATTGGTTTTCGGGGTCCAGTACGCGGCTAGGCTCCCAAAAAGTCCCACACATGTGGTATCCCCATACTCAGGAGAAGCAGCTAAATGTATTTTGGGGTGCAATTCCACATATGCCCATGGCCTGTGTGAGCAATATATCATTTAGTGACAACTTTATGAAAAAAAAAAAAAAAAAAAAAAAAAGTGTCACTTTCCCGCAACTTGTGTCAAAATATAAAATATTCCATGGACTCAATATGCCTCTCAGCAAATAGCTTGGGGTGTCTACTTTCCAAAATGGGGTCATTTTGGGGGGTTTTGTGCCATCTTGGCATTCCATGGCCTCCGAAACTGTGATAGGCAGTGAAGAGTGAAAGCAAAAATTTACACCCTTAGAAATCCTGAAGGCGGTGATTGGTTTTCGGGGCCCCGTACGCAGCTAGGCTCCCAAAAAGTCCCACACATGTGGTATCCCCATACTCAGGAGAAGCAGCAGAATGTATTTTGGGGTGCAATTCCACATAGGCCCATGGCCTGTGTGAGCAATATATCATTTAGTGACGACTTTTTGTAAATATTTTTTTTTTTTTTTTTTTGTCATTTTTCAATCACTTGGGACAAAAAAAATAAATATTCAATGGGTTCAACATGCCTCTCAGCAATTTCCTTGGGGTGTCTACTTTCCAAAATGGGGTCATTTGGGGGGGTTTTGTACTGCCCTGCCATTTTAGCACCTCAAGAAATGACATAGGCAGTCATAAACTAAAAGCTGTGTAAATTCCAGAAAATGTACCCTAGTTTGTAGACGCTATAACTTTTGCGCAAACCAATAAATATACGCTTATTGACATTTTTTTTACCAAAGACATGTGGCCGAATACATTTTGGCCTAAATGTATGACTAAAATTTAGTTTATTGGATTTTTTTTATAGCAAAAAGTAGAAAATATCATTTTTTTTCAAAATTTTCGGTCTTTTTCCGTTTATAGCGCAAAAAATAAAAACCGCAGAGGTGATCAAATACCATCAAAAGAAAGCTCTATTTGTGGGAAGAAAAGGACGCAAATTTCGTTTGGGTACAGCATTGCATGACCGCGCAATTAGCAGTTAAAGCGACGCAGTGCCAAATTGGAAAAAGACCTCTGGTCCTTAGGCAGCATAATGGTCCGGGGCTCAAGTGGTTAAAGGCACAATTTTTTTGTGTAATTTTTTTTAAACGACTTTTTTTTCTTTTGCATTTTAGTCTAAATATGAGATCTGAGGACTTTTTGACCCCAGATCTCATATTTAAGAGGACCTGTCATGCTTTTTTCTATTACAAGGGATGTTTACATTCCTTGTAATAGGAATAAAAGTGATCCAATTTTTTTTAAAAAAAACAGTGAAAAAATAAATAAAATAAAGTAAAATAAATAATTAAAAAAAAAAAAAATTTCTAGAGCGCTCTGTCCCGACGAGCTCGCGCGCAGAAGCGAACGCATATGTGAGTAGCGCCCGCATATGAAAACGGTGGTCAAACCACACATGTGAGGTATCGCCGCGACCGGTAGAGTGAGAGCAATGAATCTAGCACTAGACCTCCTCTGTAACGCAAAACATGCAATCTGTAGAATTTTTTAACCGTCACCTATGGAGATTTTTAAGGGTAAATGTTTGACGCCATTCCACGAGCGGGCGCAATTTTGAAGCGTGACATGATGGGTATCAATTTACTTGGCGTAACATTATATTTCACAGTATAAAAAAAATTGGGCTAACTTTACTGTTGTCTTATTTTTTTAATCAAAAAAGTGAATTTTTTCAAAAAAAAGTGCGCTTAGAAGACCGCTGCGCAAATACGGTGCAAAAAAAAGTATTGCAATGACTGCTATTTTATTCTCTAGGGTGTTAGAAAAAAACAATATATAATGTTTGGGGGTTCTAAGTAATTTTCTAGCAAAAAATCCTCTTTTAAACTTGTAAACACCTAAAATCCAAAACGAGGCTGGTCTTAAAGTGGTTAAAGTGAAACAATAAAAATGAAATATTCCTTTAAATATCGTGCCTGGGGGGTGTCTATAGTATGCCTGTAAAGTGACGCATTTTTCCTGTGTTTAGAACAGTACCACAGCAAAATGACATTTCTAAAGGAACAATTGTAATTTAAAACTAATCGCGGCTGTAATGAATTGTTGGGTCTTGGCAACATAGATAAAACTCATTGAAAAAAAGAGCATGGGATCCACCCCCAGTCCATTACCAGGCCCTTTGGGTCTGGTATGAACATTAAGGGGAACCCTGAACCCTTAAAATTGCGTGGGGGTCCCCCCAAAATCCATACCAAGCCCCTCAGGTCTGGTATGGATTTTAAGGGGAACCCTGCACCACATTTTAAAAAAATGGTGTCAGGGTCCCCTCCAAAATCCATACCAGACCCTTCAGGTCTGGTATGGATTTTAAGGGGAAACCTGTGCCAAAATTTTAAAAAATGGCATGGGGTCCCCTCAATGTCATTTGTAAAAAAAAAAAGTAAAAAAAAAGTCATTTAAAAGTACTCGTGGCTATTAATGAATTGTCAGGTCCCGCAAAACAGATGAAAGTCATTGAATAAAACGGCATGGGGATTCCTCCCAGTACATTACCAGGCCCTTCGGGTCTGTTATAAATATTAAGGGGAACCCCGAACCAAATTTTTTTTTTAATTTTGCATGGGGATCCCCCCAAATTCCATTGCCAGGCCCTTCAGGTCTGGTATGAATATTAAGGGGAACCCTGCGCCATTTTTTTATTTTTTAAATTGCGCAGGGGTCCCTCTCAAAATCCATACCAGACCCTTATCTGAGCACGCAACCTGGCAGGCCGCAGGAAAAGAGGGGGGATGAGAGAGCGCCCCCCCTCCTGAACCGTACCAGGCCACATGCCCTCAACATGGGGAGGGTGCTTTGGGGTCTGACCACAAAGCACCTTGTCCCCATTTTGATGGGGACAAGGGCCTCATCCCCACAACCCTTGCCCGTTTTTTGTGGGGGTATGCGGGTGAGGGGCTTATCGGAATCTGGAAGCACCCTTTAACAAGGGGACCCCAGATCCTGGCCACCCCCCATGTGAATTGGTAATGGGTTACATTGTACCCCTACCATTTCACAAAAACAGTGTCAAATATAGTAAAAAAGACAAGAGACAGCTTGGGACAAGTCCTTTATTAAAAAATAAAAATGTCCCGCGATGTAAATTCATGCCGCCCGACGGACCAAAAACGGAAAAACAAAAAAAAAAGCCGTAACTATGCCGCCTTGGGAGGCTCCCGCCGACTGATGCTTCTTCTCTGTGACAGTTCTTATATAGCTGAGGGCGGGGCCACCCGGTGCTGTAAAAGGGTGACCCCGCCCCCCTCTGATGTCACGGGGAAGCACCCTCCCCATGTTGAGGGCATGTGGCCTGGTAAGGTTCAGGAGGGGGGTGCTTTTGCCGCAGGGTTCCCCTTAAAATCCCTACCAGACCCAAAGGGCCTGGTAATGGACTGGGTTGGGAACCCATGCTCTTTTTTTCAATGAGTTTTATCTATATTGCCAAGACCCGACAATTCATTACAGCCGCGTTCAGTTTTAAATGACTTTAAAGGTGTTCCGGCGGCTTTCGAATTTGCTGTGAACACCGCATATTGTTCGCTGTTCAGCAAACACCCGATGTTCAAGTCGAACTTACATTCGACTCGAACATCGGGCTCATCCCTATTAGGGTGGATTCACACTCATGCAGTTTTAGTGCATTTTGCAGATTTGCACTGCAGTCCATTTAACATGGTTTCCTATGGAACACGTTCTGTAGTGCAAATCTGCAAAATGCAAAAAGCACTAAAAATGCATAGGTGTGAATCTAGCCTTAAAGTGGTTGTTAACCCACTTCTACTAAATACCCCCATCCTATCTGTACCATGATGTTCAGTAAAAAATCTGCCCGATTGTACCTATATGAGCGTGGCTGCAGGCACTCAGCTGACTGTTGGCTCTCTCTCCTCTCTCTCAGCTCACAGTTTCAGTGGGCGGGGCTGAGCCCTCCCGTTGACGTCAGCCGGGGAGGAGGAGGAGAGAGAGAGCCGACAATCACCTGGAGCCCGCTCATATAGGTACAATCGGGCAGATTTTTTACAGAACACTGGCACAGGGACAATTATTATAATGGTGCAGAGGGGATGGGATTATTTAATAGCAGATATGAGAGCAGCAGGAGCGGGGGCACTGGTATGAGCAGAGACAGGCAGAGTGGGAAGGGGGGAGGAGGGAGGAGAAGGACACAGGAGACAGATAGCAGGCTGTTGATGACGGAATCATGCAAACTGACCACAGTGTCAGGGCTCAGCAGCCATGATTATCATGGTCAGTTTTCAGGGGGGAGGGTATAGCAGGCAGGTTCAGTCAGGTATTTCAGGTCATGCGAGGGTCCAAATGACACAGCACAAGCACTGTGCTGTATAATATACTTTAAGGCAGGAATCTTCAAACTACGGCTCTCTAGCTGTTGCGGAACTACACATCCCATGAGG
The DNA here is from genome assembly GCA_037952835.1 of Lithobates septentrionalis. Classification (NCBI taxonomy): domain Eukaryota; kingdom Metazoa; phylum Chordata; class Amphibia; order Anura; family Ranidae; genus Lithobates; species Lithobates septentrionalis. The sequence continues at coordinate 3,433,689 of JBBDGP010001771.1, read as the reverse complement.
CTTTGTAAAACTCTGACATTCACAGACATGACTAGGCATGATGAGAATTGTAGTTCCTGAACAACTGGAGGGCCATAGTTTGAAGACCCCTGCTTTAAGGGAACAGGATCAATATTTTATTTTTTGGGGTATATAAACACTTTAATACCAAAACAATTTTCACATCGTTTTTAAGCACATATGAGACTTTCCATAAGAAATTTGTGTACACAAGGATGACAATATTGGGGTGTATACTCTATTTACATTGTTCTTTAATTTCCTGGAGTTTAAAAAAATTATCTGATATAAATGATTCCAATAAAGAGAAATGAGTTCCATTCATGTAGAGAATAGTTACATTCATTCCTGGGGAGAAATTAATTTTCTTCTTGTAACATTCTTCTCTTCTACAGATTGTCCTATAATAAACTGACAGACAGTTCCTGCCCCCACCTGGCATCTGGAATAAGAAATAACCAGACACTGAAGACACTGTACCTGAATGAGAACAATCTGGAGGGTCCTCATTTCAGAGATCTGGTGGAAGCTCTGACAACAAGCCGGATAGAGGAATTACAGAGTATAATAGGACTGACTGAGACAATAATATTCTGGGACAGTTTTATATCCACAACACATAAATATTATATAATGTATGACAATAGAGTATAGCCAATCCCAGGCTGTTTTCTTAATTGTTGGATCTTTTTCACACTCGCCCCTGATGTTAACACCTTCTCTGCCAGTGTCAGTAGTACAGTGATAGTGCATATTTTAGCACTAATCACTGTATTAGTGTCACTGCTCCAAAAAAGTGTCAAAAGTGTCATTTAGTGTCCGATTGTCCGCAGAAATATTGCAGTCCCACTATAGGTCTCTGATCGCCACCATTACTAGCAATAAATAAATATTTCATAAATATATCCCATAGTTTGTAGACCTAAGTCCTAAGTTAACTAAAACAGCTCCTGGTCCCACTCTCCAATCAGCACTGTGCTGCCCCTCACTCCTCTGTGATTTACAAGTGCTGTAAGGTAGGAGATAGCTAACTACAGCTGTGTGTTGGGAGCAACATGGGAAACAGCTATAGATGTGCAGAGGACACTACTGGGGGAAGAAGGTTGCAGAGGACACTGCTATTGGGGGCACTACAGGGAGGCAGAGGACACTACTTTCGGGTTTTTTGCAGAGGACACTGCTATGGGGGGCGCTACAGGGGGCAGAGGACACTAATTGGGGGGTTTGGTGCAGGGGAAAAAGCTATAGAGGGGCAGAGGACACTACTGGGGGGGAGAAGAAGAGGATAGTGCTATGCAGAGGGGCAGAGGAGAGAACACTACTGTGGGGGGAAGGTTGCAGAGGACACTGCTATGGGGGGCACTACAGGGGGGGCAGAGGACACTACCTGGGGAATTTGGTGCAGAGAACACTGCTATGGGGGGCAGAGGACAATTCTGTGGGGGGATGGCGGAGGACACTGCTATCGGGTGGCAGAGGGCACTATGCAGGGCGGGGAGCAGAGGAGAGGACACTACTGTAGGGGGGTTTGCAGAGGACACTGCTATGGGGGAGGGTACTATAGGGGGCAGAGGACACTACTGGGGTGTTTGATGCAGAGGACACTGCTATGGGAGGGCAGAGGACACTACTGTGGGGGGTGGGCAGTGGCAGAGGACACTGCTTTGGGGTGGTAGAGGGCACTACAGGGGGCAGAGGAAACTACTGGGGGTTTGCAGAGTACACTGCTATGTCGGAGGGCACTAAAGAGGGGGGGAGAGGACACTACTGGGGGGGTGGTGCAGAGGACACTGCTATTGGAGGGCAGAGGACACTACTGTAAGGGGGGTGGCAGAGGACACTGCTATGGGGTGGCAGAGGGCACTACAGTGGGGGTTACAGAGGACACTGCTATGGGGGGCACTACAGAGGGGGGGCACTGCAATGGGGGGCAGAGGGCACTACAGTAGAGGGGGGTGGCAGAGGACACTGTAATGGGGCAGAGGGAACTAGAGTGGAGGGAGGGGGCAGAGGACACTACTGTTGGTGGGGTCAAAGGATACTACTTTGTGTGTGTGTGTGTGTGGGGAGGGGGGGCAGAGGACACTACAGTGGTGGGGCATAGTATATTAGTGGGGGGAGTGATTTGAAGTGGGACACAAGACACTACTGTGACACACTATGTTTTTTTGGTAGGCTTTATTTATTTGTTTTTTAAAGGATGCCGCCCCCCCGGGGATCTTTGATTTCCTACATGTTGTCCAGGTAGATCCCAAACTTTAAAAGGTTGCCTACCCCTGGTGTAGAGAATAGTTACATTAATTCCTGGGGGAGAAATTATTTTTTTATCTGATAACATTCTTCTCTTCTTCTACAGATTGATGTCTAATCACCTGACAGACAGTTCCTGCCCCCACCTGGCATCTGGAATAAGAAATAACTGGACACTGAGGACACTGAACCTGTCTGGGAACAATCTGGAGGGTCCTCATTTCAGGGATCTGATGGAAGCTCTGACAACAAGCCGGGTAGAGGAATTACTGTGAGTATAACAGGACTGACTGAGACAATAATATTCTGGGACAGTTTATCGCTAAACCACATAAATAATGTATAAATATGATAATGTCATGAAAAATCCACCTTTAGGCTCCATAAATATCCAATCATAGACTGTTTTCTAATTCTTGGATCTTATCACACTGCTATCATGTAATCCTTTCTTAACCCATTCACACCCACCCTCTGTATATAAATGTCCATCCAGCTTGTTCCCAATGCTGGGAGAATGTTTATGAACATTTAAACTTCACAGCTGCACCCCCTCTAGGGATCGATCGGATCACTATGGGGGTTTCGGACTGCTATGGGGGGCTGGAAGATTTGATCAGTAATCACTCTGAGTGGTGCCTGGTTAACCCTTTCACTGCCATCACAGCTATAGCGGTGCAGTGAATAGATGAAAAGAAATCTGCAGCCACGAGTTTGTTTTTATTTGTGCTTCAGCACGTATAGATTCCTAGTGAAAGGGATCTGAGTGGTTGGTCAGTCACCTGACCATTTATACATGTGTGTGGGCAGGTGATCAGTGACTCCACCCCCCTGGGCAGGAACCCAGAATCCCAGACCCCAGGCTCACCTTGCTCCACATGCAGCCTGGGACTCCTGAAAACATTGAGGATGGAGAGCGGGTTGGTTGGAACCCAAAGGTCCTCATCTCTGAGCACTTCTGGGTTCAGAGTTGTCAGAATGGCAGCACAGATGTTGGCTATACAAGCAGATCAGAACTCTCTCTCCCAATCTGCTTTGACTGTGATATGAGAGAAATTAGTGATCTAATAGACCCCTGATGTGTCTATAAAGATTACCTGTTGTGATGATAATGTGAACTGGGCACCCCAAAAACTGTGTGAGAAGATACAAGGAAGCCGCATGGCTTAAAATTCATCAGCAAATGAGCAAGTTGGCAATTACTTTTTTGGATAGGAGTCATATAGCAGCAATGATCCCCTTTCCATCCCTGGCTATAATCCCAGGAATGCATTCCATAGCCATTTTAATTCGAGTAACGTTTTCCACAAGAGTATGAAATGTCAAAAGAACTGTTATTTCAACCCAGGAATGCACATTAATCATTCTGCTGTAACCTTACTCAGGAGACAATCCTTTAATTTAGCCCATCATAAACCCTAATACAGGGGGTCCCCGGGTTACGAACAAGATTGGGACTGTAGGTTTGTTCTTAAGTCGAATTTGTTTGTAAGTCGGAACAGTACCTTTTTTAAGTGCAAATCCAGTCTCAGAGACAGTAAGTGAGGTTAAATCTATCTAATGAGGATACAGACAGCAGTAAAAACTTCAGTGGCTCTTCTTATTTTTAACTTTTTTAATTCCTTTTTATTTTATTAATTTAATTATTACTGTATTTCTTCTTATTTTTTATTTTTATTTATTTTTTATCATTTTTTTTCACTTAACTTTATTGCTATCACACAGGAGAAAACAATTCCCTGTGTGATAGCAATTGGAGGTGACAGGTTCTCTTTATTGACACTGTCACCTCCAAAACAGGAGTCCTAGCACTTTGCTAGATTTCCTGTCACAGCTGAGAGGGGAGGAGCACAGCTCTCCCCTCTCACTGTTTTCATCGGCGGCAGGGACAGGAGACAGCAGAGAGAGGTATGTGGGGGGGAGACCTGATGGCACAGCAGGGAGATGGATGGTGAAAGCAGCAGTGTCTGCGATCCGAGTCCAGGCAGACCGACCACGGTGCACCTCCGCGGGGCAGCTGCGCAGGAAAGACCAAGGATCTTGGAGGCTTCACTAGGCCGCACTAGGCCAGACAAGGCCACGGCCATGACGGGCAGTTTTAGCAGCCTGGCAGGCCACCAGACCGTACCAGGCCTGTGGATGGGCAGGCAGGATGATGAGGGGGGCCCCTTAACTTCGCAGCCAGGCCAGGAACAGAGGAATGGCTCACTCCGCCGGCAGTGACGTCACTCGGGCCCCGTTCGTGAGAAGGAGTCATCCGCAACTCGGATGTTTGTAAGTCGGGGACCCCCTGGAACCACTTGCTGACTTTTACTGCTACAGGATGGCAGCAGTGGGCAGAATCGTATATATATATGATTCTGCATTTTCCTAAAGCAGAATCTGATCTGCGGGGCCCGGGGACTTGGTGTCCTTTGACACCCACCAATCATTAGTAACACACAAAGAACTAAGATATGCCTATGTAAACAAGGAATATCTCAGTTCTGATGGGGGGAAGGGACCAATCCTGTGTCTCTGCAAAGCAGGCACCAGCACTAATCATTTTGTGTCACTGCTCCAAAAAAGTGCCAAAAGTGTCATTTAGTGTCCGATTGTCCACAGCAATATCGCAGTCCCACTATAGGTCTCTGATCGCCACCATTACTAGCAATAAATAAATATTCCATAAATATATCCCATAGTTTGTAGACCTAAGTCCTAAGTTAAGTAAAGCAGCTCCTGGTCCCGCCCTCCATTCAGCACTATGATGCCCCTCACTCCTCTGTGATTTACAAGTGCTGTAAGGTAGGAGAGAGCTAACTACAGCTGTGTGTTGGGAGCAACATGGGAAAAAGCTATAGAGGTGCAGAGGACACTACTGGGGGGAAGAAGGTTGCAGAGGACACTGCTATGGGGGAAATACAGGGGGAGCAGAGGACGCTACTTGTGGGTTTGTTGCAGAGGACACTGCTATGGGGGCGCTACAGGGGGCAGAGGACACTGCTTGGGGGGTTTGGTGTAGGGGAAACAGCTATAGAGGGGCAGAGGACACTACTGGGGGGGAGAAGCAGAAGATAGTGCTATGCAGAGGGGCAGAGGAGAGAACACTACTGTGGGGGGAAGGTTGCAGAGGACACTGCTATGGGGGGCACTACCGGGGGGGGGCAGAGGGCACTACTTGGGGAATTTGGTGCAGAGAACACTACTATGATGGGGCAGAGGACAATTCTGTGGGGGGATGGCAGAGGACACTGCTATCGGGTGGCAGAGGGCACTATGCAGGGTGGGGTGCAGAAGAGAAGACAATACTGTAGGGAGGGTTTGCAGAGGACACTGCTAAGGGGGGATGGTAGTACGGGGTGCAGAGGACACTACTGGGGTGTTTGATGCAGAGGACACTGCTATGGGAGGGCAGAGGACACTACTGTGGGGGGTGGGCGGTGGCAGAGGACACTGCTTTGGGGTGGTAGAGGGCACTACAGGGTGCAGAGGAAACTACTAGGGGTTTGCAGTGTACACTGCTATGTGGGAGGGCACTAAAGAGGGGGGGAAGAGGACACTACTGGGGGGGTTTGGTGCAGAGGACACTGCTATTGGAGGGCAGAGGACACTACAGTGAGGGGGGGTGGCAGAGGACACTGCTATGGGGTGGCAGAGGGCACTACAGTGGGGATTACAGAGGACACTGCTATGGGGGGCACTACAGAGGGGGGCACTGCAATGGGGGGGCAGAGGGCACTACAGTAGAGGGGGATGGCAGAGGACACTGTTGTGGGGGGCAGAGGGAACTAGAGTGGAGGGAGGGGGCAGAGGACACTACTGTTGGTGGGGTCAGAGGATACTACTGTGTGTGTGTGGGGAGGGGGGGCAGAGGACACTACAGTGGGGGGGGCATAGTATATTACTGGGGGGAGTGATTTGAAGTGGGACAGAAGACACTACTGTGACACACTATGTTTTTTTGGTAGGTTTTATTTATTTGTTTTTTTAAAGGATGCCACCCCCCGTGATCTTTGATTTCCTACATGTTGTCCAGGTAGATCTCATACTCTGAAAGGTTGACTACCCCTGGTGTAATTAATAGTTACATTAATTCCTGGGGGAGAATTTTTTTTTTCTGATAACATTCTTCTCTTCTTCTACAGATTGATGTCTAATCACCTGACAGACAGTTCCTGCCCCCACCTGGCATCTGAAATAAGAAATAACCGGACACTAAGGACACTGAACCTGTCTGGGAACAATCTGGAGGGTCCTCATTTCAGGGATCTGATGGAAGCTCTGACAACAAGCCGGCTAGAGGAATTACTGTGAGTATAACAGGACTGACTGAGACAATAATATTCTGGGACAGTTTTATCGCTAAACCACATAAATAATATATAAATATGATAATGTCATCAAAATCCACCTTTAGGCTCCATAAATGTCCAATCATAGACTGTTTTCTAATTCTTGGATCTTATCACACTGTTATCATGTAATCCTTTCTTAACCTATTCACTCCCACCCTCTGTATATAAATGTCCATCCAGCTTGTTCCCAATGCTGGGAGAATGTTTATGAACATTTAAACTTCACAGCTGCACCCCCTCTGGGGATTGATTGGATCTCTACGGGGGTTTCGGACTGCTATGGGGGGCTGGAAGATTTGATCAGTAATCACTTTGAGTGGTGCCTGGTTAACCCTTTCACTGCCATCACAGCTAAAGCGGTGCAGTGAATAGATGAAAATATATACCTGCAGTCACTAGTTTGTTTTTATTTGTGCTGCAGCATGTATAGATTCCTAGTGAAAGGGATCTGAGTGGTTGGTCAGTCACCTGACCATTTATACATGTGTGTGGGCAGGTGATCAGTGACTCCACCCCCCTGGGCAGGAACCCAGAATCCCAAACCCCAGGCTCACCTTGCTCCACATGCAGCCTGGGACTCCTGGAAACATTGAGGATGGAGAGGTGGTTGGTTGGAACCCAAAGGTCCTCATCTCTGAGCACTTCTGGGTTCAGAGTTGTCAGAATGGCAGCACAGATTTTGGCTATACAAGCAGATCATAACTCTCTCTCCCAAACCTGCTTTAAATGTGATATGAGATAAATTAGGGATCTAATAGACCCCTGATGTGTCTATAAAAGATTACCTGTTGTGATGATAATGTGAACTGGGCACCCCAAAAATTGTGTGAGAAGAAACAAGGAAGCCGCATGGCTTAAAATTCATCAGCAAATGAGCAAGTTGGCAATTACTTTTTTCGGACAGGAGACATATAGCAGCAACAATCCCCTTTCCATCCCTGGCTATAATCCCAGGAGTGCATTCCATAGCCATTTTAATTCAAGTAAACTTTTCCACAAGAGTATGAAATGTCAAAAGAACTGTTATTTCAACCCAGGAATGGACATTAATCATTCTGCTGTAACCTTACTCAGGAGACAACCCTTTGATCTAGCCCATCATAAACCCCAATACATGGGGTCCCCGGGTTACGAACAAGATAGGGACTGTAGGTTTGTTCTTAAGTCGAATTTGTTTGTAAGTCGGAACAGTACCTTTTTTAAGTGCAAATCCAGTCTCAGAGACAGGAAGTGAGATTAAATCCATCTAATGAGGATACAGACAGCAGTAAAAACTTCAGTGGCTCTTCTTATTCTTTACTTTTTTAATTACTTTTTTATTTTATTAATTTAATTATTACTGTATTTCTTCTTATTTTTTTATCAATTTTTTTTACATTACTTTATTGCTATCACACAGGAGAAAACAATTCCCTGTGTAATAGCAATTGGAGGTGACAGGTTCTCCTTATTGACCCTGTCACCTCCAAAACAGGAGTCCTAGCACTGTGCTAGATTGCCTGTCACAGCTGAGAGGGGAGGAGCACAGCTCTCCCCTCTCACTGTTTTCATCAGCGGCAGGGACAGGAGACAGCAGAGAGAGGTATGTGGGGGGGAGACCTGATGGTACAGCAGGGAGATGGATGGATGGTGAAATCAGTAGTGTCTGCGATCCGAGTCCAGGCAGGCTGGCCGCGGTGCACCTCCGCGGGGCAACGGCGCAGGAAAGACCAGGAATATTGAAGGCTTCACTAGGCCGCACTAGGCCAGACAAGGCCACGGCCACGATGGGCAGTTTTAGCGGCCTGGCAGGCCACCAGACCTTACCAGGCCTGTGGATGGGCAGGTAGGATGACAAGGAGGGCCCCCTAAGTTCGCAGCCAGGCTAAAAACAGAGGAATGGCTCACTCCACCGGCATTGACATCACTCGGGCTCCGTTCGTAAGTAGGAGTCGTTCGCAACTCGGATGTTTGTAAGTCGGGGACCCCCTGTAACCACTTGCTGACTTTTTATTGCTACATTTTCCTAAAGTAGAAGCTGATCTGCGGGGCCGGGGACTTGGTGTCCTCTGACACCCACCGATCATTAGCAACACACAAAGAACTAAGATATACCTATGTAAACAAGGAATATCTCAGTTCTGATGGGGGGAAGGGACCAATCCTGTGTCTCTGCAAAGCAGGCACCAGCACTAATCACTGTATTTGTGTCACTGCTCCAAAAAAGTGTCAAAAGTGTCATTTAGTGTCCAATTGTCCGCAGCAATATCTCAGTCCCACTATAGGTCTCTGATTGCCACCATTACTAGCAATAAATAAATATTCCATAAATATATCCCATAGTTTGTAGACCTAAGTCCTAAGTTAACTAAAACAGCTCCCGGTCCCGCCCTCCTTTCAGCACTATGATGCCCCTCACTCCTCTGTGATTTACAAGGGTAGGAGAGAGCTAACTACAGCTGTGTGTTGGGAGCAACATGGGAAACAGCTATAGAGGTGCAGAGGACACTACTGGGGGGAAGAAGGTTGCAGAGGACACTGCTATGGGGGCACTACAGGGGGGGCAGAGGACACTACTTGCAGGTTTGTTTCAGAGGACACTGCTATGGGGGCGCTACAGGGGGCAGAGGACACTGCTTGGGGGGTTTGGTGCAGGGGAAACAGCTATAGAGGGGCAGAGGACACTACTGGGGGGGAGAAGAAGAGGGTAGTGCTAAGCAGAGGGGCAGAGGAGAGAACACTACTGTGGGGGGGAAGGTTGCAGAGAACACTGCTATGGGGGGCACTACAGGGAGGGCAGAGGACACTACCTGAGGAATTTGGTGCAGAGAACACTGCTATGGGGGGCAGAGGACAATTCTGTGGGGGGATGGCAGAGGACACTGCTATCAGGTGGCAGAGGGCACTATGCAGGGCGGGGGGCAGAGGAGAGGACACTACTGTGGGGGGGAAGGTTGCAGAGGACACTGCTATGGGGGGAACTACAGGGAGGGCAGAGGACACTACCTGGGGAATTTGGTGCAGAGAACACTGCTATGGGGGGCAGAGGACAATTCTGTGGGGGGATGGCAGAGGACACTGCTATGGGAGGGCAGAGGACACTACTGTGGGGGTGGGCGGTGGCAGAGGACACTGATTTGGAGTGGTAGAGGGCACTACAGGGGGCAGAGGAAACTACTGGGGGTTTGCAGAGTACACTGCTATGTGGGAGGGCACTAAAGAGGGGAGAGGACAGTACTGAGGGGGTTTGGTGCAGAGGACACTGCTATTGGAGGGCAGAGGACACTACTGTGAGGGGGGTGGCAGAGGGCACTACAGTGGGCGTTACAGAGGACACTGCTATGGGGGGCACTACAGAGGGGGGCACTGCAATGGGGGGCAGAGGGCACTACAGTAGAGGGGGATGGCAGAGGACACTGTTATGGGGGGGGAGAGGGAACTAGAGTGGAGGGAGGGGGCAGGGTACACTACTGTTGGTGGGGCAAAGGATACTACTGTGTGTGTATGTTAGGGATGAGCCGAACACCCCCCTGTTCGGTTCGCACCAGAACATGCGAACAGGAAAAAAATTTGTTCGAACACGCGAACACCGTTAAAGTCTATGGGACACGAACATGAATAATCAAAAGTGCTAATTTTAAAGGCTAATATGCAAGTTATTGTCAATAAAAGTGTTTGGGGACCTGGGTCCTGCCCCAGGGGACATGGATCAATGCAAAAAAAAGTTTTAAAAACGGCCGTTTTTTCAGGAGCAGTGATTTTAATAATGCTTAAAGTCAAACAATAAAAGTGTAATATCCCTTTAAATTTCATACCTGGGGGGTGTCTATAGTATGCCTGTAAAGGGGCGCATGTTTCCCGTGTTTAGAACAGTCTGACAGCAAAATGATATTTTGAAGGAAAAAACACATTTAAAACTACCGCGGCTATTGCATTGCCGACAATACACATAGAAGTTCATTGATAAAAACGGCATGGGAATTCCCCACAGGGCAACCCCGAACCAAAATTAAAAAAAAAAAATGATGTGGGAGTCCCCCTAAATTCCATACAAGGCCCTTCAGGTCTGGTATGGATATTAAGGGGAATCCCAACCAAAATTTTTTTTAAAAATTGACGTGGTGTTCCCCCTAAATTCCATACCAGACCCTTCAGGTCTGGTATGGATTTTAAGGGGAACCCCGCGCCAAAAAAAAAAAAAAAACGGCGTGGGGTCCCCCTAAAAATCCATACCAGACCCTTATCCGAGCACGCAACCTGGCAGACCCCCAGATCCCGGCCCCCCCCCTGTGTGAAATGGTAAGGGGGTACTTACCCCTACCATTTCACTAAAAAACTGTCAAAAATGTTAAAAATGACAAGAGACAGTTTTTGACAATTCCTTTATTTAAATGCTTCTTCTTTCTTCTTTCTTCCTTCATCTTCTTCTTCTTCTGGTTCTTCTGGCTCTTCTGGTTCTTCCTCCGGCGTTCTCGTCCAGCATCTCCTCCGCGGCGTCTTCTATCTTCTTCTCCTCGGGCCGCTCCGCACCCATGGCATGGGGGGGGAGGCTCCCGCTCTTCTCTTCATCTTCTTCTCTTCTTCATCTTCTTCTTCATCTTCTTCTTCTTCTTCTCTTCTTCCTTCTTCTCTTCTTCATTTCTTCTCCGGGCCGCTCCGCAGCCATGCTGGCATGGTGGGAGGCTCCCGCTGTGTGACGGCGTCTCTTCGTCTGACGGTTCTTAAATAACGGGGGGCGGGGCCACCCGGTGAATCTGTCCCCCTCTGATGCACGGTGACTTGACGGGACTTCCCTGTGACGTCACGGGGAATGCCACAGGGAAGTCCCGTCATGTCCCGTGCGTCAGAGGGGGGCGGGGTCACCGGGTGGCCCCGCCCCCCGTTATTTAAGAACCGTCAGACCAAGAGACACCGTCACACAGCGGGAGCCTCCCACCATGCCAGCATGGCTGCGGAGCGGCCCGGAGAAGAAATGAATAAGAGAAGAAGGAAGAAGAGAAGAAGAAGAAGAAGATGAAGAAGAAGAAGAAGAAGAGAAGAAGATGAAGAGAAGAGCGGGAGCCTCCCCCCCCATGCCATGGGTGCGGAGCGGCCCGAGGAGAAGAAGATAGAAGACGCCGCGGAGGAGATGCTGGACGAGAACGCCGGAGGAAGAACCAGAAGAGCCAGAAGAACCAGAAGAAGAAGAAGATGAAGGAAGAAAGAAGAAGCATTTAAATAAAGGAATTGTCAAAAACTGTCTCTTGTCATTTTTAACATTTTTGACAGTTTTTTAGTGAAATGGTAGGGGTAAGTACCCCCTTACCATTTCACACAGGGGGGGGGCGGGATCTGGGGGTCCCCTTGTTAAAGGGGGCTTCCAGATTCCGATAAGCCCCCCGCCCGCAGACCCCCACAACCACCGGCCAGGGTTGTGGGGATGAGGCCCTTGTCTTCATCAACATGGGGACAAGGTGTTTTGGGGGGCTACCCCAAAGCACCCTCCCAATGTTGAGGGCATGTGGCCTGGTACGGTTCAGGAGGGGGGGGGCCGCACTCTCATCCCCCCTCTTTTCCTGTGGCCTGCCAGGTTGCGTGCTCGGATAAGGGTCTGGTATGGATTTTTAGGGGGACCCCACGCCGTTTTTTTTTTTTTTTTGGCGCGGGGTTCCCCTTAAAATCCATACCAGACCTGAAGGGTCTGGTATGGAATTTAGGGGGAACCCCACGTCAATTTTTTTTTTAAATTTTGGCTGGGGTTCCCCTTAATATCCATACCAGACCTGAAGGGCCTTGTATGGAATTTAGGGGGACCCCCACATCATTTTTTTTTTTTTATTTTGGTTCGGGGTTGCCCTGTGGAGAATTCCCATCCCGTTTTTATCAATGAACTTCTATGTGTATTGTCAGCAATGCAATAGCCGCGGGTAGTTTTAAATGTGTTTTTTCCTTCCAAATGTCATTTTGCTGTCAGACTGTTCTAAACACAGGAAACATGCGCCCCTTTACAGGCATACTATAGACACCCCCAGGTACGAAATTTAAAGGGATATTACACTTTTATTGTTTGACTTTAAGCATTAATAAAATCACTGTTCCTGAAAAAACTTCCGTTTTTAAAACTTTTTTTTGCATTGATCCATGTCCCCTGGGGCAGGACCCGGGTCCCCAAACACTTTTTATGACAATAACTTGCATATAAGCCTTTAAAATTAGCACTTTTGATTTCTCCCATAGACTTTTAAAGGGTGTTCCGCGGCATTCGAATTTGCCGCGAACACCCCAAATTGTTCGCTGTTCGGCGAACTTGCGAACAGCCAATGTTCGAGTAGAACATGAGTTCGACTCGAACTCGAAGCTCATCCCTAGTGTGTGTGTGGGGAGGGGGGGCAGAGGACACTACAGTGGGGGGGCATAGTATATTACTGGGGGTAGTGATTTGAAGTGGGACAGAAGACACTACTGTGACACACTATGTTTTTTTGGTAGGTTTTATTAATTTGTTTTTTTAAAGGATGCTGCCACCCCGGGGATCTTTGATTTCCTACATGCTGTCCAGGTAGATCTCATTCTCTGAAAGGTTGCCTACCCCTGGTGTAGAGAATAGTTACATTAATTCCTGGGGGAGAAATGTTTTTTTTCTGATAACATTCTTCTCTTCTTCTACAGATTGATGTCTAATCACCTGACAGACAGTTCCTGCCCCAACCTGGCATCTGGAATAAGAAATAACCGGACACTGAGGACACTGAACCTGTCTGGGAACAATCTGGAGGGTCCTCATTTCAGGGATCTGATGGAAGCTCTGACAACAAGCCGGGTAGAGAAATTACTGTGAGTATAACAGGACTGACTGAGACAATAATATTCTGGGACAGTTTTATTGCTAAACCACATAAATAATATATAAATATGATAATGTTATCAAAATCCACCTTTAGGCTCCATAAATGTCCAATCATAGACTGTTTTCTAATTCTTGGATCTTATCACACTGTTATCATGTAATCCTTTCTTAACCCATTCACACCCACCATCTGTATATAAATGTCCATCTAGCTTGTTCCCAATGCTGGGAGAATGTTTATGAACATTTAAACTTCACAGCTGCACCCCCTCTGGGGATTGATTGAATCTCTATGGGGGTTTCGGACTGCTATGGGGGCTGGAAGATTTGATCAGTAATCACTCTGAGTGGTGCCTGGTTAACCCTTTCACTGCCATTACAGCTATAGCGGTGCAGTGAATAGATGAAAAGAAATCTGCAGCCACAAGTTTGTTTTTTTTTGTGCTGCAGCATGTATAGATTCCTAGTGAAAGAGATCTGAGTGGTTGGTCAGTCATCTGACCATTTATACATGTGTGTGGGCAGGTGATCAGTGACTCCATCCCCCTGGGCAGGAACCCAGAATCCCAGACCCCAGGCTCACCTTGCTCCACATGCAGCCTGGGACTCCTGGAAACATTGAGGATGGAGAGCGGGTTGGTTGGAACCCAAAGGTCCTCATCTCTGAGCACTTCTGGGTTCAGAGTTGTCAGAATGGCAGCACAGATGTTGGCTATACAAGCAGATCAGAACTCTCTCTCCCAATCTGCTTTGACTGTGATATGAGAGAAATTAGGGTTCTAATAGACCCCTGATGTGTCTATAAAGATTACCTGTTGTGATGATAATGTGAACTGGGCACCTCAAAAACTTTGTGAGAAGAAACAAGGAAGCTGCATGGCTTAAAATTCATCAGCAAATGAGCAAGTTGGCAATTACTTTTTTCGGATAGGAGACATATAGCAGCAATGATCCCCTTTCCATCCCTGGCTATAATCCCAGGAATGCATTCCATAGCGATTTTAATTCAAGTAAACTTTTCCACAAGAGTATGAAATGTCAAAAGAACTGTTATTTCAACCCAGGAATGGACATTAATCATTCTGATGTAACCTTACTCAGGAGAAAACCCTTTGATTTAGCCCATCATAAACCCCAATATAGGGGGTCCCTGGGTTACGAACAAGATAGGGACTGTAGGTTTGTTCTTAAGTTGAATTTGTTTGTAAGTCGGAACAGTACCTTTTTTAAGTGCAAATCCAGTCTCAGAGACAGGAAGTGAGATTAAATCCATCTAATGAGGATACAGACAGCACTAAAAACTTCAGTGGCTCTTCTTATTCTTTACTTTTTTAATTACTTTTTTTATTTTATTAATTTAATTATTACTGTATTTCTTCTTATTTTTTTATTTTTTTGTATCATTTTTTTTTCACATTACTTTATTGCTTTCACACAGGAGAAAACAAATCCCTGTGTAATAGCAATTGGAGGTGACAGGTCCTCTTTATTGACCCTGTCACCTCCAAAACTGGAGTCCTAGCACTGTGCTAGATTGCCTGTCACAGCTGAGAGGGGAGGAGCACAGCTCTCCCCTCTCACTGTTTTCATCGGCGGCAGGGACAGGAGACAGCAGAGAGAGGTATGTGGGTGGGTGACCTGATGGCACAGCAGGGAGATGGATGGTGAAATCAGCAGTGTCTGCGATCTGAGTCCAGGCAGGCCGGCCGGGTTGCACCTCCGCGGGGCAGCGGCGCAGGAAAGACCGGGGATCTTGGAGGCTTCACTAGGCCGCACTAGGCCAGACAAGGCCACGACAGGCAGTTTTAGCGGCCTGGCAGGCCACCAGACCTTACCAGGCCTTTGAATGAGCAGGCAGGATGGCGGGAGGGGCCCCCTAAGTTCGCAGCCAGCCAAAAACGGAGGAATGGCTCACTCCACCGGCATTGACATCACTCGGGCTCCGTTCGTAAGTAGGAGTCGTTCGCAACTCGGATGTTTGTAAGTCGGGGACCCCCTGTAACCACTTGCAGACTTGCTACAGGGCGGCAGCTGTGGGCAGAATCCTATATATATATATGTGATTCTGCATTTTCCTAAAGTAGAAGCTGATCTGCGGGGCTGGGGACTTGGTGCCTTCTGACACCCACCGATCATTAGTAACACACAAAGAACTAAGATATGCCTATGTAAACAAGGAATATCTCAGTTCTGATGGGGGGAAGGGACCAATCCTGTGTCTCTGCAAAGCAGGCACCAGCACTAATCACTGTATTTGTGTCACTGCTCCAAAAAAGTGTCAAAAGTGTCATTTAGTGTCCGATTGTCCGCAGCAATATCGCAGTCCCACTATAGGTCTCTGATCGCCACCATTACTAGCAATAAATAAATATTCCATAAATATATCCCATAGTTTGTAGACCTAAGTCCTAAGTTAACTAAAACAGCTCCCGGTCCCGCCCTCCTTTCAGCACTATGATGCCCCTCACTCCTCTGTGATTTACAAGTGCTGTAAGGTAGGAGAGAGCTAACTACAGCTGTGTGTTGGGAGCAACATGGGAAATAGCTATAGAGGTGCAGAGGACACTACTGGGGGGAAGAAGGTTGCAGAGGACACTGCATTGGGGGCACTACAGGGGTTGCAGAGGACACTACTTGCGGGTTTGTTGCAGAGGAAACTGCTATGGGGGGTGCTACAGGGGGCAGAGGACACTGCTTGGGGGGTTTGGTGCAGGGGAAAGAGCTATAGAGGGGCGGAGGACAGTACTGGGGGGAGAAGCAGAGGATAGTGCTATGCAGAGGGGCAGAGGAGAGAACACTACTGTGGGGGGGGAAGGTTGCAGAGGACACTGCTATGGGGGCACTACAGGGAGGGCAGAGGACACTACCTGGGGAATTTGGTGCAGAGAACACTGCTATGGGGGGCAGGGGACAATTCTGTGGGGGATGGCAGAGGACACTGCTATCAGGTGGCAGAGGGCACTATGAAGGGCAGGGGGCAGAGGAAAGGACACTACTGTAGGGTAGGGATGAGCTTCGTGTTCGAGTCGAACCCATGTTCAACTCGAACATCAGCTGTTCGGTCGTTCGCCGAATTGCGAACGATATGGGCCGTTCGCGCCAAATTCGTGTGGCGCGTCACGGCCCATAATTCACTGCGGCATCGCAGTCCATTGCTGGCTGATGATGGGCCAAGCATGCACTATGACCCGCATGCTTGGCCAATCACAGCGCCGCCTGAACAGAGAGCCGTAATTGGCCAAAGCCAAGGAGGCTTTGGCCAATTATGGCTCAGGGGATTTAGTACACGCCCCACACTATATAAGGCCGCCTGCACGGCGGCCATGTGCAGTGTGTTCCGGTGTGCTGAGAGATGGAGAGAGAGAGAGACAGTGTCATTTCATTTGAGTTAGCTAGATTAGGCAGGACAGTCAGTCAGTTAGCTGCACTTACAGTGTATTGTGTATATATATGCATCCCAGGTGTTGCATATATATATATACACTGTATTCAGTTTAGCTAGATCCGTTCCTGTTATCTTCCTACTGACAGGCAGGCTTGTCTTGTAACAGTATTTACAGCTACCTGAAGAAAATTACTGGTGTTCTTTTGATCCTATTAGTACCACAGTCAGGCAGCTAGACTATTTAAAGTTAGTGCAGTGCGTCCTGCTCACAGTGTTCAGCTAGATCCGTTCCTGTTATCTTCCTACTGACAGGCAGGCTTGTCTTGTAACAGTAAATACAGCTACCTGAAGAAAATTACTGGTGTTCTTTTGATCCTATTAGTACCACAGTCAGGCACCTAGACTATTTAAAGTTAGTGCAGTGTGTCCTGCTCACAGTGTTCAGCTAGATCCGTTCCTGTTATCTTCCTACTGACAGGCAGGCTTGTCTTGTAACAGTATTTACAGCTACCTGAAGAAAATTACTGGTGTTCTTTTGATCCTATTAGTACCATAGTCAGGCAGCTAGACTATTTAAAGTTAGTGCAGTGTGTCCTGCTTACAGTGTTCAGCTCGATCCGTTCCTGTTATCTTCTTACTGACAGGCAGGCTTGTCTTGTTACAGTATATACAGCTACCTGAAGAAAATTACTGGTGTTCTTTTGATCCTATTAGTACCACAGTCAGGCAGCTAGACTATTTACAGTTAGTGCAGTGCGTCCTGCTCACAGTGTTCTGCTAAACCTACAAGTTAGTGGGGTGCGTCCTGCTCACAGTGTTCAGCTAAAGCTACCTGTAGAAAATTGGTGGTGTTCTCATACTACAGGCAGGCAGTTGATTTTGCTAGCTGCAGTATCAGTACATATATAGTGCAGCTACAGGCCATTAGTATGTCTGGAAGGCCAAGAAGGAGAGGCAGACAGTCACAAGCCAATAAGAGGGGGCAAGCAGGCTCTGTGTCTAGTGCTGGTCATGGAGACGGTGCATCCTCATCAGCACGTGGCCGTGGGACGCGCTTGGCCTTTTTTTCGGCAGCTGGCCGTGTTGAGCCGCAACATGCGGAAGACTTGGTCGAGTGGATGACCAAGCCGTCCTCATCCTCCTCAACCTCTCTCACCCATGCCCAGGGTACTTTGTCTGGCAAAGCAGCGGCCTCTTCCCTTGGCTCAATGTCATCAGTGACTCCTTCCCTAGCCCCACCATGTCCTCCTGAGGAGTCCCTCGAACTGTTTGACCACAGTGTTGGGTACATGCTCCAGGAGGATGCCCAGCGTTTGGAATGCTCTGATGATGATACTGAGCTCGATGAAGGCAGTAACATGAGCACGGACAGAGGGGGTGCCCAAGAAGGACAGCAATCTGGCAGTCATGCTCCCCCTGCTGCAGCATACTGCCAGGTTTGCTCCAGTGATGAGGAGGGAGGGGATGATGAGGTCACTGACTCAATGTGGGTGCCTGATAGGAGAGAGGAGGAGGAGAAGGAGGAGGAGGCGGCACATCACCAATGAGGCAGGATGCCCTGCAGGGGCCAGCCTAAGGGCAGCACATTGACTGCATCACACCCCAAAGCTCCACATGTGCAGGGCGCTGCAGTCTCTGCGCGTTATTCAAAAAGTTCTTTGGTGTGGGCCTTTTTTGAGACGAGTGCATCAGATCACACCGCTGCTATTTGCAACATATGTCTCAAGCGTATCTCGCGTGGCCAAAACATCTCCCGCTTGGGTACCACATGCTTGACCAGACATATGTTGACCTGCCATGCAGTTCGTTGGCAAGCATATCTAAAAGACCCACACCAAAGAACAAAGAGGACCTCTCCTTGCTCCTCATCAGCTGAGATTTCCAACCCCACTAGACCTTCAGTCCACTCTGAGACCTACACTGAGAGGAATGAAGGTGTAGAATTAGGTGTGTCACAGCCAAGTACTTGTGGGCAATCTGCTTTTGGTACATCGACGTCAGATTGTACCAGGCAAATTTCCCTGCCCCAGCTGCTGCACCGCCGAAAGAAGTTTGCTCCCAGCCATACACATGCCCAGCGGTTGAATGCTAGCTTGGCAAAATTGCTAGCACTTCAACTGCTGCCTTTTCAGTTGGTAGACTCTGCCCCCTTCTGTGAGTTTGTGGAATGTGCGGTTCCTCAGTGGCAGGTACCCAAACGCCACTTTTTCTCACGGAAGGCGATTCCGGCTCTCTACCGGCATGTGGAAGGCAATGTCCATGCCTCGCTGGACAGGGCGGTCAGCGGTAAGGTGCATATTACCGCTGACTCATGGTCCAGCAGGCATGGACAGGGATGTTACCTAAGTTTCACGGCGCATTGGGTGACTCTGCTGGCAGCTGGGAAGGATGCAGGACAAGGTGCAGTAGTGTTGGAGGTTGTTCCGCCACCACGCCTCCAAAATACTAATGATTGTGACACACCTCTCTCCTCCACCCCCTCCTCTTCTTCTTCCTCTATGGCCTCTTCTTGTGCTTTGTCCTCGGAACCAGCGGTGCTCCGTAGGCGTTCAAGGGGCTACGCAAGTATGCAGGCCAAAAGATGCCATGCGGTGCTTGAGCTGGTGTGCTTGGGGGACAGGAGCCACACTGGGGCAGAGGTTCTCTCAGCTCTGCAGGGGCAGGTTTAGAGGTGGTTGACGCCACGCCAACTTAAGGCAGGAATGGTGGTTTGCGACAATGGCACCAACCTCCTCTCTGCCCTCCGACAGGGACAAATGACCCATGTGCCCTGTATGGCTCTCGTCCTTAACTTGGTGGTTCAACAGTTCTCGGGCAGGTACCCGGGCTTACAGGATGTCCTGAGGCAGGCCAGGAAAGTCTGTGTGCATTTCTGACGGTCATATAATGCCAGTGCTCGGCTGACAGACCTCCAAAAGGAGTTTAACCTGCCCAAGAACCGCCTAATCTGTGACATGCCCACCAGGTGGAACTCAACGTTGGCCATGCTGCAGCGGCTGCACACGCAGCAGAGGGCCATCAATGAGTACCTGTGCGACTATGGCACCAGGACAGGGTCAGGGGAGCTTGTTTTTTTTTCCCCACGCCAGTGGGCCATGATCAGGGATGCATGCACTGTCCTGTCACCATTTGAGGAGGCCACGAGGATGGTGAGCAGTGACAGTGCATGCATCAGTGACACTGTCCCCCTTGTTCACCTGTTGGAGAACACGCTGCGTGGAATAATGGACAGGGCACTTGAGGCAGAACAGAGGCAGGAAGAGGAGGACTTCCTTAGCTCTCAAGGCCCCCTTTGAGGATGGATCACTGGCCAGAGCTTGCGCAGTATGCAATTGAGCTACTGGCCTGTCCTGCATCCAGCGTTCTTTCGGAACGCACATTCAGTGCTGCTGGAGGCGTGGTAACCAATCACAGGGTGCGTCTGTCCACCGACTCGGTCGATCGACTGATCTTCATAAAAATGAATCAGTCTTGGATCACCACCAGCTACCAAGCACCCGATGCTAATGTAACCGAATAATTTTTTTGGAAATCTCAGATCCCTTCAAAGACTGCCTATGCTGATGCTGAGTGACTATCCCTGAGTAATTATCCTCTTCCTCCTCAATCATCACGCTGATAGCTTGTACGAACATTTTTGGTTCTGGGCGCCACCACCAGTGCCTAAGGCCCAATTTTTCAGCCCCTGTTTAACAGGGGCGTGTAATTACAATTTTTGATGCAATACTTTGCAGCAGGGCTCGTTCCTGCCTTCCAACTAGAGTGTCTGTGAGGGGTTGCAGTGTTGTGGCACCAGCACCAGTGCCTAAGGCCCAATTTTTGTGCCCCTGTTTAACAGGGGCATGTAATTACAATTTTTGATGCAATATTTTGCAGCAGGGCTCGTTCCTGCATTCCAACTAGAGTGTCTGTGAGGGGATGCAGTGTTGTGGCACCAGCACCAGTGCCTAAGGCCCAATTTTTCTGCCCCTGTTTAACAGGGGCGTGTAATTACAATTTTTGATGCAATACTTTGCAGCAGGGCTCGTTCCTGCATTCCAACTAGAGTGTCTGTGAGGGGTTGCAGTGTTGTGGCACCAGCACCACTGCCTAAGGCCCGATTTTTCTGCCCCTGTTTAACAGGGGCGTGTAATTACAATTTTTGATGCAATATTTTGCAGCAGGGCTCGTTCCTGCGTTCCAACTAGAGTGTCTGTGAGGGGTTGCAGTGTTGTGGCACCAGCACCAGTGCCTAAGGCCTAATTTTTTAGCTCCTGTTCAACAGGGGCATGTAATTACAATTCTTGATCTAATATTTCACAGCAGGGCCCATTTCTGCACCCACCAAGAGCGAGTGAGGACTTACAGTGTTGTGGCACCAGCACGACCACCACCACCACCACCAAAGGCCCAATTTTTCTGCCCTTGTTCAACAGGGGCATGTAATTACAATTCTTGATCTAATATTTCACAGC
Source organism: Lithobates septentrionalis (assembly GCA_037952835.1). NCBI lineage: Eukaryota > Metazoa > Chordata > Amphibia > Anura > Ranidae > Lithobates > Lithobates septentrionalis. Next base: position 3,412,458 of record JBBDGP010001771.1, on the reverse strand, counting down.
AGGGCCCATTTCTGCACCCACCAAGATCGAGTGAGGACTTACAGTGTTGTGGCACCAGCACCACCACCACCACCACCACCAAAGGCCCAGTTTTTCTGCCCCTGTTTCAACAGGGGCATGTAATTACAATTCTTGATCTAATATTTCACAGCAGGGCCCTGTGAGGGCTTACAGTGTTGTGGCCATAACAACACCTAAGGCCCAAATTTCTTGCTGAGTATATAGGGCAGGCCCCTACTTTCAAACATCTAACTTACAAACGACTCCTACTTGCAAACGGAAGGAGACAACAGGAAGTGAGATGAAATCTACCCCTAGGAAGGGAAATTCTCTCCTGTAAGAGTTAATATGGGAAAAACATTTCTCCTTTCCACTGATGCTTTCCAATCCTTGTTCCACAAAAAAACTCAAATTTTCAAAAAACATTTGTCATTGGGACAAAAGTGAGGTGAAATCTTCTGAAGAAGAGGAAAGACAGCAAAACAAATGTCACAGGGGTGATAACCCTTCCCTATGTTTTCCAAAAAGCTTAAAAAAGATTTTTTGGCTGGAGCTAAACACGTTAAAAATGTTCAAAATTACAAACAGATTCTACTTAACAACAAACCTACAGTCCCTGTCTTGTCTTGTCTGCACCGCCTGTATACTGCTGTTCAGAGTATATAGGGCCTGGTGGCCCCACACCTTTCCTTATTTTAATTTGGGTGCGGGGTTCCCCTTAATATCCATACAAGACCCAAAGGGCCTGGTAATGGACTGGGGGGTAACCATGCCGTTTTTCTCACTGATTTTCATCCATATTGCCAGGACCCGACATGACATTAAACCCGCAAGCAGTTTTAAATGAGATTTTTTCCTTTAAAAATTACATTTGGTGCAAGGACTGTTCTAAACACGGGAAACACGCGCCACTTTACAGGCATACTATAGACACCTCCCAGGTACGATATTTAAAGGAATATTTCACTTTTTTTTTTACTTTAAGCATCATTAAAATCACTACTCCCGAAAAAACGTCCGTTTTTAAAAGTTTTTTTTGCATTGATACATGTCCCCTGGGGTAGGACCCGGGTCCCCAAACCCTTTTTAGGACAATACCATGCAAATTAGCCTTTAAAATGAGCACTTTTGATTTCGAAAGTTCGAGTCCCATAGACGTCAATGGGGTTCTAACGTTCGTGCAAATTTTCGGTCCGTTCGCAGGTTCTGGTGCGAACCGAACCGGGGGGTGTTCGGATCGTCTCTACTGTAGGGGGGGTTTGCAGAGGACACTGCTATGGGGGGAGGGTACTACAGGGGGCAGATTACACTACTGGGGTGTTTGATGCAGAGGACACTGCTATGGGAGGGCAGAGGACACTACTGTGGGGGGTAGGCGGTGGCAGAGGACACTGATTTGTAGTGGTAGAGGGCACTACAGGGGGCAGAGGAAACTACTGGGGGTTTGCAGAGTACACTGCTATGTAGGAGGGCACTAAAGAGGGGGGAGAGGACACTACTGGGGGGTTTGGTGGAGAGGACACTGCTATTGGAGGGCAGAGGACACTACTGTGAGGGGGGGTGGCAGAGGACACTGCTATGGGGTGGCAGAGGGCACTACAGTGGGGGTTACAGAGGACACTGCTATGGGGGGCACTACAGAGGGGGGCACTGCAATGGGGGGGCAGAGGGCACTACAGTAGAGGGGGATGGCAGAGGACACTGTTATGGGGGCAGAGGGAACTAGAGTGGAGGGAGGGGGCAGAGGACACTACTGTTGGTGGGGTCAGAGGATACTACTGTGTGTGTGTGTGGGGAGGGGGGGCAGAGGACACTACAGTGGGGGGCATAGTATATTACTGGGGGCAGTGATTTGAAGTGGGACAGAAGACACTACTGTGACACACTATGTTTTTTTGGTAGGTTTTATTTATTTTGTTTTTTTAAAGGATGCCTCCCCCCAGGGATCTTTGATTTCCTACATGTTGTCCAGGTAGATCTCATACTCTGAAAGGTTGCCTACCCCTGGTGTAGAGAATAGTTACATTAATTCCTGGGGGATGGATTGGAAGGAGGGAGGGGTCTGGTAATGGCGCTGCGCTTCACGCCGTGAGGAGCCCACGATCTCTCCCTCAGCCTCTGTAATGAAAAATAGGTTGACGAGGGAGCGTTAGCAGCTCTCCCCCCCGCCTACCCCCCTACGGCATTTTGATGCCTCTATTCCCTTCTACTTTCCTCGACACTACCCTCGATGTAACACACCACAAGCTGGATGTCCCTACCTGCCGGAAGAGTAAGAACGAGAGGGACGGAGAGCCAGTGTTCCATCGGTGGTAGTTCGGGGAGCGGATGGCCGATAGTGACTGTGGCTGCAGGCTGTGAAGTGGTGTCGGGTTGTGAGGTGCTTGCGGCGGCTGGGGGCTTTTGTTGGTCGGAGGGGGTGCCGCCGGAGTGAGAGGTCAGCAGGCAGCCCCTAGCCCTGGGAGGTTCCGAATAGAGCCGGAAGTGCTTGACCGAGCACTCGGAGGAGGTAGCGGATCGCAAACGGCAGGTGTTGGCGGTCGGACTCCTCTCAAATGCAGCATGCAGCATAGCAGAATTCACTCTGAGTCTTCCTGGACTTCCATGAGCTGTTAAGAGATAAGTATGCTTTCAATTTTTCTTTTTTCTCTTTTGACTGAAATGAGGGGGAGAAAGAGTAAATAAGAAGCAAGCCGGGGAATAAGAGCAAAGAACTAAAAAACGAGTAAATCAAGAATCTGTGGTTAAAGAAAAAGGCAAGAAGAAGAGGTGAGATAGCAGGAGAGAGGTGGAGGAGGAAAGTGAAAGTGAAAGAGAAAATAAAGGCAGAGAAAAGAGAAATCTATTAAAAGACACTGGGAGATTGCAGCCTCTGTAAATTAATAAAATCTGGCAACACTAAAAGGGAAGAGTCCACGGAGGAGAGGGGAAGGAAGGAGGGGAGAGAGAAGGAAGAGAAGAAAAAGAAAGGAAAAAAGGATTAATGAAAGACGCTTAAGGGAATTAGGTTGCTATAAAAGGACCGAAATATACATATTCTGTTTGTAGTTCAATTCATAGTAAATACTATTATATTTCATCGCTCCCTGCTATGTAACGGAAGAGTGAAAAGATCTCTTGTGTTTTTTGCAATTGAAAGCTGTGGTTTGTTGTGGACAGTTGGGACATACGTTTTTTGCTCTTTTTTTTTATTTTTATTTTTTTTATTTTAGTAGAGCAATCTAAGGTGAAAGTCCATAGACTGTTGGCGAAAATTTCTTGATTTTTCCTCTCCCCCCGGAAAATACTCCTAGGGATAGTATCTTATCTGAAGAGGAGGCTGGAGGTTTCTTCCTTGTCTGTGGGGATGAGGGGTAAAGGGACAAGAAGTGCGGGAGCAGTAGCTAAATCACCCAGGGCCAGCCTAGGCCCAAGTCCTGGACCCATGAATAGATATGTATTGCAAGGAAATGGGGAAGGAGAAAGACAATCAGGTATAAAGGGCCGGCAGACAGATACAAAGGAGAAGGACAAAAAGGAGAAAAAGGGTCAGAATAAAACGGCAGCAGAAACTAGCCATTCCTCAGAAACTAGAGTCGAACAGGAACTGGAAATGGAGGGAGAAGAAGGAGGAAGGGAAGAAGGCCAACATGTATTTCAGTTACCAACAAAATCACATATGAAAAAAATGTTTGCGGCACTTGAAAATTCCCTGAAAGCAGAGATGACAACACTACACAAAGATATGGGACATATTCTCTCAAGAGTGGAAGAAGTGGAGACCAAAGTAGATTTACATCTAAAAATGATAAAAGAGTTAAAGGGGAAATAAAGATATTAAAAAGGGAACAACAGGAACAATCCTATAAAATAGAAGACCAAGAAAATAGAGAAAGAAGGAAAAACCTGAGAATTTGTGGTCTCCCGGAAGCAGAACAAGCAGAAAATCTAATAGGAAAAATGAATAATCTCTTCAACCGTATTTTGGGAAAGGAAGAATCCAATATAATAAAAATAGAAAGAGCATACCGACTAAGAAGACCCCAAGGGCTCCCAACGGAAACACCAAGAGATATAATAGTCCGTTTTGAAAGATGGGAAGAAAAGAATCAGATTTGGATAAATCTGAAGAGAAAATCACCAATTGAATACGCAGAAGCTAGACTACAAATATTTCAAGACCTGTCCCAAGAAACGTTAAGAAGAAGACGGACGCTAAGACCTCTATTGAGCATTCTTCAGGAGCAGGAAATTCAATATAACTGGGGCTTTCGAGCATGTTTAATAGTGAAGAAAAATGGAAGAAGTGATAGACTAAGATTTATAGAAGAGATTCTGGACTTTTGCAACAAATTAGAAATCCCACTTCCAGTAATTGACAGGAATGTAAATAGACAAGAACAAACAGCACTACGCGATGACCTTCAATGGCAATTAGACTCAAGGAATAGAACACAGGAAGTAGAGTCCTGAAGGAAATAAGCATTCGAACAGTGGACTGAAAAGTTTATAAAGACAAGAGGCACAGCCTTTAAAATGTGGGGTGGGGACTGTGGGGGGGGGGCTGTGGAGAAGGGTGAACGAAAAGAGAAATAGAAAAAGAGGATAACAAATAAATAAAATAAGTTAGAGGCTGGAGGGGGAGATAGGGACTCACTGTGTGAACAGGGGGTCACCCTTTCTGAGTGCAGGAGAAGGGGGCTCAGTGCGTCCAACAGATTTCCACCTCAGATCTAGTAGAGCAGAGGGGGCAGATTTGCACCCCATAAAACAAAAATGCTCTCAGCTCTAGAGACCATGGGGTCAAAGCACCCTCACCAGGGAGGTGGGGAGGGGGTGGGGGTTTGGGGGGGAGGGGAGAGGGAGGAAGAGATCTGGTTTACATAGGTTGCTACTTTGCTCAAATACTCCAAACCAGGCTGGGGAGACCCTGCGCGTCGGCCCGGGGGTCCCCCCTACCGATCTCTTAAACGGACCGGGGGGAGGGATACCGGGGGGACGAGTGGGGGTGGAGGAGAGAGGAGGGAAGAGAAAGGGGAAAAAATGGAAAACACAAATAGCATAAAAATTCTGTCTTATAACGTCCGAGGGTTAAACTCCCCAGGGAAGAGAAATATTATTCTCCGAGAATTAGATAAAAGTAAAGCAGAAATAATTTTCCTGCAGGAGACACACATTACTCAAAACTCAAATACCAAAATCTACTCTAGAAGTATACCAACATGGTACCATGGAGATTCACCAATAGGAAGGGCTAAAGGAGTGGCCATTGGAATAGGGAAAAACCTACGTTTCCTAATAGAATGAAGAAAAGTGGACCCTGAGGGACGTTTCCTCTTTCTCATAGGTACCATACAGGGGGTAAAATATACACTTGCCAATGTTTACTGTCCCAATACAAACCCTAAAAATACCTGATAAATATATTAAAAGTCTTAATGGAATTTAAACAAGGCAAATTAGTATTGGCTGGAGACTTCAATTTTAGCATGGACCATAAAATGGATAGTACCTCCACAGCAATAGACGGAGAAGTGAGACAACTAAAGAAATTAAAAAGAAAACTACATGAACATCAATTAATTGATCCTTGGTGAATTCAGCATCCAAGCCCAAAGGATTACACTTTCTATTCAACTGTACACAGAAGTTATTCCAGGTTGGACTACATCATGGTTGAACATAGAAATTTGGAAGAAATAGAAGAAACAAAAATAGGAATAATAACAGCCTCGGACAACAGCCCAGTAATGTTGAAAATCAAAATGCAAGGAGAAGTCTCTGAGAAAGGGCCATGGAGAATCAATGAAGATATAATTGAAGACAGCGAGATGGAAAAAAATTATAATAGAAGAGATTAAAAGATACTACAAGGAAAATGACACTCCAGGGCTATCGAAAGCAACAATTTGGGAGGCGCATAAAGCCATCATCAGGGGTAAATTAATAGCTATTGGGGCGGGAAATAAACAAGAAAGAAGAAAAAATATGCAGCAAACCATAAAGGAAATATATGAACTGGAGCGAAAACATAAAAAGCAATCAAACAACGAAATATACCGGTTATTAACCCAAAAAAGAGAACAACTAAAGGAGTGGATGGAACAAGAAGAAAGGAGGGAGTATAATGGAGTTTTACAAGAAAAATTCAAATGGGGCAACAAACCAGGAAAATATCTTGCAAATATGGTAAAAAAAATAAGTCTTTAAATTTTATTGAGAAGATCGAAAACGAGAAAGGAGAAGTGGTAAACAAGACTACAGATATTGCGTTGGCATTTCAAAAATATTTTAGCTCTTTATATGCAATAAAAAGACAGGAAATACAGATAGAGGAAGATACAAGAATAAAGAAGATACAAGACTATTAAAAAAAGCGAATCTACCAAAAATAAAACTTGAGCAATTAAAAGAGCTGGAAAAAAATATAATGCAAGAAGAGATAAAACTGGCATTAAAATAAACTCCTGCAGGAAAAAGTCCAGGACCAGACGGGTTCACGGTTAAGTACTACAAAAAATTTCAAGAACAATTGATCCCTAAGCTACAAGAATATCTGAATACCATAGGCGAAGAAGAAGAAATAAGACGAGAATCACTATTAGCCCATATTACAATATTGCCAAAGGAAGGGAAGGACAAAACCAACTGTTCAAGCTACAGACCTATTGCACTGCTGAACGCGGACACAAAATTATATGCTAAAATTTTAGCTACTAGAATAAAAAAACTAATCCCACTCTGGATTAACCCTGACCAGACTGGATTCGTTCCGGGGAGAGAAGGACGGGACAACAGTCTAAAAACAATACTGATGTTACACAAGAGTGTGCAAAATGAGCCCCCAGTTCTATTCCTGTCATTGGATGCAGAAAAAGCATTTGACAGGGTATACTGGGGATTCATGATGGATACGTTGCGCCATCTGGGACTAGGGACAAAAATGATGAAGTGGATAACAAACTTATATAATGGTCCAACAGCAATGGTAAAGGTGAATGGTAGACTCTCTCCTTTAATCGAGATGCAGAATGGAACACGGCAAGGTTGCCCGCTCTCCCCATTACTATATGTACTGGCACTGGAACCATTGTTAGCGACACTCCGTAACAACCAAGATGTGAAAGGGGCGAGAATTGGAGAAAAAGAACATAAGATCGCGGCATATGCGGATGACATCTTGATGCATGTAACCAACCCAAGAGTGACACTGCCAAACATATTGAAAGAAATAAAAAAATATGGAGAACTGTCAAACTTAAAAATTAACCCAATAAAAACAGAGATAATAAATATAGGATTAGGGAAAAAAGAGGTCCAGTCCCTACAAAAAGAATTTCCATTTACCTGGGTAAAAGAATTAAAATATCTTGGAATCAAATTAACCCCAAGGGTTGAAAAAATCTATCAGGCAAATTATATCCCATTGATCAATGAGGTTAAAGAAGAAATAAAAAAAACTAAGTAAACAATTAAAACAATTTTGTTAAAATATATCTGGTTCAATAAAAAAACAAGAATTAAATATACGCAGATCACAAGGAAAAGGGAGCACGGAGGATTTAGCTACCCCAGACATAAGCAGGTATTACAAAGCAATTGTTTTGACACGTATGTTTGAGTGGACAAATGAAAATAGTGAAAAAAAGTGGGTAGAAATGGAAAACACAATAAGTAAAACCACACTGCACAAAAATATATTGATACCACGAAAATTCAGACTAAAGGACACGGAAACTCATGAAATAACAAAAAATGTTTTTAAAATTTGGGATATAGTACACTTGAAGAATGAATGGAGACACAATTCACCGCTATTAGCACTCACAGGAACAAATTTCTTCACCCCTGGGAAGGAAATATATGCAGGTCAAGGAATAAGAAACCCACAATTGAAAGATATCACTATAAACGGCAGGATTAAAACACGAATGGAACTAGAAGAAATCAAGGGGTGGAAGATGAGTGAATGGAATTATTGTCAATTAAGACACTTAGTAAGCACAATACCACATACACATAGAGACAAAGAGAAATTAAATTCACTGGAAAAGCTCTGTTTCAATAAAACACCATTGAAAAATGGAATATCAAGAATATATGGAATATTAGCAGATCTGGATGGACAAGAAAGACCTGAGTTCATAAAACAATGGGAGAGAGAAATGAATCTAAAACTTGAAGACCAAAGAGTGGAGAAAATGATAGAAATGGGATACAACAATGCCTGGGATATGAAGACCATTGAAATGAATTACAAACTAGTAGCAAGATGGTACTTGACACCAGTAAGAACTCTTAAATATCAGCAAGAAAAAACACCTCTGTGTTGGAGAAAATGTGGTTAAAAAGCAACGATGACACATCTATGGTGGGGATGCCCAATAATAGTGGACTACTGGAATGAAGTACTAAAAAACATAGGGGAAATAACCGGTGAAAAAATAGAACAAAACATATGGACCTGTCTGTTCCATGACTATAAAAAATCAAGGTAACAATATATGAGATCAATGGTTCCGAGTCTTCTGAAAGCCGCTAAGGGTCTGATCCCAAGATACTGGCTAAAAAGTGGAAAACCAGATAATAGAGAATGGTTTGAGAAAATAGATTATTATTGTAAAATAGACCTGCTGAGAAGCAGAGAAAGAGGAGATAATAAGCGCAATAGTCTCTGGAAGGGATGGAAAAAATATAAAACCTCGGATATATACCGTATTTATCGGCGTATAACACGCACTTTTTTCCCCTTAAAATCAGGGGAAAATCGTGGGTGCGTGTTATACGCCAATCCCCGCTATTTGTGAGCTATCGGCGGCGATCGCCACTGACATTCACATAGCGAGTAGTTTTAAATATGGCGCCGCGGAGTTCGGAGGGACTCGGCGGAGCTGAAAGAGCGCCGCCGAAATCACAGAGCCAAGATACACATAGTCGAGTGTATTTGGCTCTTTCCGGCGCTGCTCACAGTCACTCCCAGTCCCGCCATTGGACCTGTGTTATGTCCATCATAGGGCGGGACTGAGCGGGACTGGGCGGGACTGTGAGTGGCGCCGGAAAGAGCCGAATACACTCGACTATGTGTATCTCGGCGGCGTTCGTTCAGTTCTGCCGGCGCCGAGTCTCTCCGAACTCCGCGGCACCATATTTAAAACTACATGCATGTGTATGTCGGCAGCGGCGGCGGTAGGCATGGACACTGGGGGCAAGGCTGCACTGGGGCAAGGCTGCACTGGGGCAAAGCTGCACTGACAAGACTTCACTGACAAGGCTGCACTGGGGCAAGGCTGCACTGACAAGACTGCACTGGGGCAAAGCTGCACTGACAAGGCTGCACTGGGGCAAAGCTGCACTGACAAGACTGCACTGGGGCAAAGCTGCACTGACAAGGCTGCACTGGGGCAAAGCTGCACTGGCAAGGCTGCACAGGGGCAAAGCTGCACTGACAAGGCTGCACTGGGGCAAAGCTACACTGACAAGGCTGCACTGGGGCAAAGCTGCACTGACAAGGCTGCAATGGACACTGGGTCAAGGCTGCACTGACACTGAAAAGGCTGCTATGACACTAACAAGGCTGCAGATGAACACTGATGAGGCTGCATTGATGGGCATTTTAATGTAAGTTTCTTTTCCTTAAACTTCCCTCCTAAAAGTTTTTTTCCTTAAAATTCTCTCCTAAACTTGGGGTGCGTGTTATACGCCGATAAATACGGTATTTAGACAGGACGAAGGAAGCAGCAGGTACAGAGCTAAAATGACATAGAATATAAGAAGGAGTAAACCAGACATGAAAGAGGGGAGGGGGAAGGGGGGGATAAGAGGGACCAAGAAGGAATAAAGGCATAGTGGTAGTTACATATTTTGGAGTTTTTTCTGTTTTTTGTACTTAAACAAAGATCTACGATGGGAAAACTAATAACGATAAGACAGAAATAATCCACAATGATGTGAAAAATGAGAGGAGATAAATTTTGACATACAAAGTTGATATAATGTCTCTCAGAAAAATTTTCGCTGAAGTGGAAAAAAAAAAAATTCCTGGGGGGAGAAATTATTTTTTTTCTGATAACATTCTTCTCTTCTTCTACAGATTGATGTCTAATCACCTGACAGACAGTTCCTGTCCCCACCTGGCATCTGGAATAAGAAATAACCGGACACTGAGGACACTGAACCTGTCTGGGAACAATCTGGAGGGTCCTCATTTCAGGGATCTGCTGGAAGCTCTAACAACAAGCAAGGTAGAGGAATTACTGTGAGTATAACAGGACTGACTGAGACAATAATATTCTTGGACAGTTTTATCGCTAAACCACATAAATAATATATAAATATGATAATGTCATCAAAATCCACCTTTAGGCTCCATAAATGTCCAATCATAGTTTTCTATTTCTTGGATCTTATCTCACTGTTATCATGTAATCCTTTCTTAACCCATTCACACCCACCCTCTGTATATAAATGTCCATTGAGCTTGTTCCCAATGCTGGGAGAATGTTTATGAACATTTAAACTTCACAGCTGCACCACCTCTGGGGATTGATCGGATCTCTATGGGGGTTTCGGACTGCTATGGGGGGCTGGAAGATTTGATCAGTAATCACTCTGAGTGGTGCCTGGTTAACCCTTTCACTGCCATCACAGCTATAGCGGTGCAGTGAATAGATGAAAAGAAATCTGCAGCCACGAGTTTGTTTTTATTTGTGCTGCAGCATGTATAGATTTCTAGTGAAAGGGATCTGAGTGGTTAGTCAGTCACATGACCATTTATACATGTGTGTGGGCAGGTGATCAGTGACTCCACCCCCTTGGGAGGAACCCAGAATCCCAGACCCCAGGCTCACCTTGCTCCACATGCAGCCTGGGACTCCTGGAAACATTGAGGATGGAGAGCGGGTTGGTTGGAACCCAAAGGTCCTCATCTCTGAGCACTTCTGGGTTCAGAGTTGTCAGAATGGCAGCACATATGTTGGCTATACAAGCAGATCAGAACTCTCTCTCCCAATCTGCTTTGACTGTGATATGAGAGAAATTAGGGAGCTAATAGACCCCTGATGTGTCTATTAAGGTTACCTGTTGTGATGATATAGTGAACTGGGCACCCCAAAAACTGTGTGAGAAGATACTAGGAAGCTGCATGGCTTAAAATTCATCAGCAAATGAGCAAGTTGGCAATTACTTTTTTCGGATAGGAGACATATAGCAGAAATGATCCCCTTTCCATCCCTGGCTATAATCCCAGGAGTGCATTCCATAGCCATTTTAATTAGAGTAAACTTTTCCACAAGAGTATGAAATGTCAAAAGAACTGTTATTTCAACCCAGGAATGGACATTAATCATTCTGCTGTAACCTTACTCGGGAGAAAACCCTTTGATTTAGCCCATCATAAACCCCAATATAGGGGGTCCCCGGGTTACGAACAAGATAGGGACTGTAGGTTTGTTCTTAAGTCGAATTTGTTTGTAAGTCGGAACAGTACCTTTTTTAAGTGCAAATCCAGTCTCAGAGACAGGAAGTGAGATTAAATCCATCTAATGAGGATACAGACAGCAGTAAAAACTTCAGTGGCTCTTCTTATTCTTTACTTTTTTTAATTACTTTTTTATTTTATTAATTTAATTATTAATGTATTTCTTCTTATTTTTTTATTTTTTTTATCAATTTTTTTTCACTTAACTTTATTGCTATCACACAGGAGAAAACAATTCCCTGTGTGATAGCAATTGGAGGTGACAGGTTCTCTTTATTGACCCTGTCAGCTCCAAAACAGGAGTCCTAGCACTGTGCTTGAATTCTTGTCACAGCTGAGAGGGGAGGAGCACAGCTCTCCTCTCTCACTGTTTTCATCGGCGGCAGGGACATGAGACAGCAGAGAGAGGTATGTGGGGGGGAGACCTGATGGCACAGCAGGGAGATGGATGGATGGTGAAATCAGCAGTGTCTGCGATCCGAGTTTAGGCAGGCCGGCCGCGGTGCACCTCCGCGGGGCAGTGGCGCAGGAAAGACCGGGTATCTTGGAAGCCTCACTAGGCCGCACTAGGCCAGACAAGGCCACGGCCATGACGGGCAGTTTTAGCGGCCTGGCAGGCCACCAGACCGTACCAGGCCTGTGGATGGGCAGGCAGGATGACGAGGGGGCCCCCTAAGTTCGCAGCCAGGCCAGGAATGAGGAATGGCTCACTCCACCGGCAGTGATGTCACTCGGGCCCCATTGGTAAGTAGGAGTCGTTCGCAACTCGGATGTTTGTAAGTCGGAGACCCCCTGTAACCACTTGCTGACTTTTATTGCTACAGGGCGGCAGCTGTGGGCAGAATCGTAGATATATGTGATTCTGCATTTTCCTAAAGTAGAAGTTGATCTGCGGGGCCGGGGACTTGGTGTCCTCTGACACCCACCGATCATTAGTAACACACAAGGAACTAAGATATGCCTATGTAAACAAGGAATACCTCAGTTCTGATGGGGGGAAGGGACCAATCCTGTGTCTCTGCAAAGCAGGCACCAGCACTAATCACTGTATTAGTGTCACTACTCCAAAAAAGTGTCAAAAGTGTCATTTAGTGTCTGATTGTCTGCAGCAATATCGCAGTCCCACTATAGGTCTCTGATCGCCACCATTACTAGCAATAAATAAATATTCCATAAATATATCCCATAGTTTGTAGACCTAAGTCCTAAGTTAACTAAAACAGCTCCCGGTCCCACCCTCCTTTCAGCACCATGATGCCCCTCACTCCTCTGTGATTTACAAGTGCTGTAAGGTAGGAGAGAGCTAACTACAGCTGTGTGTTGGGAGCAACATGGGAAACAGCTATAGAGGTGCAGAGGACACTACTGGGGGAAGAAGGTTGCAGAGGACACTGCTATGGGGGGCACTACAGGGGGGGCAGAGGACACTACCTGGGGAATTTGGTGCAGAGAACACTGCTATGGGGGGGCAGAGGACAATTATGTGGGGGGATGGCAGAGGACACTGCTATCAGGTGGCAGAGGGCACTATGTAGGGTGGGGGGCAGAGGAGAGGACACTACCATAGGGGGGGTTTGCAGAGGACACTGCTATGGGGGGAGGGTACTACGGGGGTGTATGATGCAGAGGACACTGCTATGGGAGGGCAGAGGACACTACTGTGGGGGGTGGGCGGTGGCAGAGGACACTGCTTTTGGGGGGTAGAGGGCACTACAGGGGGCAGAGGAAACTACTGGGGGTTTGCAGAGTACACTGCTATGGGGTGGCAGAGGGCACTACAGTGGGGGTTACAGAGGACACTGCTATGGGGGGCACTACAGAGGGGGGCACTGCAATGGGGGGCAGAGGGCACTACAGTAGAGGGGGATGGCAGAGGACACTGTTATGGGGGCAGAGGGAACTAGAGTGGTGGGAAGGGGCAGAGGACACTACTGTTGGTGGGGTCAGAGGATACTACTGTGTGTGTGTGGGGGGAGGGGGGGCAGAGGACACTACAGTGGTGGGGCATAGTATATTACTGGGGGGAGTGATTTGAAGTGGGACAGAAGACACTACTGTGACACACTATGTTTTTGGTAGGTTTTATTTATTTGTTTTTTTAAAGGATGCCGCCCCCGGGGATCTTTGATTTTCTACATGTTGTCCAGGTAGATCTCATACTCTGAAAGGTTGCCTACCCCTGGTGTAGAGAATAGTTACATTAATTCCTGGGGGGAAATTTTTTTTTTCTGATAAAATTCTTCTCTTCTTCTACAGATTGATGTCCACTCACCTGACAGACAGTTCCTGCCCCCACCTGGCATCTGGAATAAGAAATAACCGGACACTGAGGACACTGAACCTGTCTGGGAACAATCTGGAGGGTCCTCATTTCAGGGATCTGATGGAAGCTCTGACAACAAGCCGGCTAGAGGAATTACTGTGAGTATAACAGGACTGACTGAGACAATAATATTCTGGGACAGTTTTATCGCTAAACCACATAAATAATATATAAATATGATAATGTCATCAAAATCCACCTTTAGGCTCCATAAATGTCCAATCATAGACTGTTTTCTAATTCTTGGATATTATCACACTGTTATCATGTAATCCTTTCTTAACCCATTCACACCTACCCTCTGTATATAGATGTCCATCCAGCTTGTTCCCAATGCTGGGAGAATGTTTATGAACATTTAAACTTCACAGCTGCACCCCCTCTGGGGATTGATCGGATCTCTATGGGGGTTTCGGACTGCTATGGGGGCTGGAAGATTTGATCAGTAATCACTCTGAGTGGTGCCTGGTTAACCCCTTCACTGCCATCACAGCTATAGTGGTTAAGTGAATAGATGAAAAGAAATCTGCAGCCACGAGTTTGTTTTTATTTGTGCTGCAGCATGTATAGATTCCTAGTGAAAGGGATCTGAGTGGTTGGTCAGTCACCTGACCATTTATACATGTGTGTGGGCAGGTGATCAGTGACTCCACCCCCCCTGGGCAGGAACCCAGAATCCCAGACCCCAGGCTCACCTTGCTCCACATGCAGCCTGGGACTCCTGGAACCATTGAGGATGGAAAGCGGGTTGGTCGGAACCCGAAGGTCCTCATCTCTGAGCACTTCTGGGTTCAGAGTTGTCAGAATGGCAGCACAGATGTTGGCTATACGAGCAGATCAGAACTCTCTCTCCCAATCTGCATTGACTGTGATATGAGAGAAACTAGGCATCTAATAGACCCCTGAATAGGGATGAGCTTCGAGTTCGAGTCGAACTCATGTTCGACTCGAACATCGGCTGTTCACCAGTTCGCCGAACAGCGAACAATTTGGGGTGTTCGCGGCAAATTCGAATGCCGCAGAACACCCTTTACAAGTCTATGGGAGAAATCAAAAGTGCTAATTTTAAAGACTTATATGCATGGTATTGTCATAAAAAGTGTTTGGGGACCTGGGTCCTGCCCCAGGGGACAAGGATCAATGCGAAAAAAAGTTTTAAAAACTACCGTTTTTTCGGGAGCAGTGATTTTAATAATGCATAAAGTGAAACAATAAAAGTGTAATATCCCTTTAAATTTCGTACCTGGGGGGTGTCTATAGTACGCCTGTAAAGGAGTGCATGTTTCCCGTGTTTAGAACAGTCTAACAGCAAAATTACATTTCAAAGGAAAAAAAGTCATTTAAAACTACTCGCGGCTATTAATGAATTGCCAGTCCGACAATACAAATAAAAGTTCATTGATAAAAACGGCATGGGAATTCCCCACAGGGGAACCCCAAACCAAATTTTTTTTAAAAAAATGATGTTGGGGTCCCCCTAAATTCCATACCAGGCCCTTCAGGTCTGGTATGGATATTAAGGGGAACCCCGGCCAAAATTTTAAAAAATGGCGTTGGGTCCCCCCTTAAAATCCATACCAGACCCTTCAGGGTCTGCGGGCGGGGGGCTTATCGGAATCTTTAAGCCCCCTTTAACAAGGGGACCCCCAGATCCTGACCCTCCCCCTGTGTGAAATGATAAGGGTACCCCTACCATTTCACAAAAAAACTGTCAAAAATGTTAAAAATGACAAGAGACAGTTTTTGACAATTCCTTTATTTAAATGCTTCTTCTTTCTTCTATCTTCTTTCTTCTATCTTCTATCTTCCTTCGGTTTCTTCCTCCATCTTCTTCTTCTTCTGGTTCTTCTGGTTCATCTGGTTCTTCCTCCGGTGTTCTCGTCTGGCATCTCCTGCGCGGCGTCTTCTTATCTTCTTCTCCTTGGGCCGCTCCGCATCCATGATGACATGGAGGGAGGCTCCCGCTGTGTGACGATTCTCTCTTTATCTTTTTCTTCATCTTTTCCTCTTCATCTTCTTCTCTTCATCTTCCTTTCTTCATCTTCTTTTCGGGCCGCTCCGCATCCATGATGGCATTAAGGGAGGCTCACGCTGTGTGACGCTTCTCCTCTTCTGACGCATGGGGACTTGACGGGGACTTCCCTGTGGCATTCCCAGTGACGTCAGAAGGGGGTGGGGTTACGTAACCGGTGACCTCGCCGTTATTTAAGAACTGTCAGAAGAGGAGAAGCGTCACACAGCGGGAGCCTTCCTCCATGCCATCATGGATGCGAAGCGTCCCGAGGAGAAGAAGATAAGAAGAAGCTGCGGAGGAGATGCCGGACGAGAACACCGGAGGAAGAACCATAAGAACCAAAAGAACCAGAACCAGAAGAAGAAGAAGATGGAGGAAGAAACCGATGGAAGATAGAAGATAGAAGATAGAAGAAAGAAGATAGAAGAAAGAAGAAGCATTTAACCACTTAAGGACCGCCTCACGCCGATGTACGTCGGCAAGGCGGCACGGGCAGGCAAAATCACGTACAGGGTGATTTGCCTCCCGCGGGTGGGGGGTCCGATCGGACCCCCCCGCCGCTCGAGGCGGTCCCGTTCTGTCCCCCGGCGATCAGAGACGAGGGGGAGGCCATCCGTTCGTGGCCCCCCCCTCGCGATCGCCGCCAGCCAATGAAAACACTCCTTTGCTGCTGTATGCTAAACAGCAGCAAAGGAAGTGATGTCATCTCCCCTCGGGTCGGTATTTTCCGTTCCGGCCCGAGGAGAGAAGACATCTATGTGAGTGCACAACACTACACACACACAGTAGAACATGCCAGGCATACAAAACACCCCGATCCCCCCCCCGATCGCCCCCCGATCCCCCCCAATCACCCCCCCCTGTCACAAACTGACACCAGCAGGTTTTTTTTTTTTGTTTGTTTTTTTTTTCTGATTACTGCTAGGTGTCAGTTTGTGACAGTTACAGTGTTGGGACAGTTACTGTTACCCCCCTGTAGGTCTAGGATACCCCCCTAACCCCCCCCAATAAAGTTTTAACCCCTTGATCACCCCCTGTCACCAGTGTCGCTAAGCGATCATTTTTCTGATCGCTGTATTAGTGTCGCTGGTGAGGATAGTTAGTGAGGTAAATATTTAGGTTCGCCGTCAGCGTTTTATAGCGTCAGGGACCCCCATATACTATCTAATAAATGTTTTAACCCCTTGATTGGCCCCTAGTTAACCCTTTCACCACTGATCACCGTATAACCGTTACGGTTGACGCTGGTTAGTTCGTTTATTTTTTATAGTGTCAGGGCACCCGCCGTTTATTACCGAATAAAGGTTTAGCCCCCCGATCGCCCGGCGGTGATATGCGTCGCCCCAGGCAGCGTCAGATTAGCGCCAGTACCGCTAACCCCCACGCACGCACCGTACACCTCCCTTAGTGGTATAGTATTTGAACGCATCAATATCTGATCCAATCAGATCTATACTAGCGTCCCCAGCAGTTTAGGGTTCCCAAAAACGCAGTGTTAGCGGGATCAGCCCAGATACCCGCTAGCACCTGCGTTTTGCCCCTCCGCCCGACCCAGCCCAGCCCACCCAAGTGCAGTATCGATCGATCACTGTCACTTACAAGGCACTAAACGCATAACTGCAGCGTTCGCAGAGTCAGGCCTGATCCCTGCGATCGCTAACAGTTTTTTTGGTAGCATTTTGGTGAACTGGCAAGCACCAGCACCAGCCCCAGGCAGCGTCAGGTTAGCGCCAGTACCGCTAACACCCACGCACGCACCATACACCTCCCTTAGTGGTATAGTATCTGAACGGATCAATATCTGATCCGATCAGATCTATACTAGTGTCCCCAGCAGTTTAGGGTTCCCAAAAACGCAGTGTTAGCCGGATCAGCCCAGATACCTGCTAGCACCTGCGTTTTGCCCCTCCGCCTGGCCCAGCCCAGCCCACCCAAGAGCAGTATCGATCGATCACTGTCACTTACAAAACACTAAACGCATAACTGCAGCGTTCACAGAATCAGGCCTGATCCCTGCGATCGCTAACAGTTTTTTTGGTAGCGTTTTGGGGAACTGGCAAGCACCAGCGGCCTAGTACACCCCGGTCGTAGTCAAACCAGCACTGCAGTAACACTTGGTGACGTGGCGAGTCCCATAAGTGCAGTTCAAGCTGGTGAGGTGGCAAGCACAAGTAGTGTCCCGCTGCCACCAAAAAGACAAACACAGGCCCGTCGTGCCCATAGTGCCCTTCCTGCTGCATTCGCCAATCCTAATTGGGAACCCACCGCTTCTGCAGCGCCCGTACTTCCCCCATTCACATCCCCAACCAAATGCAGTCGGCTGCATGAGAGGCATTTTTATGTCCTCCCGAGTACCCCTACCCAACGAACCCCCCCAAAAAAGAGGTAGTGTCTGCAGCAAGCGCGGATATAGGCGTGACACCCACTATTATTGTCCCTCCTGTCCTGACAATCCTGGTCTTTGCATTGGTGAATGTTTTGAACGCTACCATACACTAGTTGAGTATTAGCGTAGGGTACAGCATTGCACATACTAGGCACACTTTCACAGGGTCTCCCAAGATGCCATCGCATTTTGAGAGACCCGAACCTGGAACCGATTACAGTTATAAAAGTTAGTTACAAAAAAAGTGTAAAAAAAAATAAATATATGAAATAAAAAAAAATAGTTGTCGTTTTATTGTTCTCTCTCTCTCTATTCTCTCTCTCTATTGTTCTGCTCTTTTTTACTGTATTCTATTCTGCAATGTTTTATTGTTATTGTTATTATGTTTTATCATGTTTGTTTTTCAGGTATGTAATTATTTATACTTTACTGTTTACTGTGCTTTATTGTTAACCATTGTTAACCATTTTTTTGTCTTCAGGTACGCCATTCACGACTTTGAGTGGTTATACCAGAATGATGCCTGCAGGTTTAGGTATCATCTTGGTATCATTCTTTTCAGCCAGCGGTCGGCTTTCATGTAAAAGCAATCCTAGCGGCTAATTAGCCTCTAGACTGCTTTTACAAGCCGTGGGAGGGAATGCCCCCCCCCCACCGTCTTCCGTGTTTTTCTCTGGCTCTCCTGTCTCAACAGGGAACCTGAGAATGCAGCCGGTGATTCAGCCAGCTGACCATAGAGCTGATCAGAGACCAGAGTGGCTCCAAACATCTCTATGGCCTAAAAAACCGGAAGCTACGAGCATTTTATGACTTAGATTTCGCCGGATGTAAATAGCGCCATTGGGAAATTGGGGAAGCATTTTATCACACCGATCTTGGTGTGGTCAGATGCTTTGAGGGCAGAGGAGAGATCTAGGGTCTAATAGACCACAATTTTTTCAAAAAAGAGTACCTGTCACTACCTATTGCTATCATAGGGGATATTTACATTCCCCGAGATAACAATAAAAATGATTAAAAAAAAAAATATGAAAGGAACAGTTTAAAAGTAAGATTAAAAAAGCAAAAAAATAATAAAGAAAAAAAAAAAAAAAAAAAAAAGCACCCCTGTCGCCCCCTGCTCTCGCGCTAAGGCGAACGCAAGCGGCGGTCTGTCGTCAAACGTAAACAGCAATTGCACCATGCATGTGAGGTATCACCGCGAAGGCCAGATCGAGGGCAGTAATTTTTCCAGTAGACCTCCTCTGTAAATCTAAAGTGGTAACCTGTAAAGGCTTTTGAAGGATTTTAAACATGTATTTATTTTGTTGCCACTGCACGTTTGTGCGCAATTTTAAAGCATGTCATGTTTGGTATCCATGTACTCGGCCTAAGATCATCTTTTTTATTTCATCAAACATTTGGGCAATATAGTGTGTTTTAGTGCATTAAAATTTAAAAAAGTGTGTTTTTTCCCCAAAAAATGCGTTTGAAAAATCGCTGCGCAATTACTGTGTGAAAAAAAAAAATGAAACACCCACCATTTTAATCTGTAGGGCATTTGCTTTAAAAAAATATATAATGTTTGGGGGTTCAAAGTAATTTTTTTGCAAAAAAAAATAACTTTTTCATGTAAACAATAAGTGTCAGAAAGGGCTTTGTCTTCAAGTGGTTAGAAGAGTGGGTGATGTGTGACATAAGCTTCTAAATGTTGTGCATAAAATGCCAGGACAGTTCAAAACCCCCCCAAATGACCCCATTTTGGAAAGTAGACACCCCAAGCTATTTGCTGAGAGGCATGTCGAGTCCATGGAATATTTTATATTGCGACACAAGTTGCGGGAAAGAGACAAATTTTTTTTTTTTTTTTTGCACAAAGTTGTCACTAAATGATATATTGCTCAAACATGCCATGGAAATATGTGAAATTACACCCCAAAATACATTCTGCTGCTTCTCCTGAGTACGGGGATACCACATGTGTGGGACTTTTTGGGAGCCTAGCTGCGTACGGGACCCCGAAAACCAAGCACCGCCTTCAGGCTTTCTAAGGGCGTGAATTTTTGATTTCACTCTTCACTGCCTATCACAGTTTCGGAGGCCATGGAATGCCCAGGTGGCACAAAACCCCCCCAAATGACCCCATTTTGGAAAGTAGACACCCCAAGCTATTTGCTGAGAGGTATAGTGAGTATTTTGCAGACCTCACTTTTTGTCACAAAGTTTTGAAAATTGAAAAAAGAAAAAAAAAAATGTTTTTTCTTGTCTTTCTTCATTTTCAAAAACAAATGAGAGCTGCAAAATACTCACCATGCCTCTCAGCAAATAGCTTTGGGTGTCTACTTTCCAAAATGGGGTCATTTGGGGGGTTTTGTGCCACCTGGGCATTCCATGGCCTCCGAAACTGTGATAGGCAGTAAAGAGTGAAATCAAAAATTTTCACCCTTAGAAATCCTGAAGGCAGTGATTGGTTTTCGGGGTCCCGTACGCGGCTAGGCTCCCAAAAAGTCCCACACATGTGGTATCCCCATACTCAGGAGAAGCAGCTAAATGTATTTTGGGGTGCAATTCCACATAGGCCCATGGCCTGTGTGAGCAATATATCATTTAGTGACAACTTTATGAAAAAAAAAAAAAAAAAAAGTGTCACTTTCCCGCAACTTGTGTCAAAATATAAAATATTCCATGGACTCAATATGCCTCTCAGCAAATAGCTTGGGGTGTCTACTTTCCAAAATGGGGTCATTTTGGGGGGTTTTGTGCCACCTGGGCATTCCATGGCCTCCGAAACTGTGATATGCAGTGAAGAGTGAAATCAAAAATTTACACCCTTAGAAATCCTGAAGGCGGTGATTGGTTTTCGGGGCCCCGTACGCGGCTAGGCTCCCAAAAAGTCCCACACATGTGGTATCCCCATACTCAGGAGAAGCAGCTGAATGTATTTTGGGGTGCAATTCCACATAGGCCCATGGCCTGTGTGAGCAATATATCATTTAGTGACGACTTTTTGTAAATATTTTTTTTTTTTTTTTTTTGTCATTTTTCAATCACTTGGGAAAAAAAAAAAAATATTCAATGGGTTCAACATTCCGCTCAGCAATTTCCTTGGGGTGTCTACTTTCCAAAATGGGGTCATTTGGGGGGGTTTTGTACTGCCCTGCCATTTTAGCACCTCAAGAAATGACATAGGCAGTCATAAACTAAAAGCTGTGTAAATTACAGAAAATGTACCCTAGTTTGTAGACGCTATAACTTTTGCGCAAACCAATAAATATACGCTTATTGACATTTTTTTTACCAAAGACATGTGGCCGAATACATTTTGGCCTAAAT
Organism: Lithobates septentrionalis; assembly: GCA_037952835.1. Classification (NCBI taxonomy): domain Eukaryota; kingdom Metazoa; phylum Chordata; class Amphibia; order Anura; family Ranidae; genus Lithobates; species Lithobates septentrionalis. Next base: position 3,390,968 of record JBBDGP010001771.1, on the reverse strand, counting down.
GTATTACTAAAATTTAGTTTATTGGATTTTTTTTATAACAAAAAGTAGAAAATATCATTTTTTTTCAAAATTTTCGGTCTTTTTCCGTTTATAGCGCAAAAAATAAAAACCGCAGTGGTGATCAAATACCATCAAAAGAAAGCTCTATTTATGGGAAGAAAAGGACGCAAATTTCGTTTGGGTACAGCATTGCATGACCGCGCAATTAGCAGTTAAAGCGACGCAGTGCCAAATTGGAAAAAGACCTCTGGTCCTTAGGCAGCATAATGGTCCGGGGCTCAAGTGGTTAAATAAAGGAATTGTCAAAAACTGTCTCTTGTCATTTTTAACATTTTTGACAGTTTTTTTGTGAAATGGTAGGGGTACTTTTGTGTTTTAAATATTTTATTGGATTTTAAAAGTATGACAAGATATGATTATACATCAGACAAGTCAAGAAATATGTATACAAACGATACAGAGGCATAACTCTGCAAGTCAACAATTAACACACTAGAAATACACCATACAATAAAAGTAATTGACATCTCTTGGATTCGATGAGTATATTGCCTGAGTCACCTCAGACCCTAGTGTAGGATACAGTATCTTAAACCATTTCCACTACCAGCACCCCTAAATGGGATCATACTGTGCTGGAGAGAGGAATGGAGTCCATCTTCTAAAGGTCTAAAGGCGGAAAAATACAAAAAAAAAAAAAAAGTACCTCGAGAACAAGAAAAGCAAGCTAAATGTTTAACAGTCAAAACTGGTAGTATAAGTTACTCTAGCAGTGACGCTGCTTAGTAGAGAAGAAGAAGGTTTTATTAGAAGGAACAAGCTACCTAGAGTATATACCTCCAAAACAATTTTACTAATGTCCCTTCCAATGATATCCAACTAAAGGAGCAAGTCCCAATTTTACATTCAGGGGGTTAAGGAAAGATGGGTTGGGGGAAGAAAGAAGAGTAAGGAGAAGTAAGAGTTTGCCAGAGAGGACAGAGAAGAGAAGGGTTGGCTGTCTGCTAGGCAGACCCAAGGCTGTTGGGAGAATAGCACTACGGTTTTGGGGGAACCCCTATTCCAATATACTTGAACCATGGTTCCCAAGTCTTTTCAAACTGCGCCGAAGTGTCTAGTAAAGAGCTTACTAAATTCTCCTGGGCCATTATCCATGAAACTTTTCGCTTGACCGCTATGATAGACACTGAGGGCTTCTTCCACACTTTGGCTAGGGTGATTTTGGCTCCCAGTAGAATAAAGAATATTAATTTTTGCGATGATTTCGAAATCCCGGAAATGGGTTGGTTAAGTAGGGCCGTTAGAGGAGACTTTGGGGATGGTCTTGCCTGTTACTTTGCATATGATGTAAAATTTTTTTTTCCAAAAGTTCCTGATTTTCGGGCACTCCCACCAAACATGCATCATGGAACCCTTCATTTGACATCCGTGGAAGCGGGGAGACCGAGGGATGCATTAGAGAAAGCCGGGAGGGGGTTAAGTACCATCTGGTGATGACCTTCATGCTAGCTTCAATTAAGGAAATATTAAAAATGCCCTTAAAGGATCTGAAAAAGGTTGTGTGCCAGTGCTCCAGATCCCATGTATCCTGTAAATCCCTCTCCCATGCTATCATGAACGTTGCTTTCCTATCTTGAGCTGCAAGCGAAGAGTAGAATAAGAAGATTCCCCCTCTCTGCTCCAGGAGTCCCCCACACCATATTTCATATGGGGTGAATTTCGGTGGTTTGGGTTTCTCGACCCAGGAGGATTGAAGAAAATGTGATATTTGAAAGAACCTGAACCTCTCCGAGTTGGGGAGGTCCAGATGTTTAACACAGTGGTTGAGAGAAATCAGCCCAGCTGCGGTAAAATAGTTCCCAATCCGGTACATTCCCCTGTCTAGCCACCACTGAAATGCTTTGATATCCATACCAGGAGGAAAATCCGAGTTACGGAATATGTGAGTTAGAGGTTTGCTTTGAGACACCAAAGAAGGGCTCTTCCTGAGTATATCCCATATCCTCAGAGATTGTGATAAGGCGGGAGATAAGACGGGGGGGCCTAGCCTTTGGAGAGCACCAGAGTAGGAAATCAATTGTGTTGGATGGAACCGCCTGCCTCTCCATTTCTACCCAGTCAGGTCTGGCTGCTTTAGCGTATACCATCGATATCTGTGCCAATCTAGCCGCTTGGTAGTACCAAAAAAGATTTGGAAGTCCCAATCCCCCCTTATTTCTTAAACCGAATAGGGATTGTCTCGAAAGACGATGCCCTTTTGTTCCCCAAATAAATTTGACAACCTTGTTTTGGAATGCCGAGAGATGATCCTTTCGTATGGCGATTGGAAGCGAGCGGAATATATATAAAAGTCTCAGAAGAGTAATTTTGACAGAGTTTATTTTACCCAGCCAGGATATGTGGTGCGGCGACCATTGTTTGAGATCGTATTCTAATTTTTTGTAGATGGGAGGATAGTTTGCCTGATATATATAATATATCGAATTTAGGAGTAAGATTGACACCAAGATATCTTATGGAGGATTCACTCCACGAAAAGCGGAATGAGTCCTTCAGCCAAGAGACCAGAGATGACGGGAGTGACACATTGAGAGCCTGGGATTTGGAGTAGTTAACACGTAATCCTGAGATCTGTGCAAAGTCTTCTAGGAGCTTACATAAGACCGGAAGCGAGGTTACTGGGGACGTAAGGTAAAAAATTAGATCATCAGTGAATAAGCCGCATTTGTGTGTTTTGGGCCCGCAGCGAACCCCCGCTATATCAGGGTTAGTGTGGATAGCAATTGCCAATGATTCAATTGCTATCGCAAAAATCAGTGGCGATAACGGGCATCCCTGGCAGGTCCCTCTTGCTATTTTGATAGGTTCAGAGAGTTGTCCTTGTAATTTAATTCTAGCTTCTGGGCTAGAGTACAGGGAGTGAAGTAACCCCCGAAAAACGGGGACCAAAACTCCATTTTTGTATAATTGAGAACAGGTAGGACCAAGAGACAGAGTTGAACGCTTTTTGTAGATCTAGGGACAATAACATTCCCTTTTGTTCACCACCGCCATCCCAGCCAGATTGCAGGAGAGAAACCACATCTACAGTTCTTCTGATTTGGTCAGGACCCTGCCTTCCAGGGATGAACCCTACTTGGTCCTTATGAATATAGGACCCAATAAAGGAGGCCAAATGGTCTGCCATAATTTTAGTCATTATTTTCAGGTCATTATTGATCAGAGAGATGGGTCTATAATTAGATACCTCTCCCTGATCTTTATCTGGCTTTGGTATGATGGTTATGAACGCAGCGTTCATTTGCGGGTCCAGAGGGTCTCCTTTGGTTTTAGAGTTAATGAATTTAGCAAGATAAGGCGCTATAGTGTTCGCAAAAGTTTTATAGTATGGTACGGAGAAGCTGTCTGGACCCGGTGCCGAGCACTTCTTTAAGTTTTTGATTACCGCTAGGACTTCTGCGGTGGATACTGGGGCTTCGAGTCTGTCTCTGTGTTCCTCTGATAGAGTGGGAATTGGTAGATTATCTAGAAATTTAGTCAAAGATTGGGGTCTATTTGCCTTATGTTCACTATAAAGATCTGCATAGAAACCATGGAACGCTTCCATGATTTTCAGAGGGTTTGTCGTGTGTGGTTGGCCCGCTATTTTAATTTTAGGGAAGGTATAAAAATGAGTACGTGGCGTGAGTCGTGACGCCAAGAGAGACCCAGCTTTATCCTTCTGATAATAGTATTTCGCTCCCAGCCATGATAAGCTTTTTTCTGCTTTAGCTGTAAGAGCTAAGTTTAGTTCCAGGCGTGCCGCATCCAATCGAGATACGGGTACTAAAGCAGGGTTTCTCTTGTGTTCTGAACACAATTTTTGGAAATTCTTTTCTAGGTTATCTATGTCTATCCTGTGTTCTTTTTTAATTTGGGAAGCTATTTGCATTAATTGCCCTCTTATGGTAGCTTTATGTGCTGCCCATAAGGTTTCTGCTGAGACTGCAGTGTCATTTTGAGTGAAGTATTCAGAAATGGCCTTTTCAATTTCTACTTTCCAGGAGGGGTCAGAAATAATGGTTTCTTTTAGTCTCCAGAGGGTGTGTTTGGAGTGTGGGGTTTGGTTATTTATCAGAACACTCAACAGGGAGTGATCGGACCACACCGTGTCAGTAATTTGTGATCTTTGGGCTGCCGGAATCAAGGTATTCGAAACTAGCAGATGGTCTAGTCGGGCATAAGATTGGTGGGCATGGGAGAAGTGAGTATAATCTTTTTTGGTGGGATTCAACTCCCTCCAAATGTCTGTGAGACCCTGTGAATATATCAACTTAGCTATTTTAGAACTGATTTTAGTTGGGCGGATGTTTTGGGCATTGGAAGGTTTGGATCTATCTAGTCCCTGGTCGAAGGCTACATTAGAATCCCCACCAAAAATTATGGAGCCTTCCAGCAGTGGTCTAAGCGTCTTAAACATGTTGCTAAAAATTTTTAGTTGTCCTGTGTTAGGGGCGTAGTAAGATACCAGGGAATATAGTCTGCCCTCTATGGAGCCCTTCACTAGAATATACCTCCCCTCTAGATCCTGCTGCACCTTATGTAGTGTAAATCTGCAATTTTTTGAGATAAAGATAGCAACTCCTCTGGTCTTATCTTCCGCGTTAGCTAAATAAAATAAGGGGAACTGAGCGTGTATGAAGTTAGGTTTGTACTGGATCGGGAAGTGTGTTTCTTGAAGAAATAAGACATCAATCTTGCGGGATTTCATAAAATCGAGTACCTTCCTTCGTTTAGAAGGTGAATTTAGCCCCTGGGTATTATGAGTGGCAACCCTTAACAGGGAGGTCAATGAATCAGTGACAGCCATGGAGCAGAAACAGAGGTCTCACTCCCCATCTACCAGCACTTACCTGGTCCGAGCGAAGAAGGGGTACCGTAGCTGGAACCGAGATGGCAGCCCTTCGCCTTTTACTTAGAGAATGGATACCGACCATCAGACAGCCAACTGGAAGAGAATGAATTGTTAGAGAGGAAAGCAGAAAAGGGGAAAGAGGGGAAGGAAAGAAGGGTAAGTCAAGCCCTCGTGGAACTTGAGTGAGCAGTGATGGCAACGGAGCACATCACTCCTCAAAGTAGAGGATGTGTCCAAACCCTGTGAGCAGGGAGGACTCCTAACCCAGGGAACAGGCATCACCTAGTCCGTGGGGTCGGTGGAGGTGCAGCATAACTGCCTTGACCTCGGCTCACCATGTTAAATCAAAGAACATCATAACTGTTAATCGGAGCTAGTCCGATCTGGGGATCCGATGGGACCCCGCCAACCCTCTGCCCCACCACCCTCTCCCCCCTCCCAGAACTCGGTTCTGGGAAGGGGGAGAGGATCTCCTGGGCCTCAACCCAGGGAGAACAGCACCCTTCCTGCGACTAAGGCACTGCAGCAGAAAGTGTCATGGTAGAAAACTCTACTGCACGTAGCCATGGTAAACTGAAACTTATATCAGTGTAGAAGGTAGGAGGCTAACATTGAAGTAATATTAAATACCCCAAAAAGGCCATGTTAGCCAACGATAAAGTACAGGTAACTGCTCAGATCCTAATAGGGGAACCCCTATGGGACGCAACTGGAGTAGAATGTAGTAAATAAGACAAAAATACTAAGAAAAAATAATGAGAAAAAGAGAAGGAAAAGAAAGGGAAAAAAAATCCCTTCCTTCTCCCCCCCTTCCCCCCTTATACTAAAAGAAAATATCCTAAGTTAACAACGTAGTGTTATAACCCTTAAACACACCATTCTCCCCCTGGAGAGCAGGGAAGAAATTTCATGGGCTAAAGCCCACACCCTCACTCAGAGCCCTAAATGAGCTCTGAGGAGAGAGACCTGGAAAAAAGTGAACTGTGATCATGAAGAAAAAAAAAAAGGAGACAGTCAGTCAAACATCTTCTTGACTCGTGGTATCATGGTAGTCTGGCTTCTTTGGAACGTTTGTATTTGGGTTTCTCCCACATGGGCTGCAAAGGGCTTGCTGGTGAGGGGCGTTTGTATGATCCCACAGATGAATTGTTGAAGTCCATAGCTGACTCTTGAGAGATGAGACGGAGGTCTAACAGGATCCGTTCTCCTTCTGGAAGGCTTCGGAAGGAATGTGTCTTACCCCTGTAATCAAACTTGAGCGCAAAGGGAAAGGCCCATTTATATTTAATTTCATGTTGAGCCAACACAGAGAGTAGGGGCTTCAGTGCCCTCCTTTTTTGTATTGTGTTTAGTGAAATGTCCGTGAAAACTTGTATGGCGTGACCTCTGCACGTGAGGGGCTGTTGATATCTGCACTTTTTCATCACCTCTTCCTTTACCGAGAAGTAGTGTGGCTTGACCACGATATCCCTAGGAAGGCCATCTTTCCTTGGGGGTCCTAATGTCCTGTGTGCGCAGTCAATTTCCAGGTTATGTGAAGGAATATCAGGAATAATTTGCTTAATGAAGTCCTGAACCACCGCCGTGGAATCGGTTATAGATTCGGGGAGCCCTCTAATTCTAAAGTTTTCTCTTCTGGACCTGTTTTCAAGGTCATCGATGCGTGAGAGAGCAATGTCCAGTTGATCCTGTAGCACCTGTATGTGATTAGAGTTCTGTCTGGTTTTAGATATGGTGTGGTCAAGTTTATCTTCAATCGCCTCCATTCTGGAGCCCAGAGCTTGGAAATCTTCCCTAATATCGCCCGTTATTTTGGCAGCAGTTTGAGCCAGACCTCTATCCAGCAGGGCTGATAATTGGGAGAAGAGGTCCGGGGCTGAGAGAAGGGTGTGGGCCGGAGTGACCGTCAGCTCAGGCCCTGTTAAAATGTGAGGAGAGGGAGGCTGTGAGGGGGGTGTCATGGACTGTTCAGTAAGGGGCTCTGAGTAAACCGTGGATTGTGCCATAGGTTGAAGAGTACTCACTGGGGTCCCAGGAGGGAGAGAGCGGATCACTGCAGCGTAGGACAGCTTGTCTCCAGGGCTCTCCACAGCATTCTGTGTGCTATGCAGCATGGCGCCCGCCATCTTGTATTTGGCCCGCTCCGCCGAGGCTCTGAACAGAGGTTCAAGTTCCCTCCTGGACGATCCTACCAGCATGTGCTTGCTCCCCAGCGATTCCTACAACCTTCAAGGTGGGTTTCGTGGCTCCCGGGGTCCCGGATCCCCCGCTATGTGCGCCGGGTGGTCAGGGCAGTGCGGAGCTCCGGGCTTAAGCGGCCATCTTGGAGGATTCCACGCATGCACCTTCTGTTAGGGGTACTTTTGTACCCCCTTACCATTTCACAGAGGGGGGAGGGCCAGGATCTGGGGGTCCACTTGTTAAAGGGGGCTTCCAGATTCTGATAAGCCCCCCGCCCGCAGTCCCCCACAACCACCGGGCAAGGGTTGTGGGGATGAGGCCCTTGTCCCCATCAACATGGGGACAAGGTGTTTTGGGGGGCTACCCCAAAGCACCCTCCCAATGTTGAGGGCATGTGGCCTGGTACGGTTCAGGGGGGCACTCTCTCATCCCCCCTCTTTTCCTGCAGCCTGCCAGGTTGCGTGCTCGAATAAAGGTCTGGTATGGATTTTTGGGGGGACCCCACGCCGTTTTTTTTTATTTTGGCGCGGGGTTCCCCTTAAAATCCATACCAGACCTGAAGGGTCTGGTATAAATTTTAAGGGGGGATCCCACGCCATTTTTTTTTTACATTTTGGCCGGGGTTCCCCTTAATGATCATACCAGACCTGAAGGGCCTGGTATGGAATTTAGGGGGACCCCCCCATGTCATTTTTTTTTTAAATTTTGGTTCAGGGTTCCCCTGTGGGGAATTCCCACGCCGTTTTTATTAATAAACTTTTATGTGTATTGTCGGACCGGCAATTCATTAATAGCCGCAAGTAATTTTAAATGACTTTTTTCCTTTGAAATGTCATTTTGCTGTCAGACTGTTCTAAACACGGGAAACATGCGCCCCTTTACAGGCATACTATAGACACCCACCAGGTATGAAATTTAAAGGGATATTACACTCTTATTGTTTCACTTTAAGCATTATTAAAATCACTGCTCCCGAGAAAACAGCCATTTTTAAAACTTCTTTTTGCATTGCTCCATGTCCACTGGGGCAGGACCCGGGTCCCCAAACACTTTTTATGACAATACCTTGCATTTAAGCCTTTAAAATTAGCACTTTTGATTATTCATGTTCGTGTCCCATAGACTTTAACGGTGTTCATGTGTTCAAACAAATTTTTTGCCTGTTCGCAAGTTCTGGTGTGAACCAAACAGGGGGGTGTTCGGCTCATCCCTACCCCTGATGTGTCTATAAAGATTACCTGTTGTGATGATAATGTGAACTGGGCACCCCAAAAACTGTGTGAGAAGATACAAGGAAGCCACATGCAGAGGAGGGCTGGCAGCCTTAGGCCTGGGGGGGGCAAGTCCAGTCAAGTGGCCCATTGAACTACCGAATCAGCTCACCATCCATCTACACCACATTGCCCGCACAGAGAGAGAGAGTGAGGGAGACTGCTCCACATTGCCCCAGAGAGGGAGCGAGCACTCCACATTGCCACTGCCTGCACAGAGAGAGAGACCGCTTCACACTGCCTGCACAGAGAGAGAGAGACCACTTCACACTGCCTGCACAGAGAGAGAGACCGCTTCACACTGCCTGCACAGAGAGAGAGACCACTTCACACTGCCTGCACAGAGAGAGAGAGACCGCTTCACACTGCCTGCACAGAGAGAGAGACCGCTTCACACTGCCTGCACAGAGAGAGAGACCACTTCACACTGCCTGCACAGAGAGAGACCACTTCACACTGCCTGCACAGAGAGAGAGAGAGACCGCTTCACACTGCCTGCACAGAGAGAGAGACCGCTTCACACTGCCTGCACAGAGAGAGAGACCGCTTCACACTGCCTGCACAGAGAGAGAGAGACCGCTTCACACTGCCTGCACAGAGAGAGAGAGAGACCGCTTCACACTGCCTGCACAGAGAGAGAGACCGCTTCACACTGCCTGCACAGAGAGAGAGACCGCTTCACACTGCCTGCACAGAGAGAGAGAGACCGCTTCACACTGCCTGCACAGAGAGAGAGAGAGAGACTGCTTCACACTGCCTGCACAGAGAGAGAGACCGCTTCACACTGCCTGCACAAAGAGAGAGACCGCTTCACACTGCCTGCACAGAGAGAGAGAGAGAGACCGCTTCACACTGCCTGCACAGAGAGAGACCGCTTCACACTGCCTGCACAGAGAGAGAGAGAGAGACCGCTTCACACTGCCTGCACAGAGAGAGAGATCGCTTCACACTGCCTGCACAGAGAGAGAGAGAGACCGCTTCACACTGCCTGTTAAATGCCTCAGAAAAGTGACCCGAGCATGGATCACTTTTCAGTGGAGTGGCAGTGCCTGCGACAAGCGAGCCTTTGGGCTCACACTAGTGTGCTGTGTTTGGCTGCAGTGCTGGTGTACCGGCGGGTTTCTTTAGCTGCTGTCCCCGAGACTTCTTTTAGGTTGCACATTTTTGCTGCATTTTCTAAAAGTGCACCAAAGATGCAGCATGCAGGACATTTTTTGTGCATTTTCAGAACATGCAGTAAAAAATGTGCAACCTAAAAGACGTTTATAATGGGACTAGGGGCACTATGCAGGAAGACTACCAGCTCTGCAGCATACCAGTGTCAGTGTGAACCTCTTCATACCAAAGAGGAGGGTGAGGTACTGTCACAAGCTGCTGGAAAGAAAACTCTCTAGCCGCTTGGCTTAATATTCATCAGCAAATGAGAAAGTTGGCAATTAAGAGACATATAGCAGCAATGATCCCCTTTCCATCCCTGGCTATAATCCCAGGAGTGCATTCCATAGCCATTTTAATTCGAGTAAACTTTTCCACAAGAGTATGAAATGTCAAAAGAACTGTTATTTCAACCCAGGAATGGACATTAATCATTCTGCTGTAACCTTACTCAGGAAACAACCCTTTGATTTAGCCCATCATAAACCCCAATACAGGGGGTCCCCGGGTTATGAACAAGATTGGGACTGTAGGTTTGTTCTTAAGTCGAATTTGTTTGTAAGTCTGAACAGTACCTTTTTTAAGTGCAAATCCAGTCTCAGAGACAGGAAGTGAGATTAAATCCATCTAATGAGGATACAGACAGCAGTAAAAACTTCAGTGGCTCTTCTTATGCTTTACTTTTTTTAATTAGTTTTTTATTTTATTAATTTAATTATTACTGTATTTCTTCTTATTTTTATTTTTTTTATTTTTTTTATCAATTTTTTTTCACTTAACTTTATTGCTATCACACAGGAGAAAACAATTCCCTGTGTGATAGCAATTGGAGGTGACAGGTTCTCTTTATTGACCCTGTCACCTCCAAAACAGGAGTCCTAGCACTGTGCTAGATTTCCTGTCACAGCTGAGAGGGGAGGAGCACAGCTTTCCCCTCTCACTGTTTTCATCGGCGGCAGGGACAGGAGACAGCAGAGAGAGGTATGTGGGGGGGGAGACCTGATGGCACAGCAGGGAGATGGATGGATGGTGACAGCAGCAGTGTCTGCGATCCGAGTCCAGGCAGGCCGGCCGCGGTGCACCTCTGCGGGTCAGCGGCGCAGGAAAGACAGAGGATCTTGGAGGCTTCACTAGGCCGCACTAGGCCAGACAAGGCCACGGCCATGACGGGCTGTTTTAGCGGCCTGGCAGGCCACCAGACCGTACCAGGCCTGTGGATGGGCAGGCAGGATGATGAGGGTTGCCCCTTAACTTCGCAGCCAGGCCAATAACGGAGGAATGGCTCACTCCACCGGCAGTGATGTCACTCGGGCCCCGTTCGTAAGTAGGAGTTGTTCGCAACTAAGATGTATGTAAGTCGGGGACCCCCTGTAACCACTTGCTGACTTTTACTGCTACAGGGTGGCAGCTGTGGGCAGAATTGTATATATATATATATATATATATATATGTGATTCTGCATTTTCCTAAAGCAGAAGCTGATCTGCGGGGCCCGGGGACTTGGTTTCCTCTGACACCCACCGATCATTAGTAACACACAAAGAACTGAGATATGCCTATGTAAACAAGGAATATCTCAGTTCTGATGGGGGGAAGGGACCAATCCTGTGTCTCTGCAAAGCAGGCACCAGAATCGATCTCTTCCCCTAGTAAAATCTGCACACACAGTACACAAAAGCATTGGCTAGGCACACAGTTAACCCTATGATCGCCTTAGATGTTTAACTCTTTCCCAGCCAGTGTCATTGGTACAGTGACAGTGCACATTTTTAGCACTGATCACTGTATTACTGGTTCCAACAAAGGTATAAAAAGTGTCAGTTAGTGTCCGATTGTCCGTCACAATGTCGCAGTCCCACTAGAAGTCGCTGATCGCCGCAATTACTATAAAAGTATATTATAAAAAAATCCATAAATATATCCCATAGTTTATAGACGCTATAACTTTTGCATAAACCAATCAATATACACTTATTTACCAAAAATATGTAGCAGAATACATATTGGCCCAAATTTATGTTTAAAGTGCAAAAAATAAAAAACTGCAGAGGTGATCAAATACCACCAAAAGAAAGCTCTATTTGTAGGAAAAAAATGACATACATTTTCTTTGGGTACAACGTCGCATGACCGTGCAATTGTCAGGTAAATTAATGTTGTGCCATATCGCAAAAAATGGCCTGGTCAGGAAGGGGGGGTAAATCTTTTTTCTGGAGGTCAAGTGATTAACAGAACCACTTGAAGACCAGGGTTTTTCTGGTACTTTTTGGTTACAAGTTTAAAACAGTTTTTTTTGCTAGAAAATTACGTATATAGCAGAGACCCTAGGGAATAAAATGGTGATTGTTGCGATTTTTCATGTCACATGGTATTTGCGCAGTGGTTTTCAAACACAATTTTTGGGGAAAAAATACACTTTAGAGAATTAAAAAAAAAAACAATATATAACCCAATTGTTTTGTATAATTTGAAAGATGATATTACACCGAGTAAATAGACATCTAACATGTCACACTTTAAAATTGCACGCACTCGTGGAATGGCAACAAACTATGGTACAGTGGAACCTCGGTTTGCAAGTAACACGGTTAACTAGTGTTTCGCAAACTGAGCACTGTATTCCTAAAAATCCTAACTCGGTTTGCGAGTGTTGTCTCGCAAAATGAGCAGGATTCAGGCCAAAAGCGGTGTGCAGTACCGCTTTTGGCCTGAGGTGGGGGGCGCCGGAACCGAGCAGAGCCGAAAGTCGACGATCGTCGGCGTTTGGAAATGCACGGAAAGGCCAGAGGACAGTTCGGCTAACCTCTGCAAACCTCAGAAAGGCTTGTGAACGCAGTCTTTCCGAGGTTTGCCAAGGTCCACCGAAGTGTGCTCGGGGCTTTTTGGCCATTTCCGAGGCTCTCCGGCGCCCCTTCCTCTGGCCGCATGCGGTATTGCATGCCATTGAAGTCATTGTGGAACAAATTATTTTCGTTTCCATTGACTTCAATGGGAAAACTCGCTTTGATATGCGAGTACTTTGGATTACGAGCATACTCCTGGAATGCTCGTAATCCGAGGTTCCACTGTACTTAAAAATCTCCAAAGGTGACCTTTAATCGCCTTTACAGGTTACCTGTTTCAAGTTACAGTGGAGTTCTAGCACTAGAATTGTTGCTCTTGGTCTAAGGTTTGTGACGATACTTCACATGTGTGGTGGAAACACAGTTTACATATTCGTGCGCAACTTACGTATGTCTGTGCTTATGCACGTGAGCACACAGGGATTGAGGCACTTTAATTGTACCAGAATTCATAGGAAAGATAAGCTTACCTATGTACTGGGGGAATCCAACTAGGAGAAGAAATTGAAGGAACATGGTCACTGAGGCCCCTTTCACACTAGGGCGGGAGGTGCGTCGGCGGTAAAGCGCCACTATTTTTAGCGGCGCTTTACTGTCGTTTTAGCAGCATTATTTGGCCTCTAGTGGGTGAGTTTACACCCGCTAGCGGCTAAGAAAGGGTTAAAAACTGCCGGCAAAGCGCCTCTGCAAAGGTATAGCCGCGGTGTCCCATTGATTTCAATGGGCAGGAGCGGTGGAGGAGGTGTATACACACCGCTCCTTCACCGCTTCAAAGATGCTGCTAGCAGGACTTTTTTTTACCATCCTGCTAGCGCACCGCTCCAGTGTGAAAGCCCCTGTAGACACAGAAGTGGCTGTTTCAGGTCGGTTTGTAGGCGCTATTTTTAGCGCAATAGCGCCTGCAAACCGCCCCAGTGTGAACGGGGTCTAAGCAACCATACAGCTTTATGTTGCAGACATCATTCACACAATGCAATAATAAGCATTCACACTCCAGCTATGCACAAAGCAATAATGGTTTGCAAGTCAGCATTTAAAAGGCAATTCCCCTAATTGGTTAAATGCACTAGATCTCTCTGCAACAAAGATGCCCCATCAAATGTTTTGTGGTGGAAACCACTAATCTGAGGCACAAATTCCCTATAGCAGTGGTCTCCAATCTGTGGCCCTTGGCTTGTTTTTATCTGGCCCTTGATACCAACAATGGGGCACAATTTCTCCTACTGAAACAAGCAATGGGGCATTACTTTTTCCTACTGACGTCTGATGCTGGGACCTTATCCACTCCCAATAGCCACAGTTCGGCCCACCTAAAGTCTGAAGGACAGTAAACTGGCCCTTTGTTTAGAATGTTTGGAGACCCCTGTCCTATAGAATGATTCATTCTACTTCTTATTGTATCTAAATCACCCTGCGGCTATCATTACCCTTTAAATGGATGATAGGGACATCTGGCATTGGATACATTTAAGCAAGTCTAAATGCATGATTAAGGAGATCTCTCCAATGTGTTCTTTTCTCCCCAATTCAAATTATCTGGACCTTCTCAGAAAAAAAAAGTAAAGTTAGAAAATCTTTCTGTCCTTCTATAGGCACAGAATACACAGGAATGTTCTCTGATCCAAACTTTCTTTGAGGCAAGTTCTCTTGCTGTGGATTGGGATTTGATGTCTATTGGGGGAGAAATGTAAAAACAATGTAACAGGCTTTTGCTTTTCCTCTCCTCCAAGTCCTTTCCAGCTGTTTTATTTGGAGATGTAAAATGAGTATCTGGGGATTCCACATTTTCTTAAAGGTGTTTGTAAAACATATACTCACCTTATCACAAATGTACAGACATATAAGAACTCCCAGAATTGCTCCAATCATTTTGAGTATTCATACCAGAAACTTCTTGAAAACTTCTTCTCCAATCCCATTAAACCATGATAATGGGTTCAACCATGAGAGTAGGTTTACCCCCATTTGGAAAGTTCTAGATAATGATTAATGATGCCATGAGCTTTTCCTTGAAGTTCATCAACAGCTCTAAGATGTCCCTCCAAATCATAACTTGTATCTTATAATTAAGCACAGATATGTCCCAACATTATGTGAGTTATATTTGCTGTGATATGGGGTGATTGATTATGCGGGTGTGCCAGATGGATTTTTAGTGAGTCATGTCAATCCGAACTGCAGTTAAAGTGCTTTCTGGCCACTTTTACTTAACAAACTTAAAGCCTTTTTACCCCAACACTTCATATTCCAGATTTGTGTCTGCTGTACCATGTACTGGTATGGGAATGTCTCCTGTTCTCTTTGTATTGCTTCCTTTGTGTAAAATCCCTGGTGTTCCTGCTAGTCCCTCTGTTACTAGAAACTGACCACAATAAGCAGGAGAGAACACTGTGGTCAGTTCTCTAGCTGTGCTGAAGGTATGTGACCACTTATAAAAAAGGGAAAAAAGGTATTTATAATAACGTTTTTTTATATCTTTACAAATATGTTTACATTTAACCACTTGCCGCCCGCCATAAAAGCAAAATGATGTCAGCAAAGTGGTTGTGTTATCCTGACCGGATGTTATATGATGTGGTCAGCATAACAAGCCGATGTGCACCCCCGGTGGTGCGCAGTTTGCGCCGATCATTGTTGCGGTGTGTCAGTCTCTTTACCACGTGATCAGCCGTGTCCAATCACGATGTAAACAGGAAGAGCCGTTGATCGGCTTTTCCCCACTCGCGCCTGACAGACGTGAGTAGAAGAGAGCCGATCGGCTGCTCCTCTGACAGGGGGGTCTGTGCTGATTGTTTATCAGCACAGCCCCCCCACAGATGCCCACCCAGGACCACCATCCATGCCACCAGGACCACCAGGGATGGCCACCACTGATGACCACCAGGTATGGCATCCCTGGTAGCAACGTGTGCCCACACATGATGCCATTGTGTGCCCATATGATGCCAATCAGTGCCCACCAGCAATACCTGCCAGTGCCTCCTAATCAGTGATGCCAATCAGTGTCCATCAGTGCCACCTATCAGTGCCCATCCATGCCCATCAGTGCCACCCATAAGTACCCATCAGTGCAGCCTTTCAATGCCTATCTGTTCTGCCTATGAGTGCCCATCAGTGCCACCTATCAGTGCTGCCTATCAGTGCCCATTAGGGATGAGCCGAACACCCCCCGGTTCGGTTCGCACCAGAACCTGCGAACGGACCAAAAATTTGCACGAACGTTAGAACCCCATTGACGTCTATGGGACTCGAACGTTCGAAATCAAAAGTGCTCATTTTAAAGGCTAATTTGCATGGTATTGTCCTAAAAAGGGTTTGGGGACCCGGGTCCTACCCGAGGGGACATGTATCAATGCAAAAAAAACTTTAAAAAACGGCCGTTTTTTCGGGAGCAGTGATTTTAATGATGCTTAAAGTAAAAAAAAAAAAAAAAGTGAACTACCGTATTCCTTTAAATATCGTACCTGGGGGGTGTCTATAGTATGCCTGTAAAGTGGCGCATGTTTCCCATGTTTAGAACAGTCCCTGCACCAAATGTCATTTTTAAAGGAAAAAATCTCATTTAAAACTGCTTGCGGGTTTAATGTAATGTCGGGTCCTGGCAATATGGATGAAAATCAGTGAGACAAACGGCATGGGTACCCCCCAGTCCATTACCAGGCCCTTTGGGTCTTGTATTGATATTAAGGGGAACCCTGCACCCAAATTAAAATAAGGAAAGGTGTGGGGCCACCAGGCCC
This sequence comes from Lithobates septentrionalis, assembly GCA_037952835.1. Taxonomy (NCBI): domain Eukaryota; kingdom Metazoa; phylum Chordata; class Amphibia; order Anura; family Ranidae; genus Lithobates; species Lithobates septentrionalis. The sequence goes on along the minus strand of JBBDGP010001771.1, from coordinate 3,374,884 downwards.
TATATACTCTGAACAGCAGTATACAGGCGGTGCAAACAAGACAGGGACTGTAGGTTTGTTGTTAAGTAGAATCTGTCTGTAATTTTGAACGGGTACATTTTTAACGTGTTTAGCTCCAGCCAAAAAATCTTTTTTAAGCTTTTTGGAAAACATAGGGAAGGGTTATCACCCCTGTGACATTTGTTTTGCTGTCTTTCCTCCTCTTCAGAAGATTTCACCTCACTTTTGTCCCAATGACAAATGTTTTTTGAAAATTTGGGGTTTTTTGTGGAACAAGGATTGGAAAGCATCAGTGGAAAGGAGAAATGTTTTTCCCATATTAACTCTTACAGGAGAGAATTTCCTTTCCTAGGGGTAGATTTCATCTCACTTCCTGTTGTCTCCTTCCGTTTTCAAGTAGGAGTCGTTTGTAAGTTAGATGTTTGAAAGTAGGGGCCTGCCCTATATACTCAGCAGAAATTTGGGCCTTAGGTGTTGTTGTGGCCACAACACTGTCAACACTTTCAAGCAGGGCCCTGCTGTGAAATATTAGATCAAGAATTGTAATTACATGCCCCTGTTGAACAGGGGCAGAAAAACTGGGCCTTTGGTGGTGGTGGTGCTGGTGCCACAACCCTGTAAGTCCTCACTCGCTCTTGGTGGGTGCAGAAATGGGCCCTGCTGTGAAATATTAGATCAAGAATTGTAATTACATGCCCCTGTTGAACAAGGGCAGAAAAATTGGGCCTTTGGTGGTGGTGGTGGTGGTGCTGGTGCCACAACACTGTAAGTCCTCACTCGCTCTTGGTGGGTGCAGAAATGGGCCCTGCTGTGAAATATTAGATCAAGAATTGTAATTACATGCCCCTGTTGAACAGGAGCTGAAAATATAGGCCTTAGGCACTGGTGCTGGTGCCACAACACTGCAACCCCTCACAGACACTCTAGTTGGAACGCAGGAACGAGCCCTGCTGCAAAGTATTGCATCAAAAATTGTAATTACACGCCCCTGTTAAACAGGGGCTGAAAAATTGTGCCTTAGGCACTGGTGGTGGCGCCCAGAACCAAAAATGTTCTTACAAGCTATCAGCGTGATGATTGAGGAGGAAGAGGATAATTACTCAGGGATAGTCACTCAGCATCAGCATAGGCAGTCTTTGAAGGGATCTGAGATTTCAAAAAAAATTATTCGGTTACATCAGCATCAGGTGCTTGGTAGCTGGTGGTGATCCAAGACTGATTCATTTTTATGAAGGTCAGTCGATCGACCGAGTCGGTGGACAGACGCACCCTGTGATCGGTTACCACGCCTCCAGCAGCACTGAATGTGCGTTCCGAAAGAACGCTGGATGCAGGACAGGCCAGTAGCTCAATTGCATACTGTGCAAGCTCTGGCCAGTGATCCATCCTCAAGACCCAGTAACCCAGAGGATTTTCGGTGGGAAAGGTGTCCAAATCTGATCTTGCCCCTAGGTATTCCTGCACCATGTAAAACAGACGCTGACGATGGTTGCTGGAACCAGAGAGCCAGAATCGCCTTCCATGAGAAAAAGTGGCGTTTGGGTACCTGCCACTGAGGAACCGCACATTCCACAAACTCACGGAAGGGGCAGAGTCTACCAACTGAAAAGGCAGCAGTTGAAGTGCTAGCAATTTTGCCAAGCTAGCATTCAACCGCTGGGCATGTGGATGGCTGGGAGCAAACTTCTTTCGGCGGTGCAGCAGCTGGGGCAGGGAAATTTGCCTGGTACAATCTGACGTTGGTGTACCAAAAGCAGATTGCCCACAAGTACTTGGCTGTGACACACCTAATTCTACACCTTCATTCCTCTCAGTGCAGGTCTCAGAGAGGACTGAAGGTCTAGTGGGGTTGGAAATCTCAGCTGATGAGGAGCAAGGAGAGGTCCTCTTTGTTCTTTGGTGTGGGTCTTTTAGATACGCTTGCCAACAAACTGCATGGCAGGTCAACATATGTCTGGTCAAGCATGTGGTACCCAAGCGGGAGATGTTTTGGCCACACGAGATACGCTTAAGACATATGTTGCAAATAGCAGCGGTGCGATCTGATGCACTCGTCTCAAAAAAGGCCCACACCAAAGAACTTTTTGAATAACGCGCAGAGACTGCAGTGCCCTGCACATGTGGAGCTTTGGGGTGTGATGCAGTCAATGTGCTGCCCTTAGGCTGGCCCCTGGAGGGCATCCTGCCTCGTTGGTGATGTGCCTCCTCCTCCTCCTCTCTCCTATCAGGCACCCATGTTGAGTCAGTGACCTCATCATCCCCTCCCTCCTCATCACTGGAGCAAACCTGGCAGTATGCTGCAGCAGGGGGAGCATGACTGCCAGATTGCTGTCCTTCTTGGGCACCCCCTCTGTCCGTGCTCATGTTACTGCCTTCATCGAGCTCAGTATCATCATCAGAGCCTTCCAAACGCTGGGCATCCTCCTGGAGCATGTACCCAACACTGTGGTCAAACAGTTCGAGGGACTCCTCAGGAGGACATGGTGGGGCTAGGGAAGGAGTCACTGATGACATTGAGCCGAGGGAAGAGGCCGCTGCTTTGCCAGACAAAGTACCCTGGGCATGGGTGAGAGAGGATGAGGAGGATGAGGACGGCTTGGTCATCCACTCGACCAAGTCTTCCGCATGTTGTGGCTCAACACGGCCAGCTGCCAAAAAAAAGGCCAAGCGTGTCCCACGGCCACGTGCTGATGAGGATGCACCGTCTCCACGACCAGCACTAGACACAGAGCCTGCTTGCCCTCTCTTATTGGCTTGTGACTGTCTGCCTCTCCTTCTTGGCCTTCCAGACATACTAATGACCTGTAGCTGCACTAAGCTGTGATATATATTGATACTGCAGCTAGCAAAATCAACTGCCTGCCTGTAGTATGAGAACACCACCAACCTTCTACAGGTAGCTTTAGCTGAACACTGTGAGCAGGACGCACCCCACTAACTTGTAGCTTTAGCTGAACACTGTGAGCAGGACGCACCCCACTAGCTTGTAGGTTTAGCTGAACACTGTGAGCAGGACGCACCCCACTAACTTGTAGTTTTAGCTGAACACTGTGAGCAGGACGCACTGCACTAACTGTAAATAGTCTAGCTGCCTGACTGTGGTACTAGGATCAAAAGAACACCAGTAATTTTCTTCAGGTAGCTGTAAATATTGTAACAAGACAAGCCTGCCTGTAAGTAAGAAGATAACAGGAACGAATCTAGCTGAACACTGTGAGCAGGACGCACCCCACTAGCTTGTAGGTTTAGCTGAACACTGTGAGCAGGACGCACCCCAATAACTTGTAGTTTTAGCTGAACACTGTGAGCAGGACGCACTGCACTAACTGTAAATAGTCTAGCTGCCTGACTGTGGTACTAATAGGATCAAAAGAACACCAGTAATTTTCCTCAGGTAGCTGTAAATACTGTAACAAGACAAGCCTGTCTGTCAGTAAGAAGATAACAGGAACGGATCTAGCTGAACACTGTGAGCAAGACGCACCCCACTAGCTTGTAGGTTTAGCTGAACACTGTGAGCAGGACGCACCCCACTAACTTGTAGTTTTAGCTGAACACTGTGAGCAGGACGCACTGCACTAACTGTAAATAGTCTAGCTGCCTGACTGTGGTACTAATAGGATCAAAAGAACACCAGTAATTTTCTTCAGGTAGCTGTAAATACTGTAACAAGACAAGTCTGCCTGTCAGTAAGAAGATAACAGGAACGGATCTAGCTGAACACTGTGAGCAGGACGCACCCCACTAGCTTATAGGTTTAGCTGAACACTATGAGCAGGACGCACCCCACTAACTTGTAGTTTTAGCTGAACACTGTGAGAAGGACGCACTGCACTAACTGTAAATAGTCTAGCTGCCTGACTGTGGTACTATCAGGATCAAAAGAACACCAGTAATTTTCTTCAGGTAGCTGTAAATACTGTAACAAGACAAACCTGCCTGTCAGTAAGAAGATAACAGGAACGGATCTAGCTGAAAACTGTGAGCAGGACGCACTGCACTAACTGAAAATAGTCTAGCTGCCTGACTGTGGTACTAATAGGATCAAAAGAACAGTAATTTTACTCAGGTAGCTGTAAATACTGTAACAAGACAAGCCTGCCTGTCAGTAGGAAGATAACAGGAACGCATCTAGCTAAACTGAATACAGTGTATATATATATATGCAACACCTGGGATGCATACATATACACAATACATTGTAAGTGCAGCTAACTGACTGACTGTTCTGCCTAATCTATCTAACTCAAATGAAATGTCACTGTCTGTCTCTCTCTCTCTCTCTCTCTCTCTCAATGAACGCCGGAACACACACTACACAGGGCTGCCGTGCAGGTGGCCTTATATAGTGTGGGACATGTACTAAATCCCCTGAGCCATAATTGGCCAAAGCCTCCTTGGCTTTGGCCAATTATGGCTCTCTGTTCAGGCGGCGCTGTGATTGGCCAAGCATGCGGGTCATAGTGCATGCTTGGCCAATCATCAGCCAGCAATGCACTGCGATGCCGCAGTGAATTATGGGCCGTGACGCGCCACACGATTTTGGCACGAACGGCCCATATCGTTCGCAATTCGGCGAACGACCGAACAGCCGATGTTCGAGTCGAACATGGGTTTGACTCGAACACGAAGCTCATCCCTAGTGCCCATCAGTGTCGCATATCAGTGTCCATCATCAGTGCCACCTCATCAGTGCCACCTCATTGGTGCCACCTCATCCGTGCTCATCAGTGCCACCTTATCAGTGCCCGGCAGTGCAGCCTCATCAGTGCCCATCAGTGAAGGAGAAAACTTATTTATTTATATAATTTTATAACAGAAACAACAAAAAACATTTTTTTTCCTGTCTTTATTTATTTGTTTAGCAAAAAATAAAAACCTCAGTGGTGATATACAACCAAAAGAAAGCTCTATTTGTGGGAACAAAATGATAAAAATTTGGTTTGGCTACAGGGTAGCATGACCGCACAATTGTCATTTAAACAGCGACAGCGCTGAAACCTGAAAATTGGACTGGGCCGGAAGGGGGGAAAGTGCCCGGTATCTAAGTGGTTAATTTCTATTTTAAACTGAATGGGTTGTTTTTTTTTCAAGGTGATCGATTACAATCACTTGAATAAAAACAAAGTCTCTTTTGTCAGTTTTTCACCCACACAGGTGTTTCAGCTTCAAAAAGGCATTATCAGCAAACAGGTAATAAAAAATACTAAGCCACCTCTCTTCAGCAGCACTGCTGCTGTCTTGTCTCGGGTCTCTCAGGCCATGGGCTCTTCAGGCTCACTGAGCCTTAGTTACAGCACCTTGCCTGGCCTCTAGATATGGGGACTCCCCTAGGACTCCAAGATCTCTCTCCCTCTTGAGACTTATGCCGCGTACACACGGTCAGACTTTTCAGCTACAAAAGTTCAACGGACGCTGACGGACTAAAGCTGGCTGGTAATCCGATCGTGTGTGGGCTTCTCCGGACTTTCAACGTACTTTTTTAGCCTCAAATCCGACGTACTTTAGATTTGAAACATGCTTCAAATCTTTACGTCGTAACTACGACGGACCCCGAAGTCCGCTCGTCTGTATGCTAGTCCTACGGACAAAAGCCCACGCTAGGGCAGCTATTGGCTACTGGCTATCAACTTCCTTATTTTAGTCCGGTGTACGTCATCACGTACGAATCCGTTGGACTTTTGTGTGGTCGTGTGTAGGCAAGTCTGTTCGTTAGAAAGTCTGCCGCAAGTCCGCCGAAAGTCCGCCGAAAGTCCGCCGAAAGTCCGCCGGAAGTCTGTCGGACAGGCTGTCGGACTTTTGTAGATGAAAAGTCCGACCGTGTGTACGGGGCATAACAGACTCCCTCCAGTTCCCTGGAATATTTTGTCACATCAGATTTCTCAGTCTTTATAGACTCATGCAGCTCTCCTGGCTCTCACAGTCCCATGGACAAGGAATCCCCCCAACATGGGGTACAGTCTGTTCTTTATCCTAATGCAAAGAATGCACCTTCTGCCTTTTAGAACCACTTTAATTGCCTCGCCAAATACTTTTAGGGATTATTTATCAGCTATTTTTTCCATGTCCCTCTAAGCAGCCTTAATGAAGTACACCTCACTCTCAGTGGCTCTCTTTTCCCTACTCTGGGGAGAGGATTTCAACAAATCTGTAATATTATAAAACCTGTTGAGATACAACAATCATTGTCATTGACAATTCTGTCTGCAGGCAATAAATCAGCAGCTTTAACAATTCTTGTAGCATATATTAGCTGAGCAATCACACAGGGACATTAGCTCCAAAAGGCAGCCATTTATACGCCTTTGTGTCACATAAAAAATAGTATGACTTTATCCTCAATATACATAAACCTTGACTAAACCTGCTAAAGGTAAATTCACATTTATTTATTTTAGGTAATTAAAGCTGAGTTCCACCCAAAAATTGAACTTCCGCTTTGCGGAATCCTCCCCCCCTCCGGTGTCACATTTGGCACCTTTCAGGGGGGAGCAGATACCTGTATAATTCAGGTATTTTCTCCTACTTCTGGGTATAGATAGCCGCAGTATCCGCGGCTATCTACACCATGTCCGGCGCCTCCTCCGTCCCCCCCGCTATCTTCTGGGAGACCCACCGGTCCCAGAAGACAGCAGGGACTGGTGGGATTGCGCAGCATGACTCGAGCATCCGCAGTAGGGAACCAGGCTGTGAAACCTCAAGGCTTCACTTCCTGATTCCCTTACAGAAGATGGCGGCGCCTCCACCCGAGAGTGGAGGGACAGATCGGCTTCGGGTGCCCACATCGCGGGCGCCCTGGACAGGTAAGCGTCCATATTTTAAAAGTCAGCAGCTGCAGTATTTGTAGCTGCTGACTTGTAAAAAAAAATTGGTGGAACTCCTGCTTTAAATGGCGCTATAAAAAACTTAAAACACCCACTCCAAATAAAATAACTCAATAATGTGAAATAATTGGTGGGACCTGCTGTTCCAAATCTATAAAGTGAATTACTAAACTGTACACAAAGCCTAATGTGCAAAACAGCGCTTGCTAATATTGAACATTAATTGGTGAAATGATGCAATATAAACTGCGTAAAAACTGTGCAAGCATGAACAATATTATATATAGTGAAGGTAGGAGGAACTATAAATCAGTCCCTAATGATAGTGAACATAAACAAAAAAGTCAAAAAGTCCCAAAAAACTTTAAATACTCCAGTAAAAAGAAAAACCCTCCTGCATGAATCATACAGTAACAGTTTGAAACAAATTTACACTCACCAGATGTTGTAGATCCCCTGCCTTATGACAGGAAGGCTCATAAAGGCTTGTGGGGTCTCCCCGACCTCCTTGGGTCTTTAGGGCAAATCCTCCAGTGTCTTCCTCCTCAAGGTAGAAACGTGAATCCGAAACAAGTTTGTTATATGCTGCTGCCCACGGGGCTTTTAATAAAATACCTATATGGCTTCACACTATGAGGAGTCCACCCTCTGTCTGTTTTTAACTATACCGCTGTTGACATCTCATTTTGAATTCACGCTCTACCTCGAGGAGGAGGACACTGGAGGATTTGCCTTAAAGAGATGTAGCACCTTGGTGTTTAGGCAGGGTTGCTAATAAGAAAGTGAAGTAGATGTGGCACTGTTCTATTGTGTTGTGCACCTGATCACATACCCTCTAATTACTGACAAACATAAAATATACAAAGCAAGTGTTGTTTGTAGTGAACGTGCGCTAATGCATTAGACATGCACTAGATACCTTATATAGTACGTGATGACTGAGACTTATCAATATACTATGCATGGTTAATAAAAAATGCAAAGTTAGTGACACTGATAAAGTTAATTGTTAATAAAATAATAAACCTGAATCCCAAGAAAGAGGGACAAATCGGTCCCATATAGCATGCGGTAAAAACATTTATATATATAGTCCCATTTGATAATATACAATAAAGTGCTTCAGTGCTTGTGAAAATTTAGTGATGATAATTTCCACTTTCCAAGGGTGATCACAGCATACGTGTCTTATCGGTGCTCTTATTGTGGCTGCACTCGTCAGAATTCCCCCCCCCCTCTTGGGGTATGGAGCATTCACAGTATCTGCCACTGTGTAGCACTTTAGAGGCTGGATGATCCCCGATGTAATGGCAGTCCTCCAATATTGTACCATATACCATATAGAGTATAGAGGAGAAAGGAATCCCAATAGTGTAATACTGTTTTTAACTGTTAATTGCTTTAAAAACCGTGAAAAGGTACTCACATTCAGTAAAAAACAGTAAAGCATTTGTTGCTGACACTAGCGCAGATGACCAGAAGTGATGCAAGAACGTGTGCTGACCCTACCCTACGCATTTCGTCACTCTGATGTCATCTGGAGCGTCAGAGTGACGAAACTAGCCACAGTGTCACTAGGCCACAGTGGCACTAGGTGCCACTGTGGCTGGTGACATTAGAATGACAGGGGCTTAGCAAGGTCAGATCATGAAAGGATGAGTATCTCAGCCAATTGGCAGGGGTTTCTTTAGTCCCTTGGCTTGCTGGGAGAGCCTATTTATTTGGGTGGAGTCAGGTGATCAGGTTCTGTGCCACCTGGACGGCTGTCTAGGTGGATGTGTGTTATGTTGCTAGGCCGGAAGCCTGAGGCCTATCCTGGGGACACCTGGCTGCTAGGCTGCCTGAGTCCTATCCAGGAGCAGGAAAAGCAGCGTAGGGTTGGGACTGCAGGATTGGCATCCAACCAAGTTGAGAAGGTTCAGCTGGATGGGGAACCAGTTGTGGTCGGAGGTAGACGGGAAGCTGTTGCCACTAGGGGACCATCCATTTTACTACCGGAGACTACAGTGAGTAAGCTTGAGCAAGTACCAGAGCAGTCTTCTCACCAACCAGGGACAGTGAAGAAGAGGGAAAGCATCAGAAAGTGCCAAGCAAGGGACCCAGCAGGAAAGCGGGGATGACGCTTGAGGAGTTTACAGCAGGATAGCTGTGGAAGAGCTCAGGAGATCCAGTGACATCTAGGATCTGGAAGTCTAGCAAGAGACTGGGAGCTCAGAGAGTGAAGATCTACAGTGGGATACTGTGAGATAAGAAAAGGACTGTTCTGTGTTACCAAGAGTTATTTACAATTACCTTTAGTGACTGTTACAAGATTAGTTGCCATTGGAGACAGCAGTCTTACCTATGCAAGAAGTGTTATCTGGCTGGAGGCGTTCCACTGTATAGCTGTCTACCTATAGAAGTCTTGGACTTTGCCAATTACAGTTCTGTTAAGAGACAATAAATCTCTCGTTTGCATTTAAAAAGAGACTGGCGCACATCATTTCCTTTCATTACACCCACCATGCCTGGTAATCCACTCTACAACAAAGGATGTCAGCTCTCCCTAACTCTGGAGGTCACCATTAGGCCTCTAGGGGTCGGAGCCCTTGCTACAGACCCAAGGAGGATGAGGAGACCCCACAAGCCTTTATGATCCTTCCTGTCGTAAGGCAGGGGAATCTACAACATCTGGTGAGTGTACATCCATATCAAACTGATACCATATGATTCATGCAGGAGGAGTTTTCTTTTAACTGGAGTATGTAAAGTTTTTTGGGACTTTGTTTTCAACATTTTGGACTTTTTTGGTTATTTTATGTTCACTATCATTAGGGACTGATTTATAGTTCCTCCTACCTTCACTATATATAATAGTGTTCATGTTTGCACAGTTTTTATGCAGTTTATATTGCATATTTTCACAAATTAATGTTCAATATTAGCCAGCCCTGTTTTGCACATTAAGCTTTGTGTACGGTTTAGTAATTCACTTGAATAGCGTTGTCAATTTACACAGCACTTTACATATACAGTATCTAAAACAAGTGAGTACACCCGTCACATTTTTGCAAATATTTTATTATACCTTTTTATGTGACAACACTGAAGAAATGACACTTTGCTACAATGTAAAGTAGTGAGTGTACAGCTTGTATAACATTGTAAATTTGCTGTCCCCTCAAAATAACTCAACACTCATTAATGTCTAAACCGCTGGCAACAAAAATGGGTACAGCCCTAAGTGAAAATGTCCAAATTGGGCCCAAAGTGTCAATATTTTGTGTTGTCACCATTATTTTCCAGCACTTCCTTAACCCTCTTGGGCATGGAGTTCACCAGAGCTTCACAGGTTCCCACTGGAGTCCTCTTCCATGACGACATCACAGAGCTGGTGGATGTTAGAGTCTTTGTGCTCCTCCACCTTCCATTTGAGGATGCCCCACAGATGCTCAATAGGATTTAGTTATGGAGACATGCTTGACCAGTCCATCACCTTTACCCTCAGCTTCTTTAGCAAGGCAGTGGTCATTTTGGAGGTGATTTTGGGGTCGTTATCGTGTTGAAATACTGCCCTGGGGAGGGGATCATGCTCTGCTTCAGTATGTCACAGTACATGTTGGCATTCATGGTTCCCTCAATGAACTGTAGCTCTCCCAGTGCCAGCAGCACTCATGCAGCCCCAGACCATTACACTCCAGACCATGACACTCCCACCACCATGCTTGACTGTAGGCAAGACATACTTGTCTTTGTACTCCTCACCTGGTTGCCAGCACACACGCTTGACACCATCTGAACCAACTAAGTTTATCTTGGTCTCATCAGACCACAGGACATGGTTCCAGTAATCCATGTCCTTAGTCTGCTTGTCTTCAGGAAACTATTTGCAGGCTTTCTTGCATCATCTTTAGAAGAGGCTTCCTTCTGAGACAACAGCCATGCAGACCAATTTGATGCAGTGTGTGGCGTATGGTCTGAGCACTGACAGGCTGACCCTCCACCCTTTCAACCTCTACAACAATGCTGGCAGCTCTCATACGTCTATTTCCCAAAAACAACCTCTGGATATGATGCCGAGCACGCGCACGCAACTTCTTTGGTCAACCATAGCGAGGCCTGTTCTGAGTGAAACATGTCCTGTTAAACTGCTGTATGGTCTTGGCCACCAGCTCAGTTTGAGGATCTTGGTGATCTTCTTATAGCCTGGGTTATCTTTATGTAGAGCAACAATTTTTTTTTATAGATCCTCAGAGAGTTATTTGCCATGAGGTGTCATGTTGAACTACTAGAGAGAGTGTGAGCGATAACACCAAGTTTAAGGTTGCTTTCACATTGAGGCGGGCGTCGGCGGTAAAGCGGCGCTATATTTAGCACTGCTTTACCGTCATTTTAGCGATGCTATTCGGCCACTAGCAGGGCGGTTTTAACCCCTGCTAGTGGCCGAAAAAGGGTTAAAACCGCCCGCAAAGTTTGCAGCCCTGCCCCATTGTTTTCAATGGGAAGGGGTGCTTTAGGAGTGGTAAACACACCGCTCCTACAGCGCTCCAAAGATGCAGCTTGCAGGACTTTTTTGACCGCCCTGCAAGCGCACCGCTCCAGTGTGAAAGCCCTTGGGGCTTTCACATTGGAGTGAATTGAGCGGCTGTTTCAGGGCACTTTGCAGGCGCTATTTTTGCTGGAACACCGCTTTAATGGCTGTGTGTTGAGCTATTTTGAGGGTACAGCAAATTTACACTGTTATACAAGCTGTACGCTCACTACACATTGTAGAAAAGTGTCATTTCTTCAGTGTTGTCACATGAAAAAATAGAAGAAAATATTTACAAAAATGTGAAGGGTGTACTCACTTTTGTGAGATACTGTACAGATGTATTGCAATATAAAAAGATGTACATTCTCTAGGCTTGAAAGATATACAGTATGTGTTATATAAGAGATCATTCAGCTCCACATTGTATTGGAAGTTGCTCAGGCCAGGTGTACCAGCCCATATAAATATAGCCTAGAGAATGTACATCTTTTTATATTGCAAATTTGCAATGTATAGTAATACATGATGATCTGTTATGACCATATTTTGATCATGATGAAAATAGCCTATACTTGAAATTTTTTGTGGTTTTTAAAAAGTCTGAATTGTTATTACAGCCCATTCTCCAGGTTTCCTCCACAAGACTGAAAATGTTTCAGTACTCAATATAACAGGGGTCGGCAACCTGACGATCTCAGTCCACCTGTCCACCGCGAACGGGTTTCTGCACCGCCGACCTTCTACAGTACCTGACCGCGAGATTTTGTTTCCAGCGCGATACCATCGCGCTGGTTCTCGGCGACAGGGTACTGTGCATGTCGTGCTGTCTCACTCATCGGGAGAGGAAAACTTTGTTTTCCTTCCGCGATGAGTGACAGGCAGTGCTGACAGCTGTCTGGTATGAATCCTGAGGCGGGAACACCGCAGCAAATTTTAAATGAAAAAACCGGCGTGGGTTCCCCCCCAGGATCATACCAGGCCCTTAGGTCTGGCATGTATTGTAAGGGGAACCCCTACTCCGAAAAATTGGCGTGGGGGTCCCCCCCAAACCCATACCAGACCCTTATCCGAGCATGCAGCCCGGCCGGCCAGGAAAGGGGGTGGGGACGAGCGAGCGCCCCCCCTCCTGAGCCGTACCAGGCCGCATGCCCTCAACATGGGGGGTGGGTGCCTTGGGGGAGGGGGGCACCCTGCGGGGCCCCCCCACCCTAAAGCACCTTGTCCCCATGTTGATGAGGACAAGGGCCTCTTCCCGACAACCCTGGCCGTTGGTTGTCGGTGTCTGCGGGCGGGGGGCTTATCGGAATCCTGGGAGCCCCCTTTAATAAGGGGACCCCCAGATCCCGGCCCCCCACCCTGTGTGAATGAGTATGGGGTACATGGTACCTACCCATTCACCTAGGGAAAAGTGTAAATATAAAAAAAACACAGTACACAGGTTGTAAGAGTAATTTATTAGTCAGCTCCGGGATCTTCTTCCGACTTCGGGGGGTCTCTTTCCGCCTTCTCCCGGTGTTCGGCCTCTTCTCCCGGTGTTCGGCCTCTTCTTCCGGGCCCCGCCGCTATCTTCTTCCAGCTCTATTGCCAGCGAGGGGCCCGGTCTGCTGCCGCTGTCTCGTTGCCGCTGTCTTGTCGCTGCTGTCTCGCCGCTTCTTCTCTTCTTCCCCGATGTTGACACGACGCTCTCTCCGGCTCGAATGCTGTGTGCGAGCTGCGGAGCCATTTATATAGGCGTGACCCCGCCCCCTTACGACGTCATGGTCCCAGCATGCGCAGGGACTCTGGGGTCACGCCCCCTTATGACGCCAGAGTCCCTGCGCATGCTGGGACCATGACGTCGTAAGGGGGCGGGGTCACCGCCTATATAAATGGCTCCGCAGCTCGCACACAGCATTCGAGCCGGAGGGAGCGTCGTGTCAACATCGGGGAAGAAGAGAAGAAGAGAAGAAGCGGCGAGACAGCAGCGACAAGACAGCGGAGGCGAGACAGCGGCGGCGGCAGCAGACCAGGCCCCTTGCTGGCAATAGAGCTGGAAGAAGATAGCGGCGGGGCCCGGGAGAAGAGGCCGAACACCGGGAGAAGTCGGAAGGAGACCCCCCGAAGTCAGAAGAAGATCCCGGAGCTGACTAATAAATTACTCTTAAAACCTGTGTACTGTGTTTTTTTTATATTGACACTTTTCCCTAGGTGAATGGGTAGGGGTACCATGTACCCCATACTCATTCACACAGGGTGGGGGGCCGGGATCTGGGGGCCCCCTTATTAAAGGGGGCTCCCGGATTCCGATAAGCCCCCCGCCCGCAGACCCTGACAACCAACGGCCAGGGTTGTCGGGAAGAGGCCCTTGTCCTCATCAACATGGGGACAAGGTGCTTTGGGGTGGGGGGGCCCCGCAGGGCGCCCCCCTCCCCCAAGGCACCCACCCCCCCATGTTGAGGGCATGTGGCCTGGTACGGCTCAGGAGGGGGGGGGCGCTCACTCGTCCCCACCCCCTTTCCTGGCCGGCCGGGCTGCATGCTCGGATAAGGGTCTGGTATGGATTTGGGGGGGACCCCCACGCCGATTTCTCGGTGTAGGGGGTTCCCCTTACAATCCATGCCAGACCTGAGGGCCTGGTATGATCCTGGGGGGGGAACCCATGCCGGTTTTTTCATTTAAAATTTGGCGCTTTGTTCCCGCCTCAGGATTCATACCAGACAGCTGTCAGCACTGCCTGTCACTCATCGCAGAAGGAAAACAAAGTTTTCCTTTCCCGATGAGTGAGCCATCTCGGCGCTGGCTCCTGCGGGTGTCAAATCTCGCAGAGAAATGCGGCGAGATTGACACAATATCGCGGTCACCTACTGTATGTGCCAGTCCTTGTCTACCATCCCAGCTTCCTCCGTGGGTGGCTCCACCATGCCATATATGTCACAGTCTCTCTCTCGCCCACCCGCCTCTATCCTCCTCCACCACTGTCATCAGTGAACAGCGGAGACCGGGAGGAAGCACAGCTCAGGACGCAGGGCGGGAAGAGGAGCTGGCGAAACAAACTTTTTATGTTAAAGCGCTGGTGATTGGTTGCTAGCACACAGGGTGGTTCTAAGCAACCAATCACCAGCTTGCTAATATGAAAAGTCACTCTGCCAGCTCCAGTCCTCTGTCCATAACTGTGCTGCCTCCCAGTCTCCGCTGTGGAAACAGGTAGGACACTGTGCTATGGGAGGTTAGGGAAGGGGGGAGGTTACTGCTATAGGGTAAAGGGGGGACATAAGACACCACTGTGTGTGTGGGGGGGAGGTTATGTGAATGGGGCAGAGGACACTGTTATGGGCAGGGTCACCCCCATAGCAGTGTCCTGTAGCACCCTTCTTATCACCCCCCACCCCCCCGATCCCTGCATTCTGAGCGCAAACCAGTCCTAAACTCTGCATTCTGAGTGTAATACACCCCTAAACCCTGCATTCTGAACGCAACGCACTCCTGATCCCTGCATTCTGAGTGCAATGCAGCCCTGATTCCTGCATTCTGAGCGCAATGCACTCCTGATCCCTTCATTCTGAGCGCAATGCACTCCTGATTCCTGCATTCTGAGCGTAATGCACTCCTGATCCCTGCATTCTGAGTGCAATGCAGTGCCGACCCCTGCATTCTGAGCACAATGCAGCCCTGATTCCTGCATTCTGAGTGCAATGCACTCCTGATTCCTGCATTCTGAGCGCAATGCACTCCTGATTTTTGCATTCTAAGCGCAATGCACTCCTGATCCCTGCATTCTGAGCGCAATGCAGCCCTGATTCCTGCATTCTGAGCGCAATGCAGCCCTGATTCCTGCATTCTGAGCGCAATGCACTCCTGATCCCTGCATTCTGAGCGCAATGCACTCCTGATCCCTGCATTCTGAGCGCAATGCACTCCTGATTTTTGCATTCTAAGCGCAATGCACTCCTGATCCCTGCATTCTGAGCGCAATGCAGCCCTGATTCCTGCATTCTGAGCGCAATGCAGCCCTGATTCCTGCATTCTGAGCGCAATGCACTCCTGATCCCTGCATTCTGAGCGCAATGCACTCCTGATCCCTGCATTCTGAGCGCAATGCACTCCTGATCCCTGCATTCTGAGTGCAATGCACTCCTGATATCTGCATTCTGAGCGCAATGCACTCCTGATATCTGCATTCTGAGTGCAATGCACTCCTGATCCCTGCATTCTGAGCGCAATGCACTCCTGATCCCTGCATTCTGAGCGCAATGCACTCCTGATCCCTGCATTCTGAGCGCAATGCACTCCTGATTTCTGAATTCTGAGCGCAATGCACTCCTGATCCCTGCATTCTGAGCACAATGCAGTCCTGATTCCTGCATTCTGAGCGCAATGCACTCCCGATCCCTTCATTCTGAGCGCAATGCACTCCTGATTCCTGCATTCTGAGCGTAATGCACTCCTGATCTCTGCATCCTGAGTGCAATGCAGTCCTGATCCCTGCATTCTGAGCACAATGCAGCCCTGATTCCTGCATTTTGAGCGCAATGCACTCCTGATCCCTGCATTGTGAGCGCAATGCACTCCTGATCCCTGCATTCTGAGCGCATTCTGAGTTTATATCTTGTGCTGTGGGTTTATATCTTGTGCTGTGGTTTTATAGCTGGTGGTGCCATTTTTCTAGCGCTCTGGATCTTTATCTTGTGCAGTGGATCTATAGCTGGTGCTGTGGGGTTATTTCAAGTACTGTGGATCTGGTGCCGTGGGGTTATATCTATAGAGCTGGTGCTGTGGCAAGTCTTTTGGGTGCAATCTAGTGATGTAGCCGGGTGATGAGCAGAGCACTTAATAATCCCCATTTCTTTTTAGAAATGGATATCCACAATTTTTTTTCAAAATGCAGATTGGATGATGTAGAATTTGATAAGGGAGCAACACAAGAATCTAGACATGGCGAACAAGAGGCAGAATCAAGCACAAGCAGTTCTACAGGTCCAGTTCTAGCTCCAACAGAATGTAGCCATGTTGATGCTCCTGTAAATGACATTGGATTGTATTTTAATTCATCAAAAAAACTAACAGATGATCTTAAAAACAATCTACTAATAAATACATATAACCCACCAGAAAATTATGACTTCAAGAAAGATTCAACCGTACCACAATTTTTCTGTCAGGTGTGGATTAATCAATATTCACCTTAGGTTGGCTACTCTCCACAACTGAGAGGTGCGATTTGAAAGTATTGTACAGTTTTTCCACAGCCAGTTTATCGTGGGATACAAGGAGCATTCATAACTAGGCTTTTCATGAAATATAAAGATTTCCATGAAGGTGCACGGAACCATGTTTCAATGTCTTGGCATAAAAATGCACAAGTGAATGCAACAAATGTTTGGGAGATCAGAAAGAAACCTGAAACACGTATTGTTTGCCAAATAGACAGCGCTGTGAAAAGGCAAGTTGAAGAAAATCAGAAAAAGTTATTTCTAATTTTGTCTACTATCTTATTTTGTGGAACACATGACATTGCTTTACGTGGGAAACAAAGTACAACTGGAAACGTGCAAAGTCTGTTCCAATTTCGCATTGAAGCAGGAGATGTGATCCTAAAGAACCATCTTGAAAATGCACCAGTTAATGCACGTTATACATCAGTTCGTGTTGAAAATGAATTGATTAGATTATGTGAAGGAACATTATGAGAAGATCTGGTATCTTTAGTCAACATGTCAAATGGGTTTTCAATCACTGCTGATGAAAGTGCTGACATTTCTGGAAAAGAACAGATGTCACTTGGAGTACGTTTTGTAGACACAAGCAGCACCATAGCTGTCATCAGAGAAGAATTCCTTGGATTTGCAACCTTAAAAGAAATGGATGCAATCTCATTTTGCAAATATGATTATGGATACATTGTCTAAATATGGATTAAACTTAGAAAAACTCTATGGCCAAGGATATGATGGATGCTCTACAATGGCAAGAAAAGAAGGTGGCGTTCAAGCCATAATAAAGAGAAAATATCGTAAAGCTGCTTTTGCTCACTGTGCTGCACATAAACTCAATTTGGTTGGTAATGACCTGAATGCTGTTCCTGATATATGGAATTCTATTGGCACAGTGAAAGCCATCATCAATTTTTTCCGTGAGAGTCCAAAAAGAAGATCTCTGATTCCTAATGTGCCATTGCTGAGTGAAACAAGGTGGACAGCCAAATACAAAAGCATTTGAATTTTTAGCTCAAACTTTGAAGATATTTTTAATCAATTAAGCTTACTGGTCACTACAGCATCAGGGAAAACACGTCAGGATGCATATCAATTGCAATGTTCTTCAAACACAGTGAGCTTCCTCTTTTACTTGACCATCATTTTAAATTACTCATCAAGATTGGAATCAGTAAGCCAGGCTCTCCAAGCTGTTCAGCTTGATATCCTCAACGTGTGTAATCACGTGCAAGACCTTCTGACTGTGTTCCGCGATCACAGAGAAAATGCAGAAGAACAATTTAAGGATATTTTTTCAAATGTTCAAACAGTGGCAGAAAAAAAGAACATCAAATTTTGCGTTCCCAGACAGTGTGGCAGGCAAGTATTTCTTCTAATTTTGGTTCCTCTTCTGTGGAAGAATACTATCCCAGTCTATCTATGTGCCATACATGGACTCAATCACTGCATCATTAGAAAGCCGGTTTGGCAATGAAAACAAGAACAATTTCAGTCTGTTCTCACTTTACCCAAAACAAATGGCAAAAATGACACTTGAGCAATACAAATGCCATATTGCGAACATCAAAGAAATTTACTGCATTGAAAACCTGGAAGCCGAAGCAATCACATTGTTTGAGATCTGGTCAACGAAGGATGAGCAGTTTGACAATGGATTTCTGGATTTGCTAAACCACACAGATTTTTTTCCGTCAGTCCAGCAAGCAATTCTCATTGCTCTCACATTACCAGTGACCACTTGTACTTGTAAAGGTCTTTCAGCACAATGAGAAGGGTGAAAACCTAGCTGAGATCGACAATGACAGATGATCGCTTATCTGGTTTGTGCATGATGAGCATACATAGAGCAAAAATTGCTGAAAACAAACAACAGTTGATCGACAAAGTAATTGATAAATTTGCACAGGGCCACAGAAGTTTACAGTTTCTTTTTCGAGATCACTAACCAGTGAACAAAAATTGTACAAAAAAATACTCTTTGAAAAATATAATTGTTAAATTTAAGCAAGAGTACAGATGTTTGCAGTTAAAGTTTGTATGTTTTATTTTCCAATTTGGATGATAACAGTTATTTAGTTCTATATATATATATATATAGTGTATATATTGAAGTTGATACATTCCAAAATAAATACATTTATCATATATTTTATTTGTCCTTTGTTAACACCAAATGCAGATTCTACATGTGTTTTCTTTTTATAACTCACTTGTCGTGCCTTAAACATGTGTGTATGAATAATTTGGTGCATTCAATGATGTAAACATAAAAACAGATTAAAGGGGGCGTGGCTTGTAGCCGAACGAGAATGGCTGCCTGATCTCCTCGCTCTGTCCCACGGAGGTCCTGCTAGCTGCCTAAAGGAGCCCTTACCTGCTGACAACATGGGGAAAACGAAGGATAAACCATCCCAGTCCCGGTCCCGATCCCCCAGGGGCATGGACCCGCTCTCCGGACACAACGTCCCGGAAATCTTCCGGCCGCGATCACGCGAGGCCCCGGCTTCATCTCTGGCCTACTCAGGAACACGCGCCTCAAGCCTCAGCCCTGCCAGGAGAAGCTCACAGCGTGCAGAGAGCCCATCTACTGCCCGACCACTTAACATGGATGATCTCAGGTCGGTGGCCACAGATATAAAAGACTCCTTTGCTGCTGCTTTTACAGATCTCAGGAGGGAGATTCAATCGATGCACATGAGAATTGATGACATAGAAACAACCACTACCCGCCATGATGCCGCCCTACAACAGCTACAGCATTCGTCTCAGAGTTACAACAGCCAGCTCAGAGATCTACACAGGCATATGGAGGACCTGGACAATCGCGGACGCCGCCATAATGTGAGGGTAAGAGGCATACCTGAGTCCGTTGAACAGAACCACATAATACAGGCCACAATCCAGATTTTCAATGACTTACTAGGGAGACCCCCCGAGACCCCCATTGAATATGAGCGTCTACACAGAGCTCTCAAACCCAGAGGCAGAGACTCAGACCCTCCCAGAGACGTGATATGCTGCCTGGTGAATTTCAGATTGAAGGAAGACATATTAAGAAGAGCCAGAGAGCGCCGCAGCTTAATGTACCAAGGGGCAGAAATCAAGATTTTTCAAGATCTGTCCCCCATAACCCTACAAAACAGAAGAGACCTACGCCCGCTGCTCGACCTACTGCGCCAAAAAGGGATCCAATATCGCTGGAAATTTCCCTTCTGCCTGTCTGCAACAAATGCTGGACGCACTGCCAATCTGAAAGTCCCGGAAGATCTCAGGGGGTTCTGCAATACTCTGCAGATACCATTCATCGAACTCCCGGACTGGTATAGGGATTTTCGCTCCACCCAGCTCCAAAGAACCAACTCCATGGAGGCTATCCCGGTAAGAGATGAATTCCACATTAGAAGGCGCAGATCATCCTCTCCAAGACCACCTCCTCAGAGGGATCAGCTGGATAAAGACTGACAAAGCCCAACAGCGTCCCCAGCCCACAGGCGGGCTCGGCCAGATCAGCCTTAATCAACCAGGTCCAAACGTTTGAAAACAATACAACTCATGTTCAGAGTTGCAGTTTCTCTTAGGTCGCCACCCCAACCCAAGTTCCAGGACCATAGAACCAAGACAGAACAGCAATCCATTCGACACTTACAATTCACCTGACAGAGGCCTACCTCAAACCTGACCTGTACTGGATCCACCAGATACAGTTAGACAACAATACACTCCCACAAGCTTAGAAACCCATGAAGATCCCACGCTACACGCCTCCACATCAACTCACTCACTTCCAGGACATTCTCTCCGGGAAAACACCACTCAGCCACAGACCCCAACGGAACTCAATATACTCCACTAAGTAACAGAACTGAAGCCGCATACATCACCAGTGGAATTCGGTCTGACTGAGCAACAGGACACCACACAAGCCGCCACCATCTTCACTCAACTGCTAGCCTTCACTGAATTCACGAATGACGGCTCGAGATGGACCCCCACCCTTCAAGATGGTGTCATCCACCACAGCTCACAACACCACTTGGGTACCCCCCCACCACTCCCCCCTCTCCCCTCCACCCCCACCCCTCTACCCACCCCAACCCCCCCCTTTCTTTTCAGGTACCTTCTCCAGACTGAAGACGACGCAACAAAGAAATGAATTGAACCTGAGAAACCAAAACAAGTTAGATGCTGAACATACGGTATTCCACCGTGCTCCGAGATACATTTAGAGTTCTTTTTCTTTTTTGGCCCTTCGCCCCCTTTTTTTTTTTTTTACTGCTTTTGAACATGATTATCCTGAATGTCTTGATTTGCTTATAAGGAAAAAGGGAGGCTCATCCCGCATGGATAAGGGCTCTTTCCCTTCCTGACACCCTCCTATTCGCTTTACATTTGCCAGAGACGTCCATGGGGGATGAGCTCCCTAATGATGGGCAGGTTGTATTAAACCAACCATTCTAGGGCCACAGCCACCGAGTACTGCACAGTCAATTAGATACCCACTAAAGACCACTTCATACCTAATTTATTGCTAAACTTTGCTAGGAACTACCATAGACAGCTCTGGGATTGAACAACTGCTCGAGGTACAGCTCTATCCTAACTCGATGTCTAGACCACTCTTAGACTAACCCTTACACGTAAGCGTCAATGGATCCTTACTTATCTCCCCCATAGTCAAACTCCCCCCCAAATTATAGTGAGCTAACCTCTTAGAGGCTACGCCACCTTACGCCCCCGCATAGCCTCAATACTTACAACGAGCTCATAATTTGCACTAAACCCAACCTAGCCTTAAGATGACTGCTGCTACCTGTATCAGTATTATTTCTAAGATATATGTATAGATGGTTTAGTAACGCCACTCTCCCTGGGTCTCTATATCTGCTATCCAGGTGGCGACCTCCACATGTTTCTTATCATGGCTAGTTTTTTTTTTTTTTCTAGGACCATAGTTTAATATTCAATGTTTCAAATATCTATGTTATTGATTGTTTCTACCTTCACATCATCAATCTGAGATCTTTAACCACATATTCTCCCCTTGATACGTAAGCAGGCTCCCTCCATACAAGTCGAATAGACCCAAGATGACCTCCCACGGACAGAACGTCTCTCGATCCTTTCCTCGAGCTCCTTCCACTCCTCCACACAACAGGACAGTGACTATCCTAGTTGACCCACACCGGACGTTCCAACCCATAGCAGGGTAAGGTAGCTGGACTACATTTACCTCCGGTAAGTACACCTTACTTCCCGTTACTAAACCCCACTTGACTTACCACCCCCCTCCTTCCTTCTACCTCTCCCTCCTTTCTATACGTTCTCTTTCCCTCCCTCCCCCCCCTCCCCTTTATATATCTGGGCTTCTCCCCCTCCCTAGTCTCCACCGTAGCATCTCTCACTATATCGCTCAAATACCTTTGAAGAGCCTACGATTATCCACAGATTACACCCACCCACATCGGCCACATCGGCTAATTGCACCCCCTCCCCGTACCTACCATACCAACTAGACTCTACCCAACGATCATGGACCCCCTACATTCCACTGTGCAACACAACACGCTCAAAGTAGTCTCTCAAAATGTCAAAGGACTAAATACCCCAGAAAAGCGTAGTCAAATCCTCAGCATGATGAGTAAATTAAAAGCAGATGTGATATTTCTGCAAGAAACCCACTTTCGCACGAACAATACCCCTAAACTAGCAAGCCACAGGTACCCTACCTCCTTCCATGCTACAAACCCTCTAGCCAAAACAAAAGGAGTTTCAATCTTGCTCTCTAAAAATCTTCAATGGCAACTGATAGATTCCCTAGTAGACCCAGAGGGCCGCTATGTGTTCCTGAAGGGAACCATCCATAACCGGACGGTCACCTCAGCAAACATATACAGCCCCAATACTGCCCAGGTCAGCTTCTTCCGTTCTATCGCTTCCATCCTTGCAGGCTTTCAAGCGGGGACTACAATTCTTGGAGGCGATTTCAATGTGACACTTCAGCCCATCCTAGACTCCTCATCGGGGTCTTCCACCCTTCCCTTTAGAGCACTGAGACAAATTAAGATGCAAATTCAGGAACTTCTTTTACACGACACGTGGCGCACCTTACACCCGAATGGGAAAGATTACTCCTTTTTCTCCGCACCCCACAATAGATACTCTAGGCTAGATTACCTCTTCCTCTCCCAAAAAGACCTCCCCTTCCTGAAATCTGCCACCATTGAACCCCTACTCATTTCAGACCACCACCCGATCACCCTCTCCCTTTCCATCCCGGAAAGAAACTTGGTCACAAAGATATGGCGTCTTGACCCATCTCTCCTCACTTCAGAAATTGACACTAACCACATCCGCACCAGCTTAAACAACTATTTCAGGGAAAATGATAACTCCGAAACAGCGCCCCTGTCCCTCTGGGAGGCACATAAGTGCGTCATCCGAGGGGAATTTCTCACACTTCAGGCCAACCGGAAAAAAACACAACAGATAACCTTTCAGGAACTCACTAATAAAATAAAGAGACTAGAAATACTCCACAAGCAGTCCCAATCACAAGACACATACCTAGAACTCACTCAAATCAGGAAACTTCTGTTGGAAGTCCTCAACCGTAAAACCCGACGCAAATTTATATTAAACCAAAAGCTATTTTATGAACAGGGGAACAAGTGTGGGAAGCTACTAGCCAGAGTGATACAATCTAAGAAAGCTAGCACCAACATCCACACCATTAAAGACCCTCTAGGTAACTCAAGCTCAAGCTCCGCAGACATAGCATCTCACTTCGAACGCTACTACACAGAACTTTATAATATACCACAGCAACCCGAAACGACCGTAGGCCAAACCTCCAGAAAAGCCATTATCACAGACTTCCTCAAAAAATTTAGCCCCAAACCCATACCCCGAGAAGAGGCTCGCGATTTAGACAACCCCATATCCGAAGAGGAACTTAAGAGAGCGATTAAACAAATAAAAACAGGCAAAAGCCCAGGCCCCGACGGTTTTTCAGCACCATATTTTAAGACCTTTATGGACATTCTTTCAGCTCCGTTCCTAAAGACTTTCAACTCCTTAACCTCCTCAAAGCTACCTTTTCACAGACTGCTTGAAGCGCATATCACGGTCATCCCGAAGGAGGGGAAGGATGCCACTTCAGTCACTAGTTACAGACCAATATCCCTACTCAACGTAGACATTAAATTATTCGCAAAAATCCTAGCAAACCGACTCCTTCCCCTCCTTCCTACAATAATAGGGAAAGACCAGGTTGGATTTGTTCCTGGCAGAGAGGCCAGGGACAACACCATCAAGGCAATTAACTTAAACCATTGGCTAACTTCCCAAAAACAAAGAGGCTTCTTTCTATCCCTGGACGCTGAGAAGGCGTTTGACAGGCTGGCATGGGACTACCTGGGGGCGGTTTTACGCCACCTAGGTCTACACAACCATGTTCAATCTAATTATGTCCCTATACACCACACCAACAGAAAAAGTCAAAGTCAACGGCCACCTGTCAAACGCCTTCTCCATCAGGAATGGAACGAGACAGGGATGCCCATTGTCCCCTATCCTTTTTATTTTAACTCTAGAACCCCTACTACGCTGCCTACGATCGAACGAGAATATCAAGGGTATTCCCATTGCAGGACGTACATATAAAATAGCGGCTTTTGCCGATGACATTCTGCTATTTCTAAGTGACCCACTTACCTCGATCCCAAACCTCCTCAGAGATTTTGACTTATTTCAGCAAATATCCAACCTAAAGATTAACTTCTCAAAATCCCATGCCCTCAACATTACCCTCCCGAAAGACTTAGTCTCCCAATGCCAAGATAATTTTCCCTTTGTCTGGAAACAAAACGCCATTACTTACCTGGGAATCCAATTGACCACACACCTGTCAGACTTGTATGCTAAAAATTTCACCCCGCTGATTCGCCGAGGACCTACGCAGATGGGACAAACCC
This sequence comes from Lithobates septentrionalis, assembly GCA_037952835.1. Classification (NCBI taxonomy): domain Eukaryota; kingdom Metazoa; phylum Chordata; class Amphibia; order Anura; family Ranidae; genus Lithobates; species Lithobates septentrionalis. Next base: position 3,350,382 of record JBBDGP010001771.1, on the reverse strand, counting down.
CATTTTTCTTGGTTCGGCCGTGCGGCCATCCTAAAGATGAATGTGCTCCCGCGTGTACTTTATCTGCTACAAACAATGCCCATCAAACTCCCTGTAGCCTTCTTTCACACGATCAAACAACAATTTCTGAAGTTTCTTTGGAAACACAGGCGTCCTAGGATAAGCTACTCCCAACTCTCGAAACCCAAAAACAAAGGGGGTATTGGGCTACCAGATTTGCAGAATTATTACAGAGCTTGCCATCTGGGAAGAATTGTAGACTGGGCAGTACACGAAGGGGTTAAAGACTGGGTGAGACTAGAAGGTTCATTCTCCCACTTGCCCATTAAAAGCACCCCATGGATTCTCCAATGCCACATTCCCAAAACCCTAAAAGAACACCCCCTTATAGAGGCTACCCTCAGGAGCTTTAGGGAAGTATGTAAGAAATTCCAAATCTCCTCCAACCCAGGACCCCTTACGCCTATCCGCCTTAACCCAGCCTTTATCCCGGGGATGTCCGATAACTTTCTTAAAGATACTTGGCCACACAAAGACATACTAGCCCAACACTTCTTTAGAGATGCTAACTTCACAAACCGTGATGCACTTCCCACAAATACAGGGGGGGAACCCTTCCCGCTATGGACTTACCTCCAGATTCGCCATTTTCTTGCAACAACACACCGAAACGCGTCTGTCTCTAGAAACTTAACCCCATTTGAAAACCTATGCTCCCAAACTACACCGCAACAGCACTTGATTGCAAATACCCACTCCATGCTCTTTGCCCTGACTTCCCCCAAAGATACCAAAGCTTGCCAGGCTTGGGAAAGGGAACTTCAAATAGACCTAACGGAAGAGAACTGGGAACGGATTTTCACAATAGCACACAAGGGCTCCCTCAATGTCACGATACAAGAGAACAATTACAAAACCCTATCCCGACGGTACCGTACTCCTGAACTACTAAACAAATTTAATCCTGATACGTCAAACAAATGTTGGAGGTGCTCCAATGATACAGGCACATTTTTACACATCTGGTGGTCCTGCCCTCTTCTCCAGACTTTCTGGAAACAGGTTCATGACATCACCTCCCAGGTAACCACATACCCCCTGGATTATACTCCTGCCAGACTCATTCTCCACCATTCCTCCACTTCAGCTCACACATACAGAAAGTCTCTGGGAATACACATGATCAACGCAGCCAAATTATGTATCTCAGCCAAATGGAGATCCCCCTGTAGCCCAACTTTATCTGAATGGTTTTCCCGTGTAGACAAAATTGCTGAAATGGAGGAATTAATCCACATTGCAAAAGATACGCCTTCAAAATACTCCCGAACGTGGGCTTGCTGGATCCACTTCTGCACCACAGAGAGATATTCCTCCATTATGAAGCCAAACCGTCCCGAATCCTCCCACAGCGACTGACTGAATAACCCAAAAACCCCCTTGAGACATACACCTACCCATCAAAACTCGCTGTTTCGCTCACTCCTGCTTTAATGCGGATCCCGGGGGGATTCCCCCTTCAGACAGGGATCCGCACACGAAAACATCCTTACTCTTGAGGCCCGGTGGAGACTGGGGAGGAGCTACCCCAGTCCCCTACCTCCCCCACCTACCTTTATCTTTTACCTCATCCCTTTATCCCCTTCACGTCTATGCCTATCTCCCTCTCTTTATCCCTACCCCAACTGAACTGACAACGACAACCATCTACCTACTCCCATGACTACCCTAACTTTGGTGTTTAATTCGCCATCTACTCTTCACATTTCTAAAACCGACGAGACTAACCTACCTCACAGACTGACCCTACGTAACAAGCCCGATACATCCTCACGTGTTCAAGAACAAACTTACGGACCCATAGTTGACTACACTCGTACACTTCCCCAATTAACCCCAAACTTCTGACACCATACTCAAGGTGATACTCCTACCCAAGATGGTTCCTGATCTCAGTTGATGTGGTAAACCTCGAGTTCGAGGCTTTCTTACTCTGTTATACGTCTGTTTGACTTACAGTGGAATACATAAATGACTCGCTATACTGTAGTGACATATGTCATGTTAATATGATCCATGTTGTCTACCCACCTATTGTTTGTAAAAACTGTGTAACATCTTTTGTTCACAATAAAAACTTTTATGGAAAAAAAAAAAAAAAACAGATTAAAAATTGCTAATCAGACAATGGCAGCTTGATCCTTCTATTAAGCTTTTGCATCAGGTTTCTCAAACCTTTGCCTGCCTGCCACAGCTTTATGTTATAATGACTAAGCCCCTCCCCTTCATGATATTGTCGAAAAGTGGCCAAGCATGAGTGTCCATAAAATTATGCCCCCCCCTGAAAAAAGTTCTGCAGATGCCCATGCTCACAAGGTGCATACTTTGAAGGATACATGTTCATTTGTAATTTTTTTCAATAAAAAAAATTTTAAAATATCATTCACATACTTACTGGGCACACCTCATATTCTCCAAAGCATCTAGTCTTAGTTGGAAACTCTCTGAATTCCTCCTAGAATTTTTAAGATAAATCACTCATATGCCGCATCTGTATATGTCATTTAAAGAAGAAGAAGTTTGCTGTTCTAATTTGCCTCTGAATTCCTCCATATCCTGCCTATGTGCGATCTCCAGCTGGCTGAACCTAGTTTCCATATCCAGCTTAGTAGGTAATAAGGCAAAGCACTTGCGCAGTGCCTCAGGCAGGACCCGCTTTTCCTCTTCCCTCCTCCTGATCTGCATCTTTCTCTTCACCATTGTCCTCCCCCATACTCTCCAAAGACTCACCATAGGGATGGGGGGCTGGGTAATTGCTACACTGTTCTGGGTATTCACAGATGTTTCCATGCACAGGATATCCAAGCTCTGCTTGTCATAGAGAGCCTGAGAACCTCCACAGTCAAGAAGCAGAGATCATTGTGTCTATTTGGCGGTTTCTGCTAGTGCTCCACTCCCTTTTGCCTCCACACATGTGCAGATACCGTCTTCCGCTAAGAGTTAGCAGTGCTGCACAGTGCCCTTTTCCGGTTAAAAAAATATAAAATTTCACCTGCTCCTTCATTCTCTCGTGGGGCCTCTCTGCTTGAGTCTTGAGACTTTGACCGTTGCTTGTCCAATTTTCCCATCTGTCCTGGCTGCTAAGAATATCAGAGCAAGATTGGACAGCACAGGTTAATACCGATTGAAAACTCAGCACTATCTCCCCAACACACACATTCAGCCAGAGGATCACTCTACAGACAATCTAGAAAGCTCAGTTGTAGAGCCGCACAAAGTGCCCCTGCAGCAAGCTCTGGTAACGGGGAAGCACAATATGACAGCCACTGGGAGGAACCAACAGTAGAAGCATATCAGCTTAGGGAGCACTCCATGTACCCAGGAATTAAGGTCAACACCTAATCCAGCGACTGGCTCGCCAACCTTAGGTAAGTCAGAAATCTAGAGGGTCTTGCTATGGCAGGGGATCGAGGGTGAACAAAGTAGCTATTTTTCTTTCCTTCTTTTTCTACCCAACAGGCATAGATTAACAGGAGTGGAGCAGTGGGAGGGGTGAAGAAGGGGGAGAGCAGGCATGAGTTTACATGTTTCCTGCTCCCACTCCAATGTATTCACAGTACTCTGACAGAACTCCAGCCCCTGAGTGACAGCGGGGTCTGACCCCAAAGCACCTTGTCCCCATGTTGAATTGGGACAAGGGCCTCATCCCCACAACCCTTGCCAGGTAATGTTGGAGGTATGCGGGTGGGGGGCTTATCGGAATCTGGAAGCCCCCTTTAACAAGGGGACCCCCAGGTCCTGCCCCTCTATGTGAGTTGGTAACGGGGTACATTGTACCCCTACCACTTCACAAAAATAGTGTCAAAAATGGTAAAAAAGACAAGAGACAGCTTAGGACAAGTCTTTTATTAAAAGATAAAAAAATAAAAATGTCCAGCGATGTACATTCACCTTCTACTATCACGCCGCCGATGAGCCGGAAAAATAAAAAAATGGAACATCTCCGCCTCCATGGGGGGCTCCCGCCGAGTGACGCTTCCCATTGGTGACAGCTGTTATATAGCTGAGGGCGGGGCCACCCGGTGATGTAAACCTGTGACCCTGCCCCCTCCAATGCCATGGGGATGCCCCCGTGGCGTCAGAGGGAGGCGGGGTCACCGTTTACATCACCGGGTAGCCCCGCCCTCAGCTATATAACAGCTGTCACCAATGGGAAGCGTAACTCGGCAGGAGCCTCCAATGGAGGTGGAGATGTTGCTTTTTTTTTTTTTTTTTTTTTCTTTTTTTGGCTCGTCGGCAGCGTGATAGAAGATGAGTGGACATCACTGGATATTTTTATTTTCTTATCTTTTAATAAAGGACTTGTCCCAAGCAGTCTCCTGTCTTTTTTACTATTTTTGACACACTTTTTTGAGAAATGGTAGGGCTACAATGTACCCTGTTACCAATTCACATGGGGGGCCGGGATCTGTGGGTCCCCTAGTTAAAGGGGGCTTTGAGATTCCTATAAGCCCCCCACCGCATACACCACAACTACCGGGCAAGGGTTGTGGGGATGAGGTCCTTGTCCCCATCAACATGGAGACAAGGTGCTTTGGGGTCAGACCCCAAAGCACCATCCCCATGTTGAGGGCATGTTGCCTGGTAAAGTTCAGAAGGGGGGCACTCTCTTGTCCCCCCCTTTTTTCCTGCGGCATGCCAGGTTGCGTGCTCGGATAAGGGTCTGGTATGGATTTTGGGGGGACCCCTAAGCCGTTCTTTTTTTAATTTTTGGGCAGGGTTCCCCTTAAAATCCATACTAGACATGAAGGGTCTGGTATGGATTTTGGGGGGCCCTACGCCATTCTTTTTAAATTGAATTTGACACAGGGTTTCCCTTAATTTCCATACCAGACCTGAAGGGCCTGGTTTTGATTTTGGGGGGACCCCCCCGCAATTTATTTTTACATTTTTGGTTTGGGGTTCCCCTAATATTTATACCAGACCCAAAAGGCCTGGTAATGGAATGGGGGGACCCCATGCCGTTTTATCTTTATTGCCGAGACCCGACAATTCATTACAGCCGCAATCAGTTTTAAATGACAATTTTTCCTTTAGAAATGTAATTTTGCTGTGGCACCACTTTACAGGCATACTATAGACACCCCCCAGGCACAATATTTAAAGGAATATTTCATTTTTATTGTTTCACTTTAAGCATTAAAAAAATCACTGCTCCCGAAAAAATGGCCATTTTTAAAAAAATGTTTGCATTGATACATGGCCGGACCCAGGTCCCCAAACACTTTTTATGACAATAACTTGCATATAAGCCTTTAAAATAAGCACTTTTGATTTTTCATGTTCATGTCCCATTTAACGGTGTTCTGGCGACTTTCGAATTCGCCCCGAACACCGTATATTGTTCGCCGAACATCCGAACAACTAAAGTTCGGCCCAAACTTGTGCTTGGAATGAACAGTTCGCCTATCCCTAATAATTGACAATGCTGTTGCATACCAACCTTGTCTACTGTCTGAATGCTAGGGGGATGTAGTGTGTAGCTCATGGACAACATTGTCTGTTCCTAATGAGGAGCGAGGGGCATGCCTAAATTGGATTAATTTATATATAAATTATTTTTTGTACATCAATAAAGATATTTATATTTATCTTCTGATGGGAGAAGATCTCTATGAGGTGAGATCGTTCTGCTGAGATCGGATGACTATTTGTATTCTCTCTCCTAGGATCAAGGACAACAGTTTGTCAAAGGAAGCAATAAGAGAACTAGAAAATCTCCGGCTGAGACGGAAGATTTACTCATATTAACCCCAGAGAAGAGGCTTTGCCACATTGGTGAATACAGTCAGGACATTGCTCTGGATGATGAGGAGAAGGAGATTTAGAAACTACAAATCCAATCCAAGAGGAGAATGATCCTCCGCAGATGAACTAATACACAATATACAAGGACAGGATGGAGAGGGATTTTGTTATAAAGGGGTTAAAGGCATTCTCTGTTAAAAATGAGCATTTCACATACAAAATAACTCGAGGAACACAACCAGACTGATGATCAGTTCCGATTGTTTTCCCGGTCTTCATCTTACACATCTCTTACTAAACCTCTATATCTGCTGAAATTTTTTTTTTCTGGATGGATTCTTGTGCCAATTTGTTGCCAGCAATCCCGTTTTTTTTCAAGGGAAGAGAAATCCGAGTTTTCCATGGAAATGCCAGAACAAGATTCAGTCCCCTTCTCATAGTGCCTGCATGATGCTAAGCACACTGTGGGCCAACCAGCCTCCCACACTGACTCCTCTCTGAATATTCCTGTCTGTCATGGCAGTTTGTATTACAGACATTTATTAAGTCATAATTGTTATTGTGATTGGCCAATAGTCTATTAAACTATCTGGTGACAGCTGATTTGCAGTGTAACAAATTACATAGTCAACTAAACCCAGTGACAAGCACTCTGTCTGCTGGCACTTCAATTTTCCAGCTCTTGGGACCACAATCTGTGTGTATTGAGAGGCCGGGTTTCATCACGTATCTTTGACAGTGTGATTTTAGTTTGGCCATTCAGGGCCTCTGTTAGAAATCACGGGGCCCCATACAGCCTATCTGACAGCCGCTCCCGAGAATATCAAATTATTATTTTCACTAAAAATACACTAAAGTCATTATTAGAGGACACAAACATAATAATTACAAAATTCCTGCTAAATCTAAAAAAAACTGTTGAGTTAATAAATAAAGCTCTGTGTGTGGAGGAGGCATTGGGGCTCATTCACATGGGTGCTGTGATCTGTACAGTGTGAATCAGTGTTTTTTTTTTTTTTAATTTGTGGCTGGAGCTGTGTGCAGGCAACTAGACATGTGCAATTTGTTTAGTTCCAAATTCTTATTTTATTAAGGAATTTCGACAAATTTGTAAATTTGGAAATATCTGAATTAACAAAAACCTGTTTAACTAATTTTTCCAAATATTCGTAAATTTGAATAATCAAAAATTCTGAATTTTTGAATTTCTGGATTATGAATTTACAAATGTATAAATTTACAAAATTCGAAAATTTAAAAATCCAAAAATCAGAATTTTCAGATTTAGAATTTCCGAATTTTCGGTTTTGTAAATTTGTATTTTCGAAATGGGAAAATCTAAAAGGTTCAAAATGGGAAAATCCAAAAATTAGAAAATCCAAAAATCCAGAAATTTGAAAATCTGAAAATAAATAGGTATTCCAAAGAACCAAAATTCGAAAATCGAAAATCTGAAATAATAACTAACTAATATTAAATTATAGGTATTGTAACTTCCCATAAAATTTGGCTGTTAGTGAACAAATTGAACGAATCTATCCGAAGTTACAAATTTTCCGAAATAACGAATGCCGTATCTAAACGAATGGAACGTAATGAATTAATAATAAATAATAATAAAAACTTTTTATTATTAATTAGTTCCATTCCATTTGTTTAGATAAGAACATTTGTTATTTCGGATAATTTGTAACTTCGGATAAATTTGTATTTGTTACGTTCACTAACAACCAAATTTGAAAGGAAATTCCAATACCTATAATTTAATAGTTAGTTGTTATTTTGAAGTTCCAGATTTCGGATTTTGAAATTTACGAATTTCTGAAATTTCAAATTTCTGGAATTTGAATTTTCGGATTTTCGAATTTACGAATTTCCGGGTTTTGGATTTTCGAATTTACAAATTTACGAATTTGGATCAAAATGAATGACCTGAAAAACTGAGAAAAAACTAATGAAACTAAAACTATCAAATTTTTCGGCAGTGCACATGTCTACAGGCAACCTATGTTACTCTATGAGGACGCAGCAGCTGTACTAACACAGCCGCAGGTCCCAATCTGACAGGTGTGTGGATGTAGGTGTACGGCCCCGAACAGACCGTGTGCATTCAGGGCCACTCACCTGCACACCTATCAAATTAGGAGCTGCGGCTGTGTTCATACAGCTGCTGCATCCTCAGAGTAACAGGCAGCTCCAAATGCACAAACAGCTCATTCACAGGAGAAGCCATATGAATGAGCCCTTTATTTTTAAATTATGATTTTATGATATGATTTTTTAAATGATTTTTTTTTATATATATATTTTTACAATTTGTATTATTTTTTACACTTTTAGAACTATTTTTTTACCATTTTTTTTGCAAAGCTGTTGGGGGTGAATGGGTGACATATGAGGGGTCTAAACAGACCCCTGACATCTCACCTTTGAGAGGGAGAAAGGAATTAAGGACACTGATATCTTCAATTCCTTTCTCTGCAACCTCAGCTGCACTGAAGATGAATAAACAGGATACAGAAGCTCCTCCCCATTCATAAACGGAAGCATAATAAACACATTTTACTATACTGTCGTTATTAATGGACACAGGAGCGATCTGCACAGATCACCTACTGTGTCCATTCAGAAAAGAAAGGGTTGATAAATTACATCACCATATGATGACCAGGCAATCATATTGTCTAAAAAATTCTTAGAAAAAGGATATGCAGATCAGCATATCCAAAAGGCGATTGACCGATATACAGATGGTATCCAGAATAAGAACATGTCCACATCTGCCAAAGATCAATATAACACTCTTTTCATTACAACATATAATGACCAACACTGGGCCATTAAAAAAGACGTCCAAATACATTGGCCAATTTTGGGGCAGGACAAAGCTCTTGGGAAAGTTCTCCCCAATAAACCTCGGGTAGTTTTTCGACGTGCAAATAATGTTAAAAGTTTAATTGCCCCCAGCCGCCTTAAAGATAAGCAAAATTTGAAAATGCAGAGTATCCCTCAATTTTTTTAATATCATAGGATGCTATAGGTGTAAAAGTACTAACTGTAAAGCATGTAGATTCATTTCTCATGGACAAAAGTCATTTAATAGTAAAGATGGCCACACCTTTTACATCAAACAATTTATATGTTGCAGTACTCAGGTTGTTGTTTATGGATTGAGGTGCCCATTTGGGTACCTCTATGTAGGTAGGACGGTGCGAGCTATGAGGACCCGCTTTGGTGAACATCGTAGGTTTATAGAAAAGAAGATTGAAAAACATAGTGTGCCACGTCACTTCAAACACAAACATGAGGGTAGTAGGTCTGGAATTATTTGGTATAGAATCCATACCTATGTCTATCCTGGAAGGTGAACAATTTGCTCGTAGACGCGAATCGTTTTCTATTTTTACTTTAAATAGCATGACACCGGAAGGGTTAAATGAGGAGCTTGAGATAGGTGCCCTTAAATGAGATTACCCAATTTTAATTCTTAATTCTTAAATTTTAAATATTTTTTTTTATTTTTTACATATATATTGAGTTTAATCCAATTTTTTTTTCTTAAATCTAAAATTTAATAAATTGTAAATTACCAATCAATGTTTCCTATATAATATATTTTTACATAATATTTTTACATAAAACCAAAAACCATCTAATATTAAAAATTAAAAATGAATTATAATTACCATAAATTGTATATAATTTGTATACTAATATGAATTATGATCTATTACATCTATACCAACATGCTGTTTTATATTATATTATGAATTCATTAAAATACATGATATTGTTCTTGCAGTATATTCTGTTGTTGATAATAATATAGATAAATGTATGCTATGTTTTATATTTTATATATAGCACATTTTATATAATCTTTTAACAATTTTAAATAATATATTAGTCTTAAATAATAGATTAGTCTTATCATTAATAGTTTCTATATTATTGGTAGTTGTAATTTATCTATATACAGTTGTAAAAGTTAGTTTAGGATTTTGTTGCTATCATTGGTAAAACCCTGTCCTCTTTGTAGACGCTTTCTGCTGTGAACTCCGTGCTCCTGGTTTGTGATAATGCCATTGGCTGACTTTGAGGAGGGGCTTGGGGTGTCTCGTATATAAGAACACTAGGGGAGATGAGGGCTTTACCTGAAGAAGGAGACCACGCCTCCAAAACATGTTGTCATAGCAACCACTTGTATGAGTGTCAGAGGAGTTAGCAGATTCATTGTGAATTCCCTCTCTAGCCACGAGTGACGTCACGCAGCGCCGGCTGGCCTGTGCGAGTGTTGAGCGGCGTGTGAGACAAGGAAGTGGGCTTCTAGTTCCAACAGTCACAACCCTTCACCACGCCGCAACTCGCTGTGAGCCAATTGATTTACACAGACCAGGAGAGGAGGCTTGTATCCAGCTGTTCATTAGGGATGAGCCGAACACCCCCCTGTTCGGTTCGCACCAGAACATGTGAACAGGAAAAAAGTTTGTTTGAACACGCGAACACTGTTAAAGTCTATGGGACACGAACATGAATAATCAAAAGTGCTCATTTTAAAGGCTTATATGCAAGTTATGTCATAAAAAGTGTTTGGGGACCCGGGTCCTGCCCCAGGGGACATGGATCAATGCAAAAAAAAGTTTTAAAAATGTCCGTTTTTTCGGGAGCAGTGATTTTAATAATGCTTAAAGTCAAACAATAAAAGTGTAATATCCCTTTACATTTCGTACCTGGGGGGTGTCTATAGTATGCCTGTAAAGGGGCGCATGTTTTCCGTGTTTAGAACAGTCTGACAGCAAAATGACATTTCAAAGGAAAAAAAGTCATTTAAAACTACTCGTGGCTATTAATGCATTGCCGGTCCAACAATACACATAGAAGTTCATTGATAAAAACGGCATGGGAATTCCCTACAGGGGAACCCCGAACCAAAATTTAAAAAAAAAAATGACGTGGAGGGTTCCCCTAAATTCCATACCAGGCCCTTCAGGTCTGGTATAGATATTAAGGGGAACCCCGGCAAAAATTTAAAAAAAAATGACGTGGGGGTCCCCCTAAATTCCATACCAGACTCTTCAGGTCTGGTATGGATTTTAAGGGGAACCCCGCACCAAAGTTTAAAAAAAAAACGGTGTGGGGTCCCCCCAAATATCCATACCAGACCCTTATCCGAGCACGCAACCTGGCAGGCCACAGGAAAAGAGGGGGGATGAGAGAGCGCCCCCCCTCCTGAACCGTACCAGGCCACATGCCCTCAACGTTGGGAGGGTGCTTTGGGGTAGCCCCCCAAAACACCTTGTCCCCATGTTGATGAGGACAAGGGCCTCATATCCACAACCCTGGCCGGTGGCTGTGGGGGTCTGCGGGCGGGGGGCTTATCGGAATCTGGAAGCCCCCTTTAACAAGGGGACCCCCAGATCCCGGCCCCCTCCTGTGTGAAATGGTAAAGGCGTACCTACCATTTCACTAAAATACTGTCAAAGATGTTAAAAATGACAAGAGACAGTTTTTGACAATTCCTTTATTTAAATGCATCTTCTTTCTTCTTTTTTCTATCTTCCTGCATTTTCTTCTTCTTCTGGTTCTTCTGGTTCTTCCTCCGGTGTTCTCATTCAGCATCTCCTCCGTGGCGTCTTCTTCCCTTCTTCTCCTCGGGCCGCTCCGCATCCATGATGGCATGGGGGAGGCTCCTGCTCTTCTCTTCATCTTCTTCTCTTCTTTATCTTCTCTTCCTCTTCTCTTCTTCATCTTCTTCTTTTCTTCATCTTCTTCTCCGGGACGCTCTGCATCCATGCTGGCATGGTGGGAGGCTCCCACTGTGTGAAGCGTCTCCTCTTCTGACGGTTCTTAAATAACGGGGGGTGGGGCCACCCAGTGACCCCGCCCCCCTCTGACGCACGGGACATGACGGGACTTCCCTGTGGCATTCCCCGTGACATCACAGGGAAGTCCCGTCAAGTCACCGTGCGTCAGAGGGGGGCGGGGTCACCGGGTGGCCCCGCCCCCTCTGACGCACGGTGACTTGACGGGACTTCCCTGTGATGTCACCGGGAATGCCACAGGGAAGTCCCGTCATGTCCCGTGCGTCAGAGGGGGGCAGGGTCACTGAGTGGCCCCACCCCCCGTTATTTAAGAACCATCAGAAGAGGAGACGCGTCACACAGCGGGAGCCTCCCACCATGCTAGAATGGATGCGGAGCGGCCCGGAGAAGAAGATGAAGAAAAGAAGAAGATGAAGAAGAGAAGAAGATGAAGAGAAGAGCGGGAGCCTCCCCCCATGCCATGGGTGCGGAGCGGCCCAAGGAGAAGAAGATAGAAGATGCTGCGGAGGAGATGCTGGACGAGAACACCGGAGGAAGAACCAGAAGGGCCAGAAGAACCAGAAGAAGAAGAAGAAGATGAAGGAAGATAGAAGAAAGAAGAAAGAAGAAGCATTTAAATAAAGGAATTGTCAAAAACTGTCTCTTGTCATTTTTAACATCTTTGACAGTTTTTTAGTGAAATGGTAGGGATACTTTTGTACCCCCTTACCATTTCACACAGGGGGGAGGGCTTGGATCTGGGGGTCCCCTTGTTAAAGGGGGCTTCCAGATTCCGATAAGCCCCCAGTCCGCAGACCCCCACAACCACCGGCCAGGGTTGTGGGGATGAGGCCCTTGTCCTCATCAACATGGGGAGACAAGGTGTTTTGGGGGCTACCCCAAAGCACCCTACCAATGTTGAGGGCATGTGGCCTGGTACGGTTCAGGAGGGGGGGCGCTCTCTCATCCCCCCTCTTTTCCTGCAGCCTGACAGGTTGCATGCTCGGATAAGGGTCTGGTATGGATCTTTGGGGGGCGTTTTTTTTTTTAATTTTGGCGCGGGGTTCCCCTTAATATCCATACCAGACCTGAAGGGTCTGGTATGGAATTTAGGGGGACCCCCACGTCATTTTTTTTAAAAATTTTGGTTCGGGTTCCCCTGTGGGGAATTCCCATGCCGATTTATCAATGAACTTCTATGTGTATTGTCGGACCGGCAATTCAATAGCCGCGAGTAGTTTTAAATGACTTTTTTCCTTTGAAATGTCATTTTGCTGTCAGACTGTTCCTCCATTCTCTCTTCTGCTATGATGATCCGGCTGCTCCCTCTGCACTGTTGAGGCTGTAATGATGGACACAGGTGAGGCTGCAATGATGGACACAGGTGAGGCTGCGTTAGTGGGCACTGGTCACGCTGAACTGATGGACATGGGTGAGGCTGCATTGATGGGCACGTGTGAGGTTAAGTTGATGATGGGCACGTGTGAGGCTGCGTTGATGGGCACAGGTGACAAAGTTGTTGTTCATATTTATTTGTGTAACCTAATTCTGCATAAAACATTTAAGTGTCATTTCATGAGAATTTATGAGGGCGTGTATAGGGGTGGGATTAGGGGTGGGGCATGGTAGGGGTTTGGCGGGGCACGGTAGGGGTTGGGTGGGGCAACTGGTGGTGAGTAAGGATGAGCCGAACACCCCCGGTTCGGTTCGCAAGAGAACTTGCGAACAAACCAAAACTTTGCACGAACGTTAGAACCCCATTGAAGTCTATGGGACTTGAACGTTCGAAATCAAAAGTGCTCATTTTAAAGGCTAATTTGCATGGTATTGTCCTAAAAAGTGTTTGGGGACCCGGGTCCTGCCCCAGGGGACATAGTTACATAGTTACATAGTAGGTGAGGTTGAAAAAAGACACAAGTCCATCAAGTCCAACCTATGTGTGTGATTATGTGTCAGTATTACATTGTATATCCCTGTATGTTGCGGTCATAAAGGTGATTATCTAATAGTTTATTGAAGCTATCAATGCTCCCCGCTGAGACCACCACCTGTGGAAGGGAGTTCCACATCCTTGCCGCTCTTACAGTAAAGAACCCTCTACGTAGTTTGGCGTTGATCCCCCTTTTAATGCATGCCAATATTCTGTTTGCTTTGTTAGCAGCAGCTTGGCATTGCATGACATTGCTGAGCCTATCATCTACTAGGACTCCCAGGTCCTTTTCCATCCTAGATTCCCCCAGAGGTTCTCCCCTCAGTGTATAGATTGCATTCATATTTTTGCCACCCGAATGCATTATTTTACATTTTTCTACATTGAACCTCATTTTCCATGTAGTCGCCCACCCCATTAATTTGTTCAGGTCTTTTTGCAAGGTTTACACATCCTGCGGAGAAGTTATTGCCCTGCTTAGCTTAGTATTGTCTGCAAATACAGAGATTGAACTGTTTATCCCATCCTCCAGGTCGTTTAAGAACAAATTAAATAGGATTGGTCCCAGCACAGAACCCTGGTGAACCCCACTACCCACCCCTGACCATTCTGAGTACTCCCCATTTATCACCACCCTCTGAACTCACCTTTGTAGCCAGTTTTCAATCCATGTACTCACCCTATGGTCCATGCCAACAGGCCTTATTTTGTACAATAAACGTTTATGGGGAACTGTGTCAAATGCTTTTGCAAAATCCAGATACACCATGTCTACGGGCCTTCCTTTATCTAGATGGCAACTCCTCAATAGAAGGTTAATAGATTGGTTTGGCAAGAACGATTCTTCATGAATCCATGCTGATTACTGCTAATGATACCGTTCTTATTACTAAAATCTTGTATATAGTCCCTTATCATCCCCTCCAAGAGTTTACATACTATTGATGTTAGGCTAACTGGTCTGTAATTCCCAGGGATGTATTTTGGGCCCTTTTTAAATATTGGCGCTACATTGGCTTTTCTCCAATCAGCTGGTACCATTCCAGTCAGTAGACTATCTGTAAAAATTAGGAACAACGGTCTGGCAATCACTTGACTGAGTTCCCTAAGTACCCTTGGATGCAAGCCATCTGGTCCCGGTGATTTATTAATGTTAAGTTTCTCAAGTCTAATTTTAATTCTGTCCTCTGTTAACCATGGAGGTGCTTCCTGTGTTGTGTCATGAGGATAAACACTGCAGTTTTGGTTACTGAAGCCCCCCGATTCACTCGTGAAGACTGAGGAGAAGAATAAATTCAATACCTTCGCCATCTCCCCATCCTTTGTAACCAGATGACCTTCCTCATTCTTTATGGGGCCAATATGGTCTGTCCTCCCTTTTTTACTGTTTACATACTTAATGAATTTTTGGGGATTTTTTTGCTCTCCTCCGCTATGTGTCTTTCATGTTCTATCTTAGCCGTCCTAATTGCACCCTTACATTTCTTGTTGCATTCCTTATAAAGTCTGAATGCTGAGGATGATCCCTCAACCTTGTATTTTTTGAAGGCCTTCTCCTTTGCTTTTATATGCATTTTTACATTGGAGTTAAGCCATCCAGGATTTTTGTTCGCTCTTTTAAATTTATTACCCAATCGGATACATTGGCTAATGCCCTTATTTAATATGCTCTTAAAGCAAACCCATCTCTCCTCCGTATTCTTTGTTCCTAATATTTTATCCCAATTTATGCCTTTTAGTAAGGTTTGTAGTTTAGGGAAGTTGGCTCTTTTGAAATTCAGTGTCTTTGTATTCCCTTTATGTTTCCTATTTGTGTGATTTATACTGAAACGAATTGACCTGTGATCGCTGTTACCATAAATTGCCCCGTATTTCCACATCCGTGATCAGGTCTGTATTGTTGGTAATCAGTAGATCCAGTAATGTTTTTTTTCTAGTTGGTGCGTCTACCATCTGACCCATAATATTGTCCTGCAAGACATTAAGGAACTGGCGAGCCTTAAATGAATGCGCGGTTCCCTCCGCCCAGTCTATGTCTGGATAATTAAAATCCCCCATTATGATAACACTTCCCATCCTTGCTGCTAATCCAATTTGTGATAGGAGATCCGTCTCCACTTCCTCCCTCAGGTTAGGGGGCCTATAGCATACTCCCAGTATTTTTTTCCCCTTAGCTTCATCCCTTTGGAGCTCTACCCATAAGGATTCCACCTCCTCTCTAGCTCCCTCAGTGATGTCATCTCTCACATTCACTTGTACATTATTCTTGATATATAGGCATACCCCTCCCCCTTTTTTACCCTCTCTGTCCTTGCGGTATAGAGTATACCCTTGAATGTTTGCCAGCCAATCATGAGAGCTGTTGAACCAGGTCTCTGAAATTCCCACAAAATCCAAATCCTCCTTGTACAACAGTATCTCTAGTTTACCCATCTTGTCCGCCATGCTCCTGGCATTGGTGAACATGCCACATAGTTTAGACCGGTCGCATATTGTCCTCGTATTGGGTGTTTCGAGATCGCAACTAGGACTTGCTACTATACTCACCTTGTGTTTTTGTGCTTAGGTTAACCTACCACTAATGCCCCCAATACTACCCTCTGGAATATCTTCCGCGCTGGCTATCTCTGTCTCTGGACCCTCCCCCCCATCGCCTAGTTTAAAAACCCCTCTAACTTTTTGGAGATTTTCATTCCCAGCAGATCTGCACCCTCCTCATTTAGGTGCAGTCCGTCCCTTCTATAGTACCGGTTACCGACTGAGAAGTCGGCCCAGTCCTCCAGGAACCCAAACCCCTCCTTACTACACCAGCTCTTCAGCCACTTGTTTCATTCCCTAATCTCCCTCTGCCTTTCTGGTGTGGCTCGATGTACCAGTAGTATTCCTGAGAATACTACCTTGGAGGTCCTTTTCCTCAATTTAGCTCCTAAGTCCCTTAAATCGTTCTTTAGGACACTCCATCTGCCTCTGACTTTGTCATTGGTGCCAACGTGCACCATGACAGCCAGGTCTTCCCCAGCCCCTCCCAGTAATCTGTCCACAAGATCTGTGATGTGCCGAACCTGAGCGCCCGGTAGACAACATACTGTTTGGCGCTTCAGGTCTTGGTTACAAATTGCCCTCTCTGTCCTTCTAAGAATTGAGTCCCCTACCACCAGAATCTGTCTTTCCTTTCCCTTTGCTGCCCCCCCACTCTCACTGGAGGAGTTCTTCCCCCGGCAGCTAGGAGAGTCCCTCAGCTCCAGCAGTGCTGGTCCCTGACTGGTTTCACCAATGTCACTCAATGGAGCGTACTTACTTACAGTCCTGGATCGGCCTCCCTGGCACTTCCCCCTCCACCCTTCCTGACTGTCACCCATCTACTCTTTGCTAGTGCCTGCACCTCTTTGTCTCCACCCGCCTCTGTGCTGGCCCCTGCCGGCACCTGCCGTGTACATTTCTGGCTCTCCTTTAGTATGGAGGGACTTCTCAGTGCTGACAGTTGCTTCCCCAGATTCAGAACCTGGGCTTCCAGGGAAACAATGTGCTTACATTTTGCACAGCAGTATTTGCCCTCGATCGGATGATCAAGGAACGCATACATGCAGCAAGATGTACGAAGAGTCGCCTCTCCACACCTGCCGGGCATCATAAATTTAGTGAGGATTTGGGGATTTTACCCTGTCCAAATTACCTAACAGCTAGCTGTATCAATGCAAAAAAAACTGCCGTTTTTTCGGGAGCAGTGATTTCAATAATGCTTAAAGTCAAACAATAAAAGTGTAATATTCCTTTAAATTTCATACCTGGGGGTGTCTATAGTATGCCTGTAAAGGGGCGCATGTTTCCCGTGTTGAAAACAGTCTGACAGCAAAATGACATTTCAAAGGAAAAAAAGTCATTTAAAACTACTCACGGCTTTTAATGAATTGCCGGTCCGACAATACACATAAAAGTTCATTGATAAAAACTGCATGGGAATTCCCCACAGGGGAACCCCGAACCAAGATTAAAAAAAAAACTGGCGTGGGGGGTTCCCCTAAATTCCATACCAGGCCCTTAAGGTCTGGTATGGAAATTAAGGGGAACCCCGCACCAAAATTTGAAAAAAAAAGACGTAGTGGTCCCCCTCAAAATTCATACCAGACCCTTCAGGTCTGGTATGGATTTTAAGGGGAACCCCGTGCCAATATGTTTTAAAAAATTGGGGTGGGGTCCCCCCAAAAATCCATACCAGACCCTTATCCGAGCACGCAACCTAGCAGGCCGCAGGAAAAGAGGGGGGATGACAGAGTGCCCCCCCCCCCGAACCGTACCAGGCCACATGCCCTCAACATTGGGAGGGTACTTTGGGGTAGCCCCCCAAAGCACCTTGTCCCCATGTTGATGGGAAGAAGGGCCTCATTCCCACAGCCCTTCCCAGGTGGTTGTGGGGGTCTGCGGGTGGGGGGCTTATCGGAATCTGAAAAGCCCCCTTTAACAAGGGGACCCCCAGATCCCGCCCCCCCTGTGTGAAATGGTAAGGGGGTACAAATGTACCCCTACATTTCACAAAAAAACTGTCAAGAATGTTGCGAGGAACGTGATGACAATGTGCACATCACAGAGGGAGGTGAGGGTGCCGGCAGGGGAAGCGGGCTCTCCTAGGATCCCCGATGAGCGCGCTCTCGGACGCCGCTGTATAGAGAACTTACATTTACCTACGAGGGGGAAAGGAAGATCCCCGCACGCCGCAAGGGTAGCCCCAGTGTGGGCCGAAGAGAGAGCTCCATATGCCGCTGCAGAGCGGACCAAAGAAACGAAACTGAAAGTAAGGAGTGTGGTCGTAGGTGGATCTGACGGCGTGCACGAGAGGTCTGGGTGGCGTCCTCCTCCCCCTCTACCCCCCCCCGCACCTCTCTTTGAAATACTGAGGAATTAAGAATGAACCCCACTGATGCCCAGGAGATGGTAATGTAGAAATTGATCGGTTTCTCTTTGGTTTTTTTTCTTTTCTCCCCGTGATATCGCGGTATATGGGTTAATTCAATAACCAGGAGGCAAAAAGAGGATCGTAATTAAAGGTACTGGATCACCTGATGTATTAAGCAGATCTGAGTGAAAATTGCCTGCTAGCATGTGTAAGGGGGAAACAAGGGAAGTTCATCTACTGTGTAAGGGGTGAGGAGGTATACAGAGGAAGTGAACACAAAGAAGCTATACTCTGGGTATTGACTAATTAAATAAGAGACTAAAAAAAACAAATTTCAAACTAAAAGGCATGTACAAAAGATGTAAAGAGGACTGCAATATTATATAAGCTGTGAAGAGCAAATAGAAGAGCCCAAGGCGGGGAGACTTGGATTGGGATACCCCAGAGGTGCGGGCGTGCGGAGGGATCAGGACCCCCGACACAGAACGGTTACCCCCCCCGGTTCGGTTATCAGTGCTGGAAGAACAAGGCCTTGCTTGGTCTTGCACCCCAGTAAGAAGCTTGTTCCTCAGGGGGAGGGAGAAAGCTAGATTTAAAACTGGGGAAACCAACAGGAGGGTCAAGAAAGAAGGGAGCGATGAGCAAAGCTGCATCCAAAACAGGAAAAGGGGGAGCACCTAAAACCCTTAAGGATAAGGTTGCAGGAAGCACGATAAAACAGTTTATGTCCCAAGGTGCGAGCCCAAGAGGTGGAGAGCAAGGGGCTCAGGGAGGATCTAAGACGGAGGGAAAAGGGGGAACCCCAAATAAAGGTGGGGATAAAACGGCCCAGTCCAGGGAGAATTCTATAATGGAAAGTGAAGCGGAAATAAGCCGGGAGGAGGAAAGAAGAACAAGTGGCCAGATGCTCTTAAAAGAAGAACTGAGTGAGATGTTTAAAAAGCTTGAGAATTCAATCAAATTAGAAATAGGTCTGGTGAGAGCAGACCTAGGAAGCCTTCTAGAAAGAGTAGAAATAACGGAAAGGAAAACAGAGGAATCTGAAAGGGAAATAATGAACCTCAAAGAACAAATAAAAAGCGCCAGACAAAACCAAAGGAAAATTTTATATAAGATCGAGGATCAGGAAAATAGAGACAGAAGACAGAACATAAGACTCCGCTCTGTCCCGGAAAAGAAAGGAGAAGATCTGAGGAGCGTGGTTTCCTTAATACTAGGCCCAATATTAGGGGAAGAGGTAATGGAATTCCCCAAAACAGAAAGGATCCATCGAGTGGGAAGATTATACAATTCAGAGCACCAGAGGCCGAGGGATGAAATAATAAGGTTCAGTTATTATGAAGATAAGGCGACAATTATATCTAAAATGAGAAGTAAACCCCCGTTAAAATTTCAGGGGTCAGAGATCCAAGTGTATACAGACCTCGCCCCTGAAACTTTGGCAAGGAGACGGCTCCTGAAACCTCTATTAGACCAGATGAGAGATTTAAATATAAAATATAGTTGGGGGTTCCCGACGTGTCTAATAGGCTTTAAAAATGGAAGATCAGCAAGACTGAGGTTCCCTGAAGAACTGAAGGAGTTCTGTGAAAGACTAGAAATGAAAGAGCCAGAATTACCGGGTTGGATAGAAGAATGATTTGGAGCATGGGGAGGATGAGGGGGAGAGAGGGGGAAGGGGAGGGTCCTGGGAGACGAAAGAGAGAGGTGGGGAAGGTGGGGAGGAGAGAACGTGGATACTGGACTACCCCTCTTGGGCTTAAAACACCATGCACGAGGGGGGTAGGGGGCACACTCAGACTTTCACCTCAACACGAGATTCGTCAGTTCCATGGTATCCATGGCACCTGGCGAATGGGGAGCCAGGAAATGGCTGGGGGGAGGGGGGGAGAGGGGGGGAAGGGAGGGGAGGAAGGGGGAGGGAGAAGGGGAACTCTGTGCACAAGGAAGAGAAAAGGAAAGAAAAAAGGATAAGGAAAAAAGGGGGGAAGAAAAATCTAGTCTTAGTTCAGTAATGCAGTTCCAACAAAAAATATTGAGGAGATGAGGAAGTTGAATTTTTTGACATATAATGTAAAGGGCCTTAATAATCCTACGAAGAGATATAAGATCTTGGGGGAATTGGAGAGATACAAAGCTGAGGTTGTGTTCCTCCAAGAAACCCACTTAACGTGTTACTCAAAGATTAAGTTATGGTCAAAAGTTTTTCCAAACTGGTTCTATGGGGATTCAATAACAACAAGAGGGAGAGGAGTGGCAATAGGAATAGCAAATGGGGTGAATTTTAAGGTAAATGAGAGATTAGTGGATCCAGGAGGGAGGTACATTTTTCTGAAGGGCTCTCTGGAGGGATGGAAGTGTACCCTGGCCAATGTATATGCGCCAAATATAGAGGCTAGTGGATTCCTGGTTAAAACACTGGAAAGATTAATGGAGTTTAAAGAAGGGGGTTTGATTGTGATGGGAGATTTCAATCTATGTATGGTACCAGAAGTAGATAGTACGTCTCGTGCACTGGGGACAATGAACGAGAGGTTGAGAAAGTTGAAACACAAGCTACATTCCTGTCAATTGGTAGACATATGGAGGATTATGAATCCAAATAAGTAAGATTTCTCTTTCTACTCCCCGGTGCATGGGACGTACTCTAGGATTGATTATATATGGACCGAACATTCGCTCTTAGACAGAGTGGTGGAATCTAAGATAGAGGCAACTACTTTGTCGGACCATGCCCCTGTTAGGATGGCTATGTATGTCTCAGAAATCCAGAGAATTCCAGTAGGCTGGAGATTAGAGGAAGATCTCTTACAAGATGCAATAAATGTAAAGATAATAGAACAGGAACTTAATCACTATTTTCAAATAAACGATACAGGAGAAATATTGGGGTCCTCCCTGTGGGAGGCCCATAAGGTTTATATTAGGGGGATATTAATGAAAATGGGAGCCAGAAGGAAAAGAGAAACAAAAGAGCAAATCAATAAACTAACTATAGAGACATATAATCTGGAACAGGAGCACAAGAAAGGATTAGGTCAAGATAAGAGAATATACCAAAAATTAGTCTTAAAAAGAGAGGAGCTAACCTCTAGTCTCATGGCACAGTAAGAACCCAGATGGGGTGCCGGGGATTGGAGATGGTGGCTCCACTCATCGAACTTCAACGTTAACCACTATGTACTCGCTATATGCATTTGTTACAAAACAACACTGGTTATTGCACTATGTACTAATCCATGTAACTTTGCTATTACATCAACCGTCTGTACTGATACCCTGTGAAAAACTCAATAAACATATTGTTAAAAAAAAAAGAGAGGAGCTGAAAGACCGTATGGTTATAGAAACAAAAAAGGCATTTTATAAGGTAGCAAGGGAAAACTATCAAGGAAGAAATAAGAGCAGTAGATTTCTGGCTAAAATCTTGAGAAAGAAAAAAAACAGAAATTATATAGAAAAAATCCAAAATAGCAAAGGAGTCATGGTCCATACAATGAGAGAAATAGGGGAATCTTTCAGGGAATATTATAAGGACCTATATTCAGTAGGCAAAAATACAAAGCATGACGAGGTACAGGAAAAGAAGATAGCAGAATTTCTAACTAAAGCTAACCTCCCTAAATTAACAGAGAATGATAAAGACAACTTAGACAGCCCAATAACGGTAGATGAGGTAAAAAGAGCATTAACTGAATCAGCTGTAGGAAAAAGCCCAGGTCCGGATGGATTTACTAATGTTTATTACAAAAAATGTAAAGATATTTTAGTTCCTAGACTTTGCGAATACATGAACGGCTTAGGCATAGATTTTAAGCTAAGCAGAGAGGCCCTTAAAGCTGAGATCACGGTTATCCCAAAAGAGGGAAAAAATGTCACGATCTGTTCGAGCTATAGTCCTATATCACTCATCAACACAGATGTAAAATTGTATACTAGAGTATTAGCGAATCGGTTGAAAGAGAAAATGAGTGAATGGATTCATCCAGATCAAGTGGGGTTCACCCCTAAGAGAGAAGGGAGGGACAATGGGGTGCGAACGCTCCTTCTGCTGCAACATATCAGGGACAAGGGACCCCCAGGTCTGCTCTTGTCTATAGATGCCGAAAAAGCATTTGACAGAGTAGACTGGGGGTTCATGTTCCAAACCCTCAAATACATTGGAGTGGGCCCGAAAATGATAAATAGGATAAGCGCTTTGTATAATCATCCTACGGCCTCAATAAAAATCAATGGCTCCCTTTCAGAGACATTTGATATGGAGAACGGGACGAGACAGGGTTGTCCCCTGTCCCCTTTGCTCTTCATCCTCTCCCTGGAGCCTCTGCTGTCGGTGATCAGAGGGGATCCGGATATTGGGGGTTTCAGGGTAGGGGACGAGGAGCATAAGGTTGCGGCATTTGCCGACGATATTATGCTCTTTATAACTAAGCCGAGAATTACAATGCCAAACATACTTAAAGTACTGAGAAAGTATGGGGAAGTGTCAAACTTCAAGATAAACTTGGCAAAATCAGAAATTTTAAATATTAAGGACAAGGAGGAGGAAAGTAAGTTAAAAAAGGAATTTAATTTTATATGGAAAAAAGAAATAAAATATTTGGGCATAAAGCTAGCAAACTCATTGGGGAAGATATACAAAGCAAACTTCATTCCACTGCTAGAGGAAATAAAAGCTGAAAGTAAAAGGATAATGAATAAACCAATTTCGTGGCTAGGACGCATAAACGCCATAAAGATGGTATTATTACCTAAGATTATATATAAGCTACAGATGCTCCCACTAGATATCCCCCAGTATTATTTTAGAAAACTTAAATCAATTATCATGAAAACAGTTTGGAAAAATAGAAGGGCTAGAGTGGCGTTTGGTATCTTAAAACAGGAAAAAAAGAATGGGGGTCTGGCGATGCCAGATATTCAGGGCTATTATAAAGCGATATTGGTGTCTAGAGTGATTGAATGGAACAGAGAAAATAAACAGAAAAGATGGGTGAAGATAGAAGATAGTTTGAGTAAAACACATTTAGGACACATGATTTGGAATCCCCCACATTATAGAGTATTAGATGGCAACACACATGCACTGACAAAAGTAGTTTTGAGAACTTGGGACAGAGTATATAAACAAGTAAACAAGGAATATAATTCCCCTTTAATTTCACTGTGGGAAAATGATTATTTTGCACCGGGGAAAAAGGAAATTGGTGGTGGTTGGATAAAAAATAAAAGTGTTGTTGAGAGATATAATAAAAGAAGGGAAGATCGTTGCATTTCACGAATTAGAGCACAATAAAGAAACATGGGTGTTAGATCGTTGGAGATACCTTCAGCTAAGTCATTTTGTCAACCGACTTCCACAGCCAATAAGGTCAGGGAAGGAGCTATCAGAACTGGAAAAGCTATGCATGATGAATAGCACCAAAGGCATAATATCTAAAATTTATAAAATAGGATTGACGACGGGTAGTGGGGAGGTACCACCATTTATCACAAATTAGGAAAAAAAATTAGGATTGCAGATAGATAGCAATAGGTTAAGGAAAGTAATGGAACTGATCCATGGTTCGTCGATGGACACCAATGTCGCTGAAATAAATTATAAAATCTTATCGGGTTGGTATGTCACCCCAGATAAAGCCTGTCGATATCAAAAGGATAAAACATCGGAATGCTGGAGAGGATGTAAAGGCATAGGCAATATGGCCCATATATGGTGGGAGTGCCCTGAAATTAAAAATTACTGGGTAAAAATCTTGAGGTATAATAAAGAAATAACTAAGATAGAAGTAAAGGCAGACCCCTGGTTAGTTTTGCATCATGGAATAGGAGGGGAGGTAAAAAAGTATAAAAATTCTCTAGTACCACACCTGCTGAACGCGGCAAAAAAGATCATTCCAAAAAAGTGGCTAAAGGCAGAATGCCCATCAATATGGCAGTGGGTTGATGCAGTGGAAGGTATTCGATTTATGGAGGAAGGAAGGTATGGAAAAAAGGCTGCAACAGTAGGGGAAAACATCTGGCAAAGTTGGAAGCACTTTAAAAATTCATGGAGTATTACTGAGGGTTTGAAAATTAGATTTGGTTAAAGAGGGGGATATTAGATAGGAGTGCATGGAGGTAGGGGGGGGGAGGAGGATGAGGGAGGGGGGATATTGGGAGAATAAGAGAAAAGATCCTTTTGATAAATTTTGTATTGGATTAAAGAAAATAAATGTTTTGTATACATGCATAGAAAGCTACAAATGATGTGAAAAAAAAGAGACATAAATGACACTGATAAAGTGGAGGAAGTCTCTAATGGAATCACTGAGGTGGCAAAAAAAAAAAAAAAACTGTCAAGAATGTTAAAAATGACAAGAGACAGTTTTTGGCAATTCCTTTTATTAAATGCTTCTTCTCTCCATCTTCTTTCTTCTATCTTTCTTCGGTTTCTTCCTCCATCTTCTTCTTCTGGTTCTTCCTCCGGTGCTCTCGTCCGGCATCTTCCTCTACTGCGTCTTCTTCCCCTCTTCTTCTCGGGCCACTCTGCATCCATGGGAAGCTCCTGCTGTGTGGCGCTTCTCATCTTCTGACGGTTCTTAAATAATGGAGGGCGGGGCCACCCGGTGACCCCGCCCCCCTCTGATGCACGGGGAATTGACGGGGACTTCCCTATGGCATTCCCCGTGACGTCAGAGGGGGTCACCCGTTACGTAATGGGTGACCCTGCCCCCTCTGATGTCACAGGGAATGCCACAGGGAAGTCCAAGTCCCTGTGCATCAGAGGGGGGCGGGGTCACGGATTCCAATAAGCCCCCGCGCCCGCAGACCCCCACAACCACCAGCCAAGGGTTGTGGGGATGAGGCCTTTGTCCTCATCAACATGGGGACAAGGGCTTTGGGGGGACACCAAAGCACCCTCCCAATGTTGAGGGCATGTGGCCTGGTATGGTTCAGGAGGGGGGGCGCCCCTCTTTTCCTGCGGCCTGCCAGGTTGCATGCTCAGATAAGGGTCTGGTATGGATTTTTGGGGGGACCCCACACCAATTTTTTTTTAATTTTGGCGCGGGGTTCCCCTTAAAATCCATACCAGACCTGAAGGGTCTGGTATGAATTTTGAGGGGGACCCCTACGTAATTTTTTTAAACATTTTGGCACAGGGTTCCCCTTAATATCCATACTAGACCTGAAGGGCCTGGTATTGAATTTAGTGGGACCCCACGCCAGTTTTTTTTTTAATTTTGATTTGGGGTTCCCCTGTGGGGAAATCCCATGCCTTTTTATCAATGAACTTTTATGTGTATTGTCGGACCGGCAATTTATTAATAGCCACGAGTAGTTTTAAATTACTTTTTTCCTTTGAAATGTCATTTTGCTGTCAGACTGTTCTAAACACGGGAAACATGCGCCCTTTTACAGGCATACTATACACACCCCCCAGGTACGACATTTAAAGGAATATTACACTTTTATTGTTTGACTTTAAGCATTATTAAAATCACTGCTCCCAAAAAAACGTCCGTTTTTAAAACTTTTTTTGCATTGATACATGTCCCTTGGGGCAGGACCCAGGTCCCAAAATACTTTTTATGACAATACCATGCATATAAGCCTTTAAAATGAGCACTTTTGATTTCTCCCATAGACTTTTAAAGGGTGTTCCGTGGCTTTCGAATTTGCCGCGAACACCCCAAATTGTTCGCTGTTTGGCGAACTGGCGAACAGCCGATGTTTGAGTCGAACATGAGTTCGACTCGAACTCAAAGCTCATCCCTAGTGTTGAGTAACCCTTAAGGCCTGGCTAGTAGCTCAGGGCTTGAAATTTTGAGTGCTGGGTTAGGGTATTAAAAAATATCCAAAGCTTTAAAAATCTCATGGAGCACTGTTCAATCCATCATCTGAAATAGGAAAGAGTATGGCACAACTGCAAACATACCAAGACATGGCCGTCCACCAAAACTGACCGGCCAGGCAAGGAGAGCATTCATCAGAGAAGCAGCCAATAGGCCATGGTAACTCTGGAGGAGCTGCAGAGATCCACAGCTCAGGTTGGAGAATCTGTCCATAGGACAACTATTAGTCGTGCACTCCACAAATCTGGCCTTTATGGAAGAGTGGCAAGAAGAAAGACATTGTTGAAAGAAAGCCATAAGAAGACCTGTTTGCAGTTTGCGAGAAGCCATGTGGGGGACACAGCAAACATGTGAAAGAAGGTGCCCTGTTCAGATGAGACCAAAATTGAACTTTTTGTCCTAAAAGTCAAACTCAATGTGTGGCGGAAAACTCTGCACATCACCCTGAACACACCATGAAACATGGTGGTGGCAGCATGTGGTGGGGATGCTTTTCTTCAGCAGGGACAGGGAAGCTGGTCAGAGTTGATGGGAAAATAGATGGAGCCAAATACAGGGCAATCTTAGAAAAAAACCTGTTAGAGTCTTCAAAAGACTTGAGACTGGGGCGGAGGTTCGCCTTCCAGCAGGACAACGACCCTAAACATACAGCCAGAGCTACAATGGAATGGTTTAGATCAAAGCATATTCATGTGTTAGAATGGCCCAGTCACAGTCCAGACCTAAATCCAATTGATAATCTGTGGCGAGACTTGAAAATTTCTGTTCACAGACGCTCTCCATCCAATCTGACAGAGCTTGAGATATTTTACAAAGAAGAATGGGCAAAAATTTCACTCTCTAGATGTGCAAAGCTGGTAGAGACATTGCAAAAAGACTTGCAGCTGTAATTGCAGAGAAAGGCTGTTCTACAAAGTATTGAGTCCGGGGGGCGCCATACAAATGCCTCCCACACACTTTTCACATATTTATTTGTATCATTTATCATTTTCCATCCACTTCACAATTATGTTCCACTTTGTGTTGGTCTGACACATAAAATCCATTTACGTTTTGGTTGTAACATGACAAAATGTGGGAAATTTTAAGGGGTATGAATACTTTTCAAGGCACTGTATTTACCTGTCCCTTCCCCTGCTCTCTACCCCCCTGGGTACCTGCAGCAGCCACCATGTGGGCAGCCTGTAGTTGAGAGGATGTGATTTACATATGAATCCCAGCAGGTTGTTATATGCCAACCCAATGTACATACAAATGCCAGCACTATTTCCATATAAAAATTTTGGGCAATTTACATACAAATGCTGGCACAATTTGTATATGAGCTATCTGTACACTGCACACAATAGGAGGGCAATTACAGCTCTGATACCCTGTGTGTCTCTCCCTCCAGCAGCAACAGGAGGGAGAGGGGGAGAAATTGGCTTTCAGCTGCTGTAGAGAGCCACACAGGGTATCCTTCCTGTAATTACCCCCGCCCTGCTGCACCGATCCCCCTCCCTGTCCAGACCCTCCTGTGTGCCGGGCCCCCTACAAGAGGACTGGTGGTACCCCCTATCGGCGGCCCTGCATCCTTTTATCACATCTTAAAGTGGCCGGGTTCTGACACCACATTCATCAAATACTGGCTGACAGCATAGTAAGATAGTTCTACTTGGAGCATTCGGTGCAGTTTTGCCTTCTCTAAAAATGCTGCTAAATGCCTGTAGGAGAAAAAACATCTTTAGCCTTACAGTGTGCATGAGGTCTTAGGAATTGTCTCTGCACTGAAGGACTGTAACCTTTGTGGAAACAATCCTTAGAGATAAGCCTGTGCATCTTTTTTTTATATATATTTAAAGAGACAAAGCCACAAGTTCCCCATCTCTTGTTTTCTAATCTATTTTTGCAAACATGCCTGATGTGACCGGGTACAAAAAAAAAAATATATATATATATAGGTGTCTCACCAGACCTGCAGAGACACCGCTCAGCGCCAGGAAACCAAGACAGATCCAGAGTATAGGTATATATTTTAGATGTTTAAAGTTCTAGTGAACATTCAAAAGTGCATAAAAGTAAAAATACATCAATATGCGACCATAAGTTGTTCACAAACACATGAATAAAATTGTCTGTTTAAACAGAAATAAAAGCAGCTATCTTAAACCAAAAAATATCAATATTGCATCAGTGTTAAAAGTAATCCTAATACGACTAATTTGTCACACTAGACAGCGCTTATGTTGAGCATTTGAAACATGTGGCCAACAGCACATAAAAGGACATTCATATAACAAAAAAGTCCCTAAAAAAGTCCCTTAAAAGAGAGTCCCTTAAATAGAGTAGTGATGTAGACAGTTCAGGGTGTAGTTTAAATTAACAGGTGATCACGAAAACAATCCTCCACATGCACCTTCCACCGATCACTCCGAAATCCACCCGGTGACAAACACACTCCCCCTCGGGGGTTAAACTCACCAGAAATGGGGAGTAATAAAGCCTTCAGAGTCAGCACTCTTTTAACAGCAGTTTGTTCACATTATCACTATGCAAAGGGTCACAGGTTTGCAGGGCTCATAATGAATCAAGGAAAACAGAAAAAAGAAGGGGTGCACATAGCGTAATCCCGTTTATTGACTCAAAATCCCTTGCACAAAGACAGACAGAGAACCCCCCTTCACTAAAATACGTACATCAAGTAAAATCACAAATAAGCAATCAATCGAACAGGCAGGTCATGTAAGTGTGTCAACTTCACCATAGGATGTCAGCGCCGCTACACAGGAAAAGATGAAAACTTCCTGGTTGTGCTGATGACTCCGGTGGAGCGCACACGTCACTTCCTACGTCGTGTTAGCCACGCCCTGATGCGTTTCGTCATATCCTTTGACCTGAACAGAGGGCATGGCTACACGACGAGATGGCCAGCTTATATATCCCTCTACAATCCATCCAGCCAATCACCGTGGGGCTCGGGCGCCGGCGGGTGCACGTCGCCGGCCCCAGCCTCACTAGCAGCTTATCAAAGACAGTGCGGAGGGACATAGAGGCACTGCACTAATCTAACATATATAGCTCATATACGATACAATAAAGCTGATTATAAAATAAGTATAAGCAAACATATAATAAATACATTTGTCAGTTACATCAGCATAAACATCCTAGCATTATAGATTAATATTCACCAGCGGCAAGTGCTAATCTAAAGTCACACCATAAATAAAATGCCACTGGTGCATTTTTGGATCATTTTCAAAAATCCAAAACCGAACAGGATAGTTAAAACTAAATATACAAAATATCGATGTAAAAGGAAGTCCTGAAAGGATCATATTCCACAGACTTTTATGCACTTATATACAATGGAAATAATGCCTTATTGTATAAATATAAAAAAATAATAATAAAAAAAGAAAAGGAACATCAAAGCATTAATACTGCTAGAAAGAATCCTCTCATAATCGACCTCTAGCTATGAGGCTAATGCTAATTTTAATAATTAAGCTAAACCCGAAAATAATTAAAAAAAAAAAAAAGCCACAGAGTAGAAATAAAAGAAGCTACAAAATCGCATAAAGCAGAAGGATAAAAAAATCGCACAAATATTGCGAAAGCAGACTTAGTCAGTATCTTACTTCTGAAAACACAACAGTCAAATAAGAAATACTACTATAAAGAGAGCAGGGATGTGCCATGGTAAAAAGAGGCTAGAAAAACGCATAATGATATAAAATTGATCCGAATCTTTATATAAGGATTGGATAATCGTACAAAATGTACTATTGTAAGAAAACCAAGCATATAACAAAGGTAAAAAGACACTTGAACAGCACAGGAACAGTGCAAAACCAC
Organism: Lithobates septentrionalis; assembly: GCA_037952835.1. Taxonomy (NCBI): domain Eukaryota; kingdom Metazoa; phylum Chordata; class Amphibia; order Anura; family Ranidae; genus Lithobates; species Lithobates septentrionalis. The sequence continues at coordinate 3,320,280 of JBBDGP010001771.1, read as the reverse complement.
TGATGATAGATCAGAGCAACCGTTAATCGCAGATATTAATAGTCGCTTATGAAGCAGTTGATATCTAGATCCACGTTTAGTCCCCTTGGCGATAAAGTATCAGCCAAGAAGATCCACTGGGTCTCTCTTCTTGACAGATCACAAACCAAATTAGAGCCCCTCCATTTTGGCTTCAAATGATCTATGCCCCAAAACTTGAGGCCCGAAGGATCTTGATTATGTTTTAGCTTGAAATGAAGCGATACATTGTGGTCTTTAAACCCAATTTTTATGTTTGCTATGTTTTCTGCGATTCTGACCCTCAACAACCTCTTGGTGCGCCCTATGTACATAAGGCCACAAGGGCATTGCATAGCATACACAACATAAGCCGTATTGCGCGTAATAAATTCATTTATAGTGAATTCTCTACCATTAGATGTAGATGTGAAGCTTTCCAGAGCCCTCATTGGTCTACCAACTTCCCTACATGCACGGCATCTCCTGCAGCCATAGAACCCTTTTTTATCCCAAAAGGTAAGAGGTCTGGAGGGGGGATCAAGCACCTTACGTACTATTTTATCCGCAAAGCTGTGAGTTCTTCTGTAAATAAATTTAGGCCTACATGGTAGGAATGGGCCCAATGTTTTGTCCATGCATAGCACATGCCAATGGGCATTGAAAATGTCTTCCACCTCCCTGTATTGAGAGTGAAAGCCCGAGATAAAGCTCCACTCATGGTTGTCACTGTTCTGGGCCTTAGGCCGATCAACTAAAAAGGAATCTCTGGGTAGCACAGCCAACTCCTGAATAGTGGAGTCCAAAGCTCCCTCCACATATCCTTTTTCCATAAACTTTTTTTTGATCACTTGGGCCTGTCTAAGGAAGTCAGCATGCTCAGAGCAATTTCTTTTTACCCTGGTGAGCTGTCCCTTAGGTATGTTTTTCAGCCACTTAGGGTGATGTCCGCTGATAGTAGGCAAATAACTGTTGGAGTCTGTAGGTTTAAAATAGACTCTAGTACCCAGTCCGTCACCTTGTCTGAGATGTTAACATCCAAAAAATGAATGTCACTTTGACTATTCTCCATTGCCCGCACTCAGCTTCTGGTGTATAAGAGGTACAAAGACGACCTGTTTTTTATCTGGGAAGGGTCCAGAGATAGCTTGCAGGAATTCCTGAATGAACTTAACTCCAATAACAACAACATCAGGCTGACCAGTGAGTTTAGTCAAAGTGACATTCATTTTTTGGATGTTAACATCTTCAGACAAGGTGACGGACTGGGTACTAGAGTCTATTTTAAACCTACAGACTCCAACAGTTATTTGCCTACTATCAGCGGACATCACCCTAAGTGGCTGAAAAACATACCTAAGGTTCAGCTCACCAGGGTAAAAACAAATTGCTCTGAGCATGCTGACTTCCTTAGACAGGCCCAAGTGATCAAAAAAAAGTTTATGGAAAAAGGATATGTGGAGGGAGCTTTGGACTCCACTATTCAGGAGTTGGCTGTGCTACCCAGAGATTCCTTTTTAGTTGATCGGCCTAAGGCCCAGAACAGTGACAACCATGAGTGGAGCTTTATCTCGGGCTTTCACTCTCAATACAGGGAGGTGGAAGACATTTTCAATGCCCATTGGCATGTGCTATGCATGGACAAAACATTGGGCCCATTCCTACCATGTAGGCCTAAATTTATTTACAGAAGAACTCACAGCTTTGCGGATAAAATAGTACGTAAGGTGCTTGATCCCCCCTCCAGACCTCTTACCTTTTGGGATAAAAAAGGGTTCTATGGCTGCAGGAGATGCCGTGCATGTAGGGAAGTTGGTAGACCAATGAGGGCTCTGGAAAGCTTCACATCTACATCTAATGGTAGAGAATTCACTATAAATGAATTTATTACGCGCAATACGGCTTATGTTGTGTATGCTATGCAATGCCCTTGTGGCCTTATGTACATAGGGCGCACCAAGAGGTTGTTGAGGGTCAGAATCGCAGAACACATAGCAAACATAAAAATTGGGTTTAAAGACCACAATGTATCGCTTCATTTCAAGCTAAAACATAATCAAGATCCTTCGGTCCTCAAGTTTTGGGGCATAGATCATTTGAAGCCAAAATGGAGGGGCTCTAATTTGGTTCGTGATCTGTCAAGAAGAGAGACCCAGTGGACCTTCTTGGCTGATACTTTATCGCCAAGGGGACTAAACGTGGATCTAGATATCAACTGCTTCATAAGCGACTATTAATATCTGCGATTAACGGTTGCTCTGATCTATCATCAGTGGTTTTGCACTGTTCCTGTGCTGTTCAAGTGTCTTTTTACCTTTGTTATATGCTTGGTTTTCTTACAATAGTACATTTTGTACGATTATCCAATCCTTATATAAAGATTCGGATCAATTTTATATCATTATGCGTTTTTCTAGCCTCTTTTTACCATGGCACATCCCTGCTCTCTTTATAGTAGTATTTCTTATTTGACTGTTGTGTTTTCAGAAGTAAGATACTGACTAAGTCTGCTTTCGCAATATTTGTGCGATTTTTTATCCTTCTGCTTTATGCGATTTTGTAGCTTCTTTTATTTCTACTCTGTGGCTTTTTTTTTTAAATTATTTTCGGGTTTAGCTTAATTATTAAAATTAGCATTAGCCTCATAGCTAGAGGTCGATTATGAGAGGATTCTTTCTAGCAGTATTAATGCTTTGATGTTCCTTTTCTTTTTTTATTATTATTTTTTATATTTATACAATAAGGCATTATTTCCATTGTATATACTGTAAGTGCATAAAAGTCTGTGGAATATGATCCTTTCAGGACTTCCTTTTACATCGATATTTTGTATATTTAGTTTTAACTATCCTGTTCGGTTTTGGATTTTTGAAAATGATCCAAAAATGCACCAGTGGCATTTTATTTATGGTGTGACTTTAGATTAGCACTTGCCGCTGGTGAATATTAATCTATAATGCTAGGATGTTTATGCTGATGTAACTGACAAATGTATTTATTATATGTTTGCTTATACTTATTTTATAATCAGCTTTATTGTATCGTATATGAGCTATATATGTTAGATTAGTGCAGTGCCTCTATGTCCCTCCGCACTGTCTTTGATAAGCTGCTAGTGAGGCTGGGGCCGGCGACGTGCACCTGCCGGCGCCCGAGCCCCGCGGTGATTGGCTGGATGGATTGTAGAGGGATATATAAGCTGGCCATCTCGTCGTGTAGCCATGCCCTCTGTTCAGGTCAAAGGATATGACGAAACGCATCAGGGCATGGCTAACACGACGTAGGAAGTGACGTGTGCTCTCCACCGGAGTCATCAGCACAACCAGGAAGTTTTCATCTTTTCCTGTGTAGCGGCGCTGACATCCTATGGTGAAGTTGACACACTTACATGACCTGCCTGTTCGATTGATTGCTTATTTGTGATTTTACTTGATGTACGTATTTTAGTGAAGGGGGGTTCTCTGTCTGTCTTTGTGCAAGGGATTTTGAGTCAATAAACGGGATTACGCTATGTGCACCCCTTCTTTTTTCTGTTTTCCTTGATTCATTATGAGCCCTGCAAACCTGTGACCCTTTGCATAGTGATAATGTGAACAAACTGCTGTTAAAAGAGTGCTGACTCTGAAGGCTTTATTACTCCCCATTTCTGGTGAGTTTAACCCCCGAGGGGGAGTGTGTTTGTCACCGGGTGGATTTCGGAGTGATCGGTGGAAGGTGCATGTGGAGGATTGTTTTCGTGATCACCTGTTAATTTAAACTACACCCTGAACTGTCTACATCACTACCCTATTTAAGGGACTCTCTTTTAAGGGACTTTTTTAGGGACTTTTTTGTTATATGAATGTCCTTTTATGTGCTGTTGGCCACATGTTTCAAATGCTCAACATAAGCGCTGTCTAGTGTGACAAATTAGTCATATTAGGATTACTTTTAACACTGATGCAATACAAAAAAAATAACAAAGATGATCTGAGTAATGAGTGCGAAGCAAGAGGGATTGTGATCTATGGCAAGACATGTGAGGATATGATTCATAACTTATATGAGGGGGATATCTGGGCAGACCAGAACCTGAGGGACCTGAAACAGAAGGGGTTCTGTCTGGCTCGGGTACCAGTGGTTTGGGTATGGCCCTGCAGGATGGAAATAGAGAGATTGGCACTGGGTACCAGGAATAGACATGTGCGGTTTGTTTCATTCTGAATTGAAAATCGGACTAATTTTTCGTTATTCTGAAATCTGGATATATCCACATTTCTGAATTACAATAGTAACGAATTTAAACAAATCTGAAATAAAACAACATTTTGGACTACATTTGAATAGTTTTCTAATCAAATTTGAATTGTTTTTGAATTTGAATTGTTTTCAGATACAATTCTAATTTCCGAAGAGAATAAAATAGAATAGGAAAAAAAATTGAAAAAAGGGATAGAATATAAAAGAAAAGGATAGAGTTAAACAGAACAATATAGAATAGAAAATAAAATAACAAGATAAAATACAATGGAAAATACAGAAATAGAACAGAATAAATAATATAATAGAATAGAATAAAATAGAATATAACCATCTTCTAAAATTCGAATTTCAAATAGAAAACATTCGAATACGATAGAAAAGAATTGAATAGATAACTAAAAGAATATAATTTTCCGAATTCAGGCGAATTAAGTTTAATTCAATCTAATTCGGAAATAAACAAAACAAATTCCGAAAACAAATTTAACTAAACAAATTTATCCAAATAACGAATCAAAACAAAACAAATGTCTTCATTCTTCACATGTCTAACCAGGAATGCAACTTTCAATCCACAGTGTGAGCCTGCCAGCACCAGACTACCTGTACCCAGCATTGGCTGAGATGCAGGTGTAGCACCCTCCTGGTTAGGTGCTAGTATAGGTTTTTGTTGGTAAATGTAGTAATTTTTGGGGTCTGCTGTAGCCATGGAGCTGATTGATTGCTTTTATCTATTTTCGGCTCTGAATGGGCAAGTTTGCCTGTCTTCCCAGAAAGTGCTGGAACATAGTGGATGGAGAGGGTAGAGTCTGGGCTGACCATGTATGCAGCCTAGGGTTGCCACCTGTCCGGGATTCACCTGGACATTCCAGGTTTTGAATCATGTGTCCAGTTTTCAGTCCACCTGAAAACTGAACACATTATTCAGTCCGGACTGTGACTTCCTAAAATAGCTGGTTAGAGGATCAGGTGTGCTTTTTCCTCCAGCTTGCAGATGCCGATAGATAGTGGGCAACGGCAGCACGGGACTGCTAAGGAATGAAGATAGTCTGTCCTTCCTCTTTCCTCTTGGTATGTGACTTTTCATTTAACTGGAGAGAGAGGAAGGAGGAGCTGCCTTCCATGCAGAGTGTGATCTGTGAGTACAGGGGGGGGACAACACTGATGTGTGGAGGGACTCCTTATTTAAAGGAATAAGGAGAAACTCTGATGGAGGCACCAGAATAAGGAGGCAGTCTGATGGAGACACCAGAATAAGGAGAGACTCTGATGGGGATACCAGAATAAGGAGGCACTCTGATGGGGATACCAGATTAAGGAGGCACTCTGATGGAGACACCAGAATAAGAAGGCACTCTGATGGGGACACCAGAATAAGGAGGCAATCTGATGGGGACACCAGAATAAGGAGGCACTCTGTTGGAGACACTAGATTGAGAAGGCACTCTGATGGGGACACCGGAATAAGGAGGCACTTAGATGGGGACACCAGAATAAGGAGGCACTCTGATGGGACCCCAGATTAAGGAGGCACTCTGATGGAAACACCAGAATAAGAAGGCACTCTGATGGGGACAGCAGAATAAGGAGGCACTCTGATGGGGACACCAGAATAAGGAGGCACTCTGATGGGGACAACAGATTAAGGAGGCACTCTGATGGGGACACCAAAATAAGGAGGCACTCTGATAGGGACACCAGTTAAGGAGGCACTCTGATGGGGACACCACAATAGGGAGGCACTCTTATGGGGACACCAGAATAAGGAGGCACTCTGATGGGGACTAGGGATGAGATTTGAGTTCAAGTCGAACTCATGTTCGACTCGAACATCGGCTGTTCGCCAGTTCACCGAACAGCGAACAATTTGTCTATGGGAGAAATCAAAAGTGCTAATTTTAAAGGCTTATATGCATGGTATTGTCATAAAAAGTGTTTGGGGACCTGGGTCCTGCAATGCAAAAAAAAAAAATGCAAAAAAAAGTTTTAAAAAGAGCAGTGATTTTAATAATGCTTAAAGTGAAACAAAAAAAGTGTAATATTCCTTTAAATTTTGTACCTGGGGGGTACTCGCGGCTATTAATGAATTGCCGGTCCGACAATACACATAAAAGTTTATTGATAAAAACGGCATGGGAATTCCCCACAGGGGAACCCCGAACCAAAATTTAAAAAAAAATGACATGGGGCTCCCCCTAAATTCCATACCAATCCAAGCACGCAACCTGGCAGAGAGAGCACCCCCCACTCCTGAACTGTATCAGGCCACATGCCCTTAACATTGGGAGGGTGCTTTGGGGCAGCCCCCTAAAACACCTTGTCCCCATGTTGATGGGGACAAGGGCCTCATCCCCACAACCCTTGCCCGGTGGTTGTGGGGGTCTGCGGGCAAGGGGCTTATCGGAATCTGGATCCCGGCCCTCCCCCCTGTGTGAAATGGTAAGGGGGAACAAAAGTACCCCTACCATTTCACAAAAAAACTGTCAAAAATGTTAAAAATGACAAGAGACAATTTTTGACAATTCCTTTATTTAAATGCTTCTTCTTTCTTCTATCTTCTTTCTTCTATCTTCTATCTTTTATCTTCCTTCGGTTTCTTCCTCCATCTTCTTCTGGTTCTTCTGGTTCTTTCTCCGGTGTTCTCATCCGGCATCTTCCTCCACGGTGTCTTCTTCTCCTCGGGCCGCTCCACATCCATGATGGCATGGAGGGAGGCTCCCGCTGTGTGATGCTTCTCCTCTTCTGACGGTTCTTAAATAACGGGGGGCGGGGCCACCCGGTGACACCGCCCCCTCTGACGCACAGGGACTTTACGGGGACTTCCCTGTGGCATTCCCCGTGACATCAGAAGGGGGCGGGGTTATGTAACGGGAAGGTGCCGGACGAGAACACCAGAGGAAGAACCAGAAGAACCAGAAGAAGATGGAGGAAGAAACCGAAGCAAGATAAAAGATAGAAGATAGAAGAAAGAAGATAGAAGATAGAAAAAAGAAGAAACATTTAAATAAAGGAATTGTCAAAAACTGTCTCTTGTCATTTTTAACATTTTTGACAGTTCTTTTGTGAAATGGTAGGCCCTTACCATTTCACACAGAGGGGAGGGCCGGGATCTGGTGGTCCCCTTGTTAAAGGGGGGCTTCCAGATTCCGATAAGCCCCCCGCCTGCAGACCCCCACAACTACCGGGCAAGGGTTGTGGGGATGAGGCCCTTGTCCCCATCAACATGGGGACAAGGTGTTTTGGGGGCTACCCCAAAGCACCCTCCCAATGTTGAGGGCATGTGGCCTGGTACGGTTCAGGAGGGGGGGCGCTCTCTCGTCCCCCCTCTTTTCCTGCGGCCTGCCGGGTTGCGTGCTCGGATAAGGGTCTGGTATGGATTTTTGGGGGGATCTCACGCCATTTTTTTTTACATTTTGGCACAGGGTTCCCCTTAAAATCCATACCAGACCTGGAGAGTCTGGTATAGATTTTGAGGGGGACCCCACATAATTTTTTTTTTATTTTGGCCGGGTTCCCCTTAATATCCATACCAGACCTGAAGGGCCTGGTATGGAATTTAGGGGGACCCCCATGTCATTTTTTTTTTTAAATTTTGGTTCGGGGTTCCCCTGTGGGGAATTTCCATGCCGTTTTTATCAATGAACTTTTATGTGTATTGTCGGACCGGCAATTCATTAATACCCGAGAGTAGTTTTAAATGACTTTTTTTCCTTTGAAATGTCATTTTGCTGTCGGACTGTTCTAAACACGGGAAACATGCGCCCCTTTACAGGCATACTATAGACACCCCCCAGGTATGAAATTTAAAGGAATATTACACTTTTATTGTTTGACTTTAAGCATTATTAAAATCACTGCTCCCAAAAAACAGCCGTTTTTAAAACTTTTTTTGCATTGATCAGGACCCAGGTCCCCAAACACTTTTTATGACAATAACTTGCATATAAGCCTTTAAAATTAGCACTTTTGATTATTCATGTTCGTGTCCCATAGACTTTAATGGTGTTCGAACAAATTTTTTGCCTGTTCGCAAGTTCTGGTGCGAACCAAACAGGGGGGTGTTCGGCTCATCCCTAATGGGGACACCAGAATAAGGAGGCACTCTGATGTGGACACCAGAATATGGAGGCACTCTGATGGGGACACCAGAATAAGGAGGTGCTCTGATGGGGACACCAGATTAAGGAGGCACTCTGATGGAGACACCAGAATAAGGAGGCACTCTGGTGGGGACACCAGATTATTTTTTGCCACACACCGTTAAAGTGTTTGGGTTTGGCTTGAAGAAAAGTTGGCAACCCTAATGCAGCCTCAGCCAATCCTTGATTGGGAGAGTGAACAGCAGGGGACTGTGAGGGGGTATATAGGGTGCTGAACAGAGAAAATTAGGGTCCTTTGCTTGCTGGAGAGTGACCCAGCCTGGAAGTGCTGTTAAAACTACCAAGGCCTTTGGAGCTGTACAAGAAGTCCTGGGTGGTTTGAGTTCTGGAGAGAGCTGTAAGATCATCCCCAAATTCACAGGAAGAACTAGGCAACATCCAAAGAGGATCTTACCAGGAAACTCATGGTGCAGTCTCAGCTGAAATCAGAAGGAGGCATCCAGATAGCTAGTGACACAGTGAGTAGGCCTGAGAGACATCCTGAGAGATAGACTGTTGCCTCTGTGCCCCTTTTTTGCTAGAGGGACTGTTCCAGACCTGCTGCGAGGGTTGTTTCTATGGTGGGGTCCCGCGTGCTGAATTGTTGCTACTTTCTGTACAGAAGACCTTTTGATACTACGGTAAACCATTCGCTAGATAGTGTCCGCCCTCAAGTTTGTTAGTTCTGGGTATTCCAAGACTCCTCCCAATCGCTATACCAGTTCTACAAAATAAATGGAAAAGACACAAAAATACACTATCTGCCTGATCACTGTGTGAAGGACTAAGTGGAACTTTGTGCACCTTGCTGAAAATACCCAGTGACTGGCTGTTTGTACCACATTGGGATCAGAACCTGGGTTAAATAGTGGGACCAAACAGAGGGTCGCGCTACACAGGAAACACTGCATCAGAAAATTACTATGGATCCAGGCTGACAGACAGACTGCACAGAGGGAAGGGAATGGACTGGAATTGTAGGCATGGACTGGAGATGGCCAGGTCCCCAGCAGCAACAGGATCAGAAAATTTGTTCCCTAGAGCCAGGTAGCCACATTTCCAGTAATGGAAACACACATTTTTTGTGCCCTTTGAAAAATGTGTCATCAGTACCATCTGCCACAAAAGCAGTGGGCCTGGTACCTGATGCCAGGGCTGCGAGGCAAAGCCATGGATGCCTATGTGGAATTGCCAACTGGACAGGATGATGACTATGAGGTCATAAAGCATGCTATAATCTAGAAATATAACCACAGCAATAATCTAGACATATAACCACAGATATGTACCGGAAGAGATTTAGGTCCTTGCAGACTCTTACATGGATGTGGTAAGCTGCCTACACACCACAGTTTGACAGATTCCTTTAAGTCCATGGAGAACCTCATGGTTCAGGATCAGCTGCACATCTGTTCTGCAGATCTCAAGACCGTTTGGCAGATTATGATGTACTCTCCAGCACAGTGGTCTCCAAGCTTTTGCCCAGGGGTCAGATATGGCCCCTTGCTTGCTTTTATCAAAATTTTGGGGCACTATTTCCTCCACTGACACCCTCCACTAACACCAATGAAGAGCCACAATAACTCCCAATGACACCAACAATGGGGCCCAATTCCGCCTAATGACACCAAAGATGGGGTCCAATTGCTCACCCATGACACCAACAATGGGGTCCAGTGACACCAACAATGGGACCCAATTCCTCCCAAAGACACCAACGCTGGGGCCCAATGACACCAATGATGGGGCACTATTCCTCTTAATGGCACCAATGATGGGGCCCAATGACAGCAACAATGAGGCACAATTCCAACCACTGGCACAAAAGATGGGGCATTGTTTTTTTCCCACTGACATCGGACCTTTCCTATGTCTAATGGACACAGTCCAGCCCCCCCATAATGTCTGAAGAACCATAAACTGGCCCTTTAATTTGAAAGTTTGGAGACCTGTGCTCTAGCACAAAGAAGCAGCAGAATTGGCAAATGCCTACATCAACACAAAGGTATCTGACCACCACAGGGCTCCCCCTAGTGGCTGGAAAGGAAGAATATCATTAACAGTAATACCTGCTAGCCAAAAAATCAGCTGTGAGAAGGAAACATTCCATAAACATTCAAAATTAACCAATGACCCATAGCCCCTGTGACAGACTCACCCGGGACAGAGGCTTTTGGAGGGGACTGAATGTGAGCCTCTTGCCTACAGATTATGGGCCCTGGCATTTGGGGTACCCTTGAGGTGTTGTTACTTTGGTTTCAGGTCCTTGTCTCCCAGGACACACAGACTCTGGGGACCCTGTATTTGCCATATTAGTAATAGTGACTGAGTCATACTGTTGGGACACATACTGTGAGGAGATGCTAATATCAACTCCACTCACCTGTCTGATGTCTGCTATAATGTGTTTAATGTAAATGAGTCTAGTCTGGCTTACCACAGGTTCTAAAGGTATTCCACACATTGTTGTTTGTTCTAATTAACCCTGTGTTGATGTTTATGGTAATGTGTATTGAATAGTCAAAGGCTAGGAGACGAACAGTCTATTCCTTTTATAGTTTGTTGATGACTAGACTGAGGAGGGGCGAGATCACTGTTTGTATTGTTAATTGTAATTAGCTCCTGCTATTGTGAGAAAATGTCCTGTGGTTGTACTTATGATAATGTATAATGTACTGTGTGAAGCTCGGAGACAACAAGTCTGACCTGTAGTGAAATCCTGAAGGGCACAGAGTCACATCGGCTGCTTAAAGGGATTAGTTAATTAGCTCATGTTAATTTGTTAAAGGTGTATTGTTAGAGTAATATGAGCAGGAGGGGGGAACCTCCTCTTCTACTATATATAAGACTGTATTCTGGTTCTAATAAAGAGAGTCCATGTTAGCAGTGAAACAAGTGTCGCCTTGTGTTATGCTTGGGAGCGGTTGGAATATCTGATATCTGTGTCCAGACTGGGAGGAAGTGGTATACTGACGGAAGCACTCAAGCAGAGTGTGGGACGTTCTGTTACAGCCTCAAAGTCAGAAAATGAAATACATCAGTACCTTAGATATCAATACCCATAAGATAACCATTCCTAACCCCATCCCTATGATTTTCCACAAAAGAATACAACAAACATGTTTTTATTTTTATTAATTTGATACATCTGAGTACTAACACCAAAGACTGGTAACTACGGCAGGGACTCTTGCAGAAAAACATGCAGACAGAGGGACACATATTCATGCAGATATGATGCAAAACCTGTCTTTATCTTCTCCCTACCAATAACCTAATACCCTCCTTGTGCCACCCACACCAGTCTCCCAAACCCTTAACCCCGAGCGGTCCCCAAACTTTTTGTCACTGGGGACCGGCTGCGTGGAAGAAAATTGTGGCACGGACTGGGGGGATGTGTCACGTGGGGGGTAAATGATTTTTCACGGGCAACGGCTGGTGTTAGTGCTTCAATCATCACAGCACCATGTTAGATATGGTGTCAGGATGATTGAAGCGCATTATTTCTATTATTACATTGTAGTAATAAATTAAATAGTTCAACTCACCATAATGCAGAATCAGTGGGAGCCCTGAGCGTGTGACTTGCCACTTTCGCCTGCCACCAGATGCGAAAGGTCACTTGCCATGCTGCCTGCCACCAGATGCGGATTATCATTTGCCACACTTCTAGTCACAAGATTTGGATTGTCACTTGCCATGTCACCTGCCATGTTGCCTGTCACCAGATGCGGAATGTCACTTGCCACATCACTTGCCACGCTGCCAGCCACGACTGCATTGGTGGCAGCACTGGTCTATTTAGCACAGAGGCAGGCCTCTGTGCAGTGGTGGGTCCTGAATGAAGGCAGGAAAGCGGTGATGCAGGGTGGTGAGAGATGATGTCATCTCTCTGCTATCCGCCGCACCTCCGACAATAAGTCTGATAGAACACCGACTGTGAGGGTGGAAGAGCGGTGATGCGGGGGATGGAGAGGGATGATGTCATCTCTGATATCTCTGATTGCCCGCCCACTCGCTTCTTCCATCCACCCGGCTCTCATATCCTGGCCGCTCATCTGTTTGATGCCCCCGCCCGGCTCTCTTATGCTGGCCGCCCGCCTCATCCATGCCCCACTAATTGTCTCATGCTGGCCACCCCACACCCACAGCCCGGCTGCAAAAAGGCCACGCCCCGGTGGTTGAAGACCCCTGCCTTAACCCTTTCCTCACCCTAACCAAATCCACACCCCAAAGGAAAGTCTCCAGTCATGATGCCTCTTGTGTTATACACAGGGCATTGCTATCTGGGTGTTACAAAGAGCAAACATACAAGAAGAAAATGACAAAATGTGCTCAAGTAGTTTAAAATATATACATTTGGAATAGTTTATTACAGTATATGGTTGCATAGAAAACATTCAATATAGGAAATCTTCTGTACAGGCAGGCCAAGGGTCCAGATTCTCCACAGAATGTTACCTTTCCATCAGTGAAAACATTATTAGGTCAGATATTGCAGAGAGAGATTCTCACATAAAGGGAACGTGTGATACCTGCAGATAGTAATATGATTTACCAGTTGCAGCAACGGATTTATAAGTGGGCCGAAGGGGCCCTGACAAAAAACAAATATATATAAAATAATTAATAATAAAATAATGTAAAATTTATAATAAAAAGTTTACTTTCTTTTATTAAATGTATCTTGGGAAGTAATATTTTGTTGCCATCATCTGCAAAAATCTGGACTGGTATATTGTATTGTTTTTCAAAAATGAATTTTGGTGGCTCAAGCAAACCACACATAGAGCGCTATGACTGCATGTGTGACCTCAGAAGGACGTTGGGTCATACATTTTAAAAATATGTGACTGTCCATGAGAATGTAAACCAGCTCTGTGTATTAGGGGCCCCCAAACCTGTAGTGCCCTGGGCCACTCAAGGTCTAAATCTGGCTCCAACCAGTTGGTACAAGCAGGATTGATCTAACGAGAATGAACATGTCCCTAGCAGTGGCGGCGCGTCCATTAGGGGCACACGGGAGCGCAGGTGCTGCACCCACTATTCATACGTCTGGCCCCCTAATCTATACATTTTTTTTAAGCACATGATTAAAGCCAGAGGCTCCAATAGGCTTCAAAAAAGGGTGGGTTCGGGGTGCAGAGCACTGTGCCCTGAGCCCACCCAGTTGTGTGACAATAGCGAATAAAATAACGAGTAAAACAGCGAGTAAAATAATTACAGCTCTCGCAATGGTGCATACATTCATATCAAATGTAAATCCTCCAATGTAAAAAACAATCCATCAAAAATCATATTATTATTAAATATTGCAAAACGCCCCGAATAAAAGTGCTCTTGTGCTCCAATTCTCTGAAAGAGCTCCAAACTTTCACTCCCTGGTGTGACACGTCCCTCCTGTGTCCCCAATCACCAGATATAACGGACCCCAAGCTTTTCAGTCTAGGGGTCATAAAAGCTGAAAACTGGCCCGGAATGGTGACTCACAGAAGGTCCAATGAAGATCTCCCCCAATTTTCAGCTTTCAGCGCTCTCACAATTTGAATGACAATTGAGCGGTCATGGAATACTGTACACATATGACATTTTTATAATTTTCTTCACACAGATAGAGCTTTATTTTGGTGGTATTTAATCATCTCTGGGGTTTTTTATATTTTTTGCTAAAAAAAAGAGACCAAAAATGAAAAAACAAAACAAAAGTTTTTCTTAGTTTCTGTTAGAAAATGTTTTAAATAATCATTTTTTTCCTTCACTGATGAGGCTGCACTGATGGGCACTGATATGCAGCACTAATGAGCACTGATGGGCACTGATAGGCAATACGTATGGGCACTGATAGGCGGCATGGATAGGTAAACAAGTATGTTGCGCTTAAATGAAATAAACAGTAAATAAATAATATAAACAAGTGAGTCCAAGAGTCACAAACGTGACACAATAGTGAAAGTTTGAATGTTGTGTCAGCAGCTTCCTCCACCTTGTGCGACCACTGCCAAAAAAATAGGATGTGCCCTTACCAAAGAGCGTTGACCACCTATTACGGGGGTCAACATAGGCTTGTATGTCTGGAAAAACTCCACATCTGTAAGGAGGTCTGCTCAACAGAAACTTCAAGCCACCACCGGGGAAAACATCAGGTTTCTTTTACTCCAACTGCGACATCAGGTCATATACCTCAAATGAGAGACAATTGGATAGGCATCATTAATGGGCACTGATTGGTAGCACTGATAGACACTGAAAGGCAGTACTGATTGGCATCACTGATGGGCATTGATAGGCGGCACTAGTGAGCACTGATTGGCATCACTGCTGGGCACTGTTGGGGCTGCCCTGATGATCAGTACAGATCTCCTCTGTGAGGAAATGTAGCTGATTGGCTCTCCTAACACTCTGCCAGTGTGAGGAAAGGAAAGCTGACAAGCGGCATTTCCTGGTTTACAAGTGATCAGCTGTTATTGGACACCGTTGATCACATGGGTAAAGAACCGCTAAGTGCCAAAACACGCCAGTTGTCACATTTTAATGGTCATGTTATAATAAAAGATTACAGAAGAATTTCCAGAGTTGCCGGCATTTCGTTTTTTATTCTCAAGTATCTTAGTTGGATGGAAGGAGGACATCCCAAGCCTGAGCACCTGGAGTAGGTAAGTCGGTCTTCTATTATCTCACCAGAGGCTTCACAGTCAAAGCGGTGCTTCTTTTGTATTCAGGGGGATCATGTTGGTTTGCCCCCCCCAAAAAAAATATTGAGCACCAGTCGCCACTGGTATGGAGTCCAGTCTGTATTTATGTGTATATGTACAATGTTTATATTAAGACTTTATTTTAACCACTTGACCTCCAGAAGGTTTTGTCCCCTTCATGACCAGACCATTTATTTGCTATTCAGCACTGCGCCACTTTAACTGGTAATTGCGCGGTCATACAACACTGTACCCAAATAACGTTTACATCATTTTTTTTCACATAAATAGAACTTTCTTTTGGTGGTATTTGATCACCACTGGGTTTTTTATTTTTTATTATATAGATGGAAAAAGACTGAACATTTTGTAAAAAACAATATATATTCTGCTACGTCTTTGGTAAAAAAAAATCCCAATAAATGTATATTAATTGGTTTGTGTGAAATGTATATCATCTACAAACTATAGTATATGCCGTATACTGGAATTTACACAGATTGTCAGCAGCTCTGACTTTCTGACTGCCTATCACGTTTCTTTTTTTTTTTGTTGTTTACAAACTTTTTATTAGGTACAAATAGTGGTACAAAAAGTGATATCATATATGGAGAGAAATACATAGCAAAGGAATCATCATTACAGTAAATCATGTTAATATATACAGCGGGTGATCAAATTATTTTAACCAAGTTCTTTAGCTTACTGTCAGGTTGCTATTAAGAGACATATAATTCAAATATTCCTGAGTGAGTTTTTGGTTATAAAATATATGATTTATTTAGGGTTTAAGAGGTGCTCTGCATGAATAAACCAAGGGTCCCATTTTATTATCAAATAGATGTTTTATATTGTTTAGGGTATGAAATATTGTTTCCATGGGGTTGATATTGTTAATTCTTGTCTTCAATTGGGTTAAAGGAACTGTGGAAGGTTTCCAGTGGTAATCAATAAGCCAGTGGATAGAAACACATATTGTGTGGACCAGTCTCATGTGATAGGTATTTAGTCCTATGATAGGGCTAAATAATAGACAATTAGAGGGAGTGAGACACATGTTATTTTCTGAGATTTTGGATGCAAATTTCTCAAGTAGTTTCCATATCTGAGATACCTTCTCACATTCCCCAAAAATGTGAGGAAATGAACCCATTGAAATACATCCTGTAAAACATAAAAAAAGAAAAAACCTTGCAAGCCACAATGGTACATTGCCTCAAATGTGGAAAACACCTAGCTGCCTGCGCAGAACACGTTTCATATACCGTGCATTATAATATACAGAAAAAATACGCTGCGCTAAGGTGAAAATGTAAATCTGGAGAATATTCAAATACTAAAAATTGATGTATATATGATTTGCTGAAGATACGGTATAAATGGCTTTTCCTGCCTCAGTGTAAAGATACAATTAAGAGCAATGGATAAAACAATGTGTTTAAAGTACAATGTTTGAATGGTATGCTGGATGTATAACATCCAAACAATCCAAATTTGCCTTCTTTAAAAATAGGGAATTGGACCTGGATGGTCTATTCTCGGACTCTAGTACCAAAGAGAATGATAATACACATCTTTTTAAAAAATTGGGACAATGCATGGATAAGAAAAGTAATACGTGGTGGGACTAATCCACCCTGGAAAAGTATCTAAAGGATAACATGGTGCCTAGAAAATTGAGATGGGATTTGCCTATCAGAGATGGTCTGTTGGGGGTGAGGATATTGATGAGTGGTATGCCTTCTTTGAAGGCAAAGAGAGAGAGGTTATGGATTTTTTTAATTAAGAGAAAGCAGAGGAAATAGAACTTGTTCAAAAAAAAAGACATTAGGGATAAGATCAACCCATTTAAGGATACGCCCGAATATGTTAAACTAATGGGCGATCTCCAGAAGAATATGCAAAAGAAAGATTTGGAGACCAAGAATACTAAAAGAAAGAAATATTTGAGGGACCTTGAGGATTATCAAAAAAAGCAAGTCTTTCGTTGGCAATCTACAATAGCAACCAATAGTGGTGTGAATCCCCAGGAACGTAACATTTTGGACTCCATTATTGGAGTGAAGACGTCACAATCACAACTACAGAAACAATACCCACAGCAGAATAGAAAGCAGGTGTATGAGGGACATCCCCCATATCAATATGAAGGGAAATATCCAAGCACACCACAAGGACTGCCTCCCAGAAGACCCTATTATGAGCACAATAATAATCATGAAGCTTATGGAAATGGCAACCGGTCTTCACAATATGATCCACCATCCAATTATGGAAATTGGAACCCCGGAACAGCGCCTAATAGGGGAAGTGGAAATGGGGGCTACCTGAGAGGTAACCAGTACGGGAGGGGTTACCACTACAACAATCCCCAGTATAGGGGTAAGCAGCAATATGATCAAAACCCATATGGCCGTCCACCCTTTCAAGGCTGCCAATATGGAACACCACATAAGGGGGGCCCGCGTCAACCGTATAGGGGTTCCCAACAGGCAGATTATCGCCAGCAGGGGTATATTCCCCACATAAGAGAGGATTCTCAGGATAATGGGGCATATCATACACCTAAACCCAGAAGGGCTAGAGATGATGGACCACCCCAAGATCAGTGTGGGGTGCCTGTTCATAATAATTACCAACCATTACAAGATGATGAAGAATTCTATCAAGGTGAACCTTTTTTAGGGAAAGGATGCGACGCACAACTAATCCCTTTTGACAAACACATTTTGGAGGCTGTTTTTAGAAAATGTGAGTACCCTACTGTGGGGAGTTTTTATTTCAATAAGTACTTTATAAACAATATCACACTATCCAGTTTTTCTTTTTCTTCATTTCAATTGTGGAGCTGCTGCTGAATAACTGTGTATCTAGATACCATCATTGAGCCGTGGAATGGCTCCTAAGCGTGTTTAGACTCAGTTTCACAGCTGAGTCACATGCTCTGAGGTGAGCGGCTGTCCCCGGGGGGTCACTGGATGGCACTTGAGCATGGAGTTCTGAGCACTAAGCACTAAGATTATTGCACACACCTTGGATTTTCTCTATGAACTGTTTTTTGGACTTTACATACATTTATTTTTAATATATTGGACTTATTAATCACGTGCTATATTGGTTTTGGATCTGATATTTACACTTATTGTGTGGCACTTGGCGCTTTTTTTCTTTTCTTTTTTGTATTTTGCACTTATCATATGTTACTGTGATATATTTTACAAGATTTTAAATGTAAATATATATATATGATTTTTATTCATTATATATATTGGCACTGGTTCAATAATTGCTACTTCTGTTTGGATGTTATACATCCAGCATACCATTCACACATTGCACTTTAAACACATTGTTTTATCCATTGCTCTTAATTGTATCTTTACACTGAGGCAGGAAAGGCCATTTATACGGTATCTTCAGCAAATCATATATACATCCATTTTTAGTATTTGAATATTCTACAGAATTACATTTTCACCTTAGCGCAGTGTATTTTTTGTATATCCTCTAAAACATGTCTGAGGTACTGAGGGGAAAATGGAGTGGAGTTTTTCTGGTGTATAATACCACCTTGTGAACAGCTCTATTGCAGTCTCTCTAATTGTGATTGATCTTGTACATTTAAGTAAATTGTTGATACAGTCGGCCCAATTTTCTGTGGATAAGGTGATATCACATTCTTGTTCCCATTTGAGCATATAGGGATGTTTGTCCTGACTATCTATATTAATCAGATATGAATATATGTCTGATATCAGTTTTGCAGCTCTTGGAGAACTAAATCATATTTTTTCATTGAATGTAGGTGATATTGTATCTGTTAATTGAAAGTGTGTTATAAAAGTTTCTTATTTGGAGGAATCTCCTGAGTTCACTATTACGAATCTTATATTTTGTTTTTAGTGCTGCGAAAGAGGTAAATGTAGTGTCTACTGTGAGAGTTCTGAGAGTGGTTAAGTTATTATTGATCCACCATATGAATTCTTCTGTATCTTGGTGGATTGATAGAAATTTGGGATCGCCTATAAAAGAAGCGTATCAGGGTGTGGTTGACATCATATTACATTTTTTATAATGTAATTTAAATTTCCAAGGTTGATAAGAATTTGCAACTAACTGATTAAGAACTGCTAATGTTTGGTTTGAAACTTTGTTACCCCATAAAAGACCAGCAATAGAATAAGGAAGAATTGATTGTTTTTCAAATTTGACCCATGGGATTTTAGGGTTATGGATGTGCCATTTGGCTGTTTGGGACCATCTAGCTGCTAGATAATATAACCAAAAATCTGGGAGGCCCAGGCCTCCGCTTTTTTGTGACTTATATAATACCGTTTTGGAAATCCGTGGATGGGAGTCTGACCATATGAATTTGTTAACATCTGATTGGAATCTGGTATTCATTATCGTATCCAATCTAATCGGGAGTGCGCAAAATAAGTATAGTAGCTTTGGTGAAAGAGTCATTTTTATAGCCGTTATTCTACCCAAAAATGAAATATTAAAAGATTTCCATAATTTCATCACATTCTTAATTTTTGTAACATGGGTAGGAAGTTTTTAGTGGCTAGATTATTAAAATCTGGGGTGAGATAGATACCTAAGTATGGGAGGGTCTCTGTTGTACATGTGAAATTAAATGAGGTTTAAATGTTATCTAGTTGGGATGGGGGTATGTTTATAGGCATGGATTGTAGGTGGGGGTATGGCGCTCCCTTGTGAGATGTGGAATATTAATTTAATGTGCGTAGACAGTGACTATACCAAATAGGTTAAATAGTATTCCAAACACAAAAGGTGAAGACTGTGAAACTCTTACTGGGTGAACCCATATTATGTAAATCAAAAAACCTTATATAAAAATATATGTATATGTATATGCAACCCCTATTATATTGCATATACCTCTGTGTCACAAGTAGTGTCAGAAAGTGCCACTAGGTGCTGCTACTGGGCAGCTGATGTGATAAATCCAACTTATATGTATGCAAAATTATTGACATATACATATAACAGTGCAGAAACATATATATGACAGTGCAGTATATATATATATGACAGTGCAACCCAACATATACGTATATATATGACCGTGCAATCCAACATATAAGTGTGCAATAAAGTGCAATATAGTGCAATCAAGTCCAAACAGAGCCAAAAAAAACTGTAAATGACATCAAAATTGCAAAAAAAAAGAGTCTATTCTCAAGTGGTGCGTCCCAGTTTTAAATGGCAGCAGAAAAGTTCCAACAGCTTAGTGACTTTGGTGCCCACAGAGGTAAATCCGTGACTTCTGTGCTCCCCTTTTGGCTCCCCACTCACCAGCTTCCACTACCCCTGCAGGGGTGACAGACAATCTAGGATCCCAAAGCCGTCCTCTTATCTGGTATCCCGTGGTTGCTGAGATGGAATGGCCTCTCTCCCAGGAGTTCCGGATTACCACCTCATACTATGTCCAGGAAGGGGATCGCCAGCAAAGCCCTCATAAAAAGAGATGCCACCTCATAGTGTAGTATAATTAAAAACTTTAATGGCATAAAAACTCCCCTCTGGGGAAAAAACACATCGCACTACACTATGGGTGAAGCCGAAAGCCAGGAAGTGCTTCCCCGCAGCGTACGGCGTGCGGTCCAGCTGCGTCCGCACGCGGACCGCACGCCGTACGCTGCGGGGAAGCACTTCCTGGCTTTCGGCTTCACCCATAGTGTAGTGCGATGTGTTTTTTCCCCAGAGGGGAGTTTTTATGCCATTAAAGTTTTTAATTATACTACACTATGAGGTGGCATCTCTTTTTATGAGGGCTTTGCTGGCGATCCCCTTCCTGGACATAGTATGAGGTGGTAATCCGGAACTCCTGGGAGAGAGGCCATTCCATCTCAGCAACCACGGGATACCGGATAAGAGGACGGCTTTGGGATCCTAGATTGTCTGTCACCCCTGCAGGGGTAGTGGAAGCTGGTGAGTGGGGAGCCAAAAGGGGAGCACAGAAGTCACGGATTTACCTCTGTGGGCACCAAAGTCACTAAGCTGTTGGAACTTTTCTGCTGCCATTTAAAACTGGGACGCACCACTTGAGAATAGACTCTTTTTTTTTGCAATTTTGATGTCATTTACAGTTTTTTTTGGCTCTGTTTGGACTTGATTGCACTATATTGCACTTTATTGCACACTTATATGTTGGATTGCACGGTCATATATATACGTATATGTTGGGTTGCACTGTCATATATATATATATATATATACTGCACTGTCATATATATGTTTCTGCACTGTTATATGTATATGTCAATAATTTTGCATACATATAAGTTGGATTTATCACATCAGCTGCCCAGTAGCAGCACCTAGTGGCACTTTCTGACACTACTTGTGACACAGAGGTATATGCAATATAATAGGGGTTGCATATACATATACATATATTTTTATATAAGGTTTTTTGATTTACATAATATGGGTTCACCCAGTAAGAGTTTCACAGTCTTCACCTTTTGTGTTTGGAATACTATTTAACCTATCTGGTATAGTCACTGTCTACGCACATTAAATTAATATTCCACATCTCACAAGGGAGCGCCATACCCCCACCTACAATCCATTACATGTTAGTCCTTTTGAGGACTGAACCTGGGGAGGCAGCATACCTTATAATTTTCTTTTCTTCCTTCCCCCCTCCCCCCTCCCCTCCCTTCTCCATCTGCATCACTCTTCCTCCCCCCCCCCCCTTTTCTGCTATATGTCCTAAGCGCAGAGATTTTGAGGCTTGATGTTTATAGGCATGCCTAATGATTTTGATACATTTACTGAAAAAGTGAAGAGAAAATATTTAACGTATGTAATAGGTTTGGTAACGTTATATTAGGTTGTGAGAGGAACAATATCATGTCATCTGCGTACATACTAAGTTTATATGTATTATTATTTGATGTGTAACCTTTTATACCTTGGTGCTGTATTATTGCAGCGACTAACGGTTCAATCGCAAGGGTGAATAATAAAGGTGACAGGGGGCATCCCTGTCTGGTGCCTTTACCTATCTTGAAAAATTCTGAGTTACAACCTGGCAATCTTATCCTGGTGGAAGGGTTGTGATAAAGTGCATGAAAGGCATGAATTAATTCTCCATTAAATCCATATTTTTGAAACACTATATCTAGGTATCTCCATGTTACACTGTCAAATGCCTTGTTAATATCTAGGCATAAGAGGAGTACGGGATGTGATTTGATATTAGCATCCTGAATTATAATCATTACTAATCTGATGTTGTCTGTGATTTGTCTACCTGGGATAAATCCTGATTGGTATGGGGATATCAGGGAGGGGATTATTGATGCTGATCTATTGACTAATAGTAATTACAGAGATTGGTCTGTAGTTTTGGGGTAATGTATGATTGTTATTTGGTTTAGGGATTAAACACATGTTGGTTAGAAGCATCTCTTCTGGGAATTGATCTCCTTTCAAAATTTTATTGTATAATTTTGTTAGATTTGGGGTTAAGAGTTGTTGAAATTGTTTATAATAAAAGGAGGAGAACCCATCTGGCCCAGGTGCTGATCCTCTTTTGAGGGATTTAATAATTTGGAGGATTTCTTCTTCTGTGCATGGAGCATTCAAAAGGTCAATCTGTGAAGGGGTAGGTGTGGGTAGAGGAATTTTATCTCACCATGTTAGTGCGGTGGGTGGGATTGAGGAAGATGGTTTGGAGAGGAGTTCTGAATAAAATTTGGAAAAAATGAATAGAATATCTTGCTGATGAGTGACTAGTTGGTTAGCATTATTTTTTAGTTTGTAGACATGAGTAGGCTTTATTGATTGGTTTAGTTTACGGGCAAACATTGTCGATTATGTATTACTTGAAAGGAAAAAGTTTGCTTTCGACCAGCGGAGTGCCTTTTCTGCCTTAAATGTTAGTAAGGAATAGGGATGAGCTTCGTGTTCGAGTCGAACCCATGTTCGACTCGAACATCGTCTGTTCGCCCGTTCGCCGAATTGAGAACGATATGCGCCGTTCGCGCCAAATTCCCGTGGCGCGTCATGGCCCATAATTCACTGCGGCATCGCAGTGCATTGCTGGCTGATGATTGGCCAAGCATGCACTATGACCCGCATGCTTGGCCAAGCACAGCGCCGTCTGAACAGAGAGCCGTAATTGGCCAAAGCCAAGGAGTCTTTTATTATGGCTCAGGGGATTTAGTACACGCCCCACACTATATAAGGCCGCCTGCACGGCGGCCCTGTGTAGTGTGTGTTCCGGCGTTCATAGATAGAGAGAGAGAGACAGACAGTGTCATTTGATTTAAGTTAGCTAGATTAGGCAGAACAGTCAGTCAGCTGCACTTACAGTGTATTGTGTATATATATGCATCCCAGGTGTATATATACACTGTATTCAGTTTAGCTAGATCCGTTCCTGTTAACTTCTTACTGACAGGCAGGCTTGTCTTGTTACAGTATTTACAGCTACCTGAAGAAAATTGCTGGTGTTCTTTAGATCCTATTAGTACCACAGTCAGGCAGCTAGACTACTTACAGTTAGTGCAGTGCGTCCTGCTCACAGTGTTCAGATAAAACTACAAGTTAGTGTAGTGCGTCCTGCTCACAGTGTTCAGCTAAAACTACAAGTTAGTGTAGTGAGACCTCTGCACAGTGTTCAACTAAAACTACAAGTTAGTGGGGTGCGTCCTGCTCACAGTGTTCAGCTAAAACTACAAGTTATTGGGGTGCGTCCTGCTCACAGTGTTCAGCTAAAACTACAAGTTAGTGGGGTGCGTCCTGCCCACAGTGTTCAGCTAAAACTACAAGTTAGCGCGGTGCGTCCTGCTAACAGTGTTCAGCTAAAACTACAAGTTAGTGTAGTGAGACCTCTGCACAGTGTTCATCTAAAACTACAAGTTAGTGCAGTGGGTCCTGCTCACAGTGTTCAGCTAAAACTACAAGTTAGTGCGGTGCGTCCTGCTCACAGTGTTCAGCTAAAACTACAAGTTAGTGTACTGCGTCCTGCTCACAGTGTTCAGCTAAAACTACAAGTTAGTGGGGTGTGTCCTGCTCACAGTGTTCAGCTAAAACTACAAGTTAGTGCTGTGCGTCCTGCTCACAGTGTTCAGCTAAAAATACAAGTTAGTGTAGTGAGACCTCTGCACGATGTTCATCTAAAGCTACAAGTTAGTGCAGTGCGTCCTGCTCACAGTGTTCAGATAAAACTACAAGTTAGTGGGGTGCGTCCTGCTCACAGTATTCAGCTAAAACTACAAGTTAGTGTGGTGTGTCCTGCTCACAGTGTTCAGCTAAAACAACAAGTTAGTGCGGTGCGTCCTGCTCACAGTGTTCAGCTAAAACTACAATTTAGTGTAGTGAGACCTCTGCAAAGTGTTCATCTAAAGCAACAAGTTAGTGCTGTGCGTCCTGCTCACAGTGTTCAGCTAAAACTAAAAGTTAGTGCGGTGCGTCCTGCTCACAGTGTTCAGCTAAAACTACAAGTTAGTCCAGTGCGTCCTGCTCACAGTGTTCAGCTAACACTACGAGTTAGTGGGGTGCGTCCTGCTCACAGTGTTCAGCTAAAACTGCAAGTTAGTGCTGTGCGTCCTGCTCACAGTGTTCAGCTAAAACTACAAGTTAGTGCGATGAGTCCTGCTCACAGTGTTCAGCTAAAACTACAAGTTAGTGTAGTGAGACCTCTGCACAGTGTTCAGCTAAAACTACAAGTTAGTGTACTGCGTAGTGCTCACAGTGTTCAGCTAAAACTACAAGTTAGTGGGGTGCGTCCTGCTCACAGTGTTCAACTAAAACTACAAGTTAGTGGGGTGCATCCTGCTCACAGTGTTCAGATAAAACTACAAGTTAGTGGGGTGCGTCCTGCTCACAGTGTTCAGCTAAAACTACAAGTTAGTGCGGTGCGTCCTGCTAACAGTGTTCAGCTAAAACTACAAGTTAGTGTAGTGAGACCTCTGCACAGTGTTCATCTAAAACTACAAGTTAGTGCAGTGGGTCCTGCTCACAGTGTTCAGCTAAAACTACAAGTTAGTGCGGTGCGTCCTGCTCACAGTGTTCAGCTAAAACTACAAGTTAGTGTACTGCGTCCTGCTCACAGTGTTCAGCTAAAACTACAAGTTAGTGGGGTGTGTCCTGCTCACAGTGTTCAGCTAAAACTACAAGTTAGTGCTGTGCGTCCTGCTCACAGTGTTCAGCTAAAACTACAAGTTAGTGTAGTGAGACCTCTGCACAGTGTTCATCTAAAGCTACAAGTTAGTGCAGTGCGTCCTGCTCACAGTGTTCAGATAAAACTACAAGTTAGTGGGGTGCGTCCTGCTCACAGTGTTCAGCTAAAACTACAAGTTAGTGCGGTGCGTCCTGCTCACAGTGTTCAGATAAAACTACAAGTTAGTGGGGTGCGTCCTGCTCACAGTGTTCAGCTAAAACTACAAGTTAGTGTAGTGCGTCCTGCTCACAGTGTTCAGCTAAAACTACAAGTTAGTGTAGTGCGTCCTGCTCACAGTGTTCAGCTAAAACTACAAGTTAGTGTAGTGAGACCTCTGCAAAGTGTTCATCTAAAGCAACAAGTTAGTGCTGTGCGTCCTGCTCACAGTGTTCAGCTAAAACTAAAAGTTAGTGCGGTGCGTCCTGCTCAAAGCGTTCAGCTAAAACTACAAGTTAGTGCGGTGCGTCCTGCTCACAGTGTTCAGCTAACACTACGAGTTAGTGGGGTGCATCCTGCTCACAGTGTTCAGCTAAAACTGCAAGTTAGTGCTGTGCGTCCTGCTCACAGTGTTCAGCTAAAACTACAAGTTAGTGCGGTGAGTCCTTCTCACAGTGTTCAGCTAAAACTACAAGTTAGTGTAGTGAGACCTCTGCACAGTGTTCATCTAAAGCTACAAGTTAGTGCAGTGCGTCCTGCTCACAGTGTTCAGCTAAAACTACAAGTTAGTGCGGTGCGTCCTGCTCACAGTGTTCAGCTAAAACTACAAGTTAGTGGGGTGCGTCCTGCTCACAGTGTTCAGCTAAAACTACAAGTTAGTGCTGTGCGTCCTGCTCACAGTGTTCAGCTAAAACTACAAGTTAGTGCTGTGCGTCCTGCTCACAGTGTTCAGCTAAAACTACAAGTTAGTGTGGTGCGTCCACCTCACAGTGTTCAGCTAAACCCACAAGTTAGTGTAGTGAGACCTATGCACAGTGTTCAGCTAAAACTACAAGTTAGTGCAGTGCGTCCTGCTCACAGTGTTCAGCTAAAACTACAAGTTAGTGCTGTGCGTCCTGCTCACAGTGTTCAGCTAAACCTACAAGTTATTTTTTTGTAAGCTCTGCACAGTGTTCAGCTAAAGCTACTTATAGAAGGTTGGTGGTGTTTTCCTGATCCTATCACTACCGCAGGCAGCTAAAAAAGCTACAAGTTAGTTTTTTGCGAGCTCTGCACAGTGTTCAGCTAAAGCTACCTGTAGAAGGTTGGTGGTGTTATCATACTACAGGCAGGCAGTTGATTTTGCTAGCTGCAGTATCAGTACATATATATATATATATATATATATATATATATATATATATATATATATATCCCAGCTTAGTGCAGCTACAGGCCATTAGTATGTCTGGAAGGCCAAGAAGGAGAGGCAGACAGTCACAAGCCAATAAGAGAGGGCAAGCAGGCTCTGTGTCTAATTCTGGTCGTGGAGACGGTGCATCCTCATCAGCACGTGGCCGTGGGACACGCTTGGCCTTTTTTTCGGCAGCTGGCCATGTTGAGCCGCAACATGTGGAAGACTTGGTCGAGTGGATGACCAAGCCGTCCTCATCCTCCTCATCCTCTCTCACCCATGCCCAGGGTACTTTGTCTGGCAAAGCAGCGGCCTCTTCCCTCGGCTCAATGTCATCAGTGACTCCTTCCCTAGCCCCACCATGTCCTCCTGAGGAGTCCCTCGAACTGTTTGACCACAGTGTTGGGTACATGCTCCAGGAGGATGCCCAGCGTTTGGAAGGCTCTGATGATGATACTGAGCTCGATGAAGGCAGTAACATGAGCACGGACAGACGGGGTGCCCAAGAAGGACAGCAATCTGGCAGTCATGCTCCCCCTGCTGCAGCATACTGCCAGGTTTGCTCCAGTGATGAGGAGGGAGGGGATAATGAGGTCACTGACTCAACGTGGGTGCCTGATAGGAGAGAGGAGGAGGAGGAGGGGGAGGCGGCACATCACCAACGAGGCAGCATGCCCTCCAGGGGCCAGCCTAAGGGCAGCACATTGACTACATCACACCCCAAAGCTCCACATGTGCAGGGCGCTGCAGTCTCTGGGCGTTATTCAAAAAGTTCTTTGGTGTGGGCCTTTTTTGAGACGAGTGCATCAGATCGCACCGCTTCTATTTGCAACATATGTTTCAAGCGTATCTCGCATGGCCAAAACATCTCCCGCTTGGGTACCACATGCTTGACCAGACATATGTTGACCTGCCATGAAGTTCGTTGGCAAACGTATCTAAAAGACCCACACCAAAGAACAAAGAGGACCTCTCCTCGCTCCTCATCAGCTGAGATCTCCAACCTCACTATACCTTCAGTCCTCTCTGAGACCTGCACTGAGAGGAATGAAGGTGTAGAATTAGGTGTGTCACAGCCAAGTACTTGTGGGCAATCTGCTTTTGGTACACCAACGTCAGATTGTACCAGGCAAATTTCCCTGCCCCAGCTGCTGCACCACCGAAAGAAGTTTGCTCCCAGCCATCCACATGCCCAGCGGTTGAATGCTAGCTTGGCAAAATTGCTAGCACTTCAACTGCTGCCTTTTCAGTTGGTAGACTCTGCCCCCTTCCGTGAGTTTGTGGAATGTGCGGTTCCTCAGTGGCAGGTACCCAAACGCCACTTTTTCTCACGGAAGGCGATTCCGGCTCTCTACCGGCATGTGGAAGGCAATGTCCATGCCTCGCTGGACAGGGCGGTCAGAGGTAAGGTGCATATTACCGCTGACTCATGGTCCAGCAGGCATGGACAGGGATGTTACCTAAGTTTCACGGCGCATTGGGTGACTCTGCTGGCAGCTGGGAAGGATGCAGGACAAGGTGCAGTAGTGTTGAAGGTTGTTCCGCCACCACGCCTCCAAAATGCTAATGATTGTGACACACCTTTCTCCTCCACCCCCTCCTCTTCTTCTTCCTCCATGGCCTCTTCCTGTGCTTTGTCCTCAGAACCAGCGGTGCACCGTAGCCATTCAAGGGGCTACGCAAGTACGCAGGCCAAAAGATGCCATGCGGTGCTTGAGCTGGTGTGCTTGGGGGACAGTAGCCACACTGGGGCAGAGGTTCTGTCAGCTCTGCAGGGGCAGGTTCAGAGGTGGTTGACGCCACGCCAACTTAAGGCAGGAATGGTGGTTTGTGACAATGGCACCAACCTCCTCTCTGCCCTCCGACTGGGACAAATGACCCATGTGCCCTGTTTGGCTCACGTCCTTAACTTGGTGGTGCAGCGGTTCTTGGGCAGGTACCCGGGCTTACAGGATGTCCTGAGGCAGGCCAGGAAAGTCTGTGTGCATTTCTACCGGTCATATAATACCAGTGCTCGGCTGACGGACCTCCAAAAGGAGTTTAACCTGCCCAAGAACCGCCTAATCTGTGACATGCCCACCAGGTGGAACTCAACGTTGGCCATGCTGCAGCGGCTGCACACGCAGCAGAGGGCCATCAATGAGTATCTGTGCGACTATGGCACCAGGACAGGGTCAGGGGAGCTTGTTTTTTTTTCCCCACGCCAGTGGGCCATGATCAGGGATGCATGCACTGTCCTGTCACCATTTGAGGAGGCCACGAGGATGGTGAGCAGTGACAGTGCATGCATCAGTTACACTGTCCCCCTTGTCCACCTGTTGGAGCACACGCTGCGTGGAATAATGGACAGGGCACTTGAGGCAGAACAGAGGCAGGAAAAGGAGGACTTCCTTAGCTCTCAAGGCCCCCTTTATCCAGACAGTGTTCCTGCGTGCCCGCCAATCACACAGGAAGAGGAGGAGGAGGAGGAAGATTGTGTCAGTATGGAGGTGGAGCCTGGCACTCAGCATCAGCAGCAGTCTTTAAGGGATCAGTCCCAAGAAACACATGGACTTGTACGTGGCTGGGAGGAGGTGGCTGCGGACCATGTCGTCCTTAGTGACCCAGAGGACTCCGGACCGAATGCCTCAGCAAACCTACGCTGCATGGCCTCCCTGATCCTGCAAAGCCTGCGTAAGGATCCTTGTATTCGTGGTATCAAGGAGAAGGACCAATACTGGCTGGCAACCCCCTCCTTGATCCACATTACAAGGGTAAGGTTGCGGACCTTATCTTGCCATCGCAGAGGGAGCAGAGGATGACCTTGCAGAAAGGTCTGTGCAAGATCTGACTTTCCCACCGAAAATCCTCTGGGTTACTGGGTCTTGAGGATGGATCACTGGCCAGAGCTTGCACAGCATGCAATTGAGCTACTGGCCTGTCCTGCATCCAGCGTTCTTTCGGAACGCACATTCAGTGCTGCTGGAGGCTTTGTAACCGATCACAGGGTGCGTCTGTGCACCGACTCGGTCGATCGACTGACCTTCATAAAAATGAATCAGTCTTGGATCACCACCAGCTACCAAGCACCTGATGCTGATGTAATCGAATAATTTTTTTTGAAATCTCAGATCCATTCAAAGACTGCCTATGCTGATGCTGAGTCCCTGAGTAATTATCCTCTTCCTCCTCAATGATCACACTGATAGCTTGTAAGAACATTTTTGGTTCTGGGCGCCACCACCAGTGCCTAAGGCCCAATTTTTCAGCCCTTGTTTAACAGGGGCGTGTAATTACAATTTTTGATGCAATACTTTGCAGCAGGGCTCGTTCCTGCATTCCAACTAGAGTGTCTGTGAGGGGTTGCAGTGTTGTGGCACCAGCACCAGTGCCTAAGGCCTAATTTTTCAGCCCCTGTTCAACAGGGGCATGTAATTACAGTTCTTAATCTAATATTTCACAGCAGGGCCCATTTCTGAACCCACCAAGAGCGAGTGAGGACTTACAGTGTTGTGGCACCAGCACCACCACCACCACCACCAAAGGCCCAATTTTTCTGCCCCTGTTCAACAGGGGCATGTAATTACAACTCTTGATCTAATATTTCACAGCAGCGCCTATTTCTGTGCCCACCAAGAGTGAGTGAGGACTTACAGTGTTGTGGCACCAGCACCACCACCACCACCACCAAAGACCCAATTTTTCTGCCCCTGTTCAACAGGGGCATGTAATTACAATTATTGATCTAATATTTCACAGCAGGGCCTGTGAGGGCTTACAGTGTTGTGGCCACAACAACACCTAAGGCCCAAATTTCTGCTGAGTATACAGGGCAGGCCCCTACTTTCAAACATCTAACTTACAAACGACTCTTACTTGCAAACGGAAGGAGACAACAGGAAGTGAGATGAAATCTACCCCTAGGAAGGGAAATTCTCTCCTGTAAGAGTTAATATGGGAAAAACATTTCTCCTTTCCACTGATGCTTTCCAATCCTTGTTCCACAAAAAACCCCAAATTTTCAGAAAACATTTGTCATTGGGACAAAAAGTAAGGTGAAATCTTCTGAAGAGGAGGACAAACAGCAAAACAAATGTCACAGGGGTGATAACCCTTCCCTATGTTTTCCAAAAACCTTAAAAAAGATTTTTTGGCTGGAGCTTAACACGTTAAAAATGTACCCGTTCAAAATTACAAACAGATTCTACTTAACAACAAACCTACAGTCCCTGTCTTGTTTGCACCACCTGTATACTGCTGTTCAGAGTATATAGGGCCTGGTGGCCCCACATCTTTCCTTATTTTAATTTGGGTGCGGGGTTCCCCTTAATATCCATACAAGACCCAAAGGGCCTGGTAATGGACTGGGGGGTACCCATGCCGTTTGTCTCACTGATTTTCATCCATATTGTCAGGACCCGACATTACATTAAACCCGCAAGCAGTTTTAAATGAGATTTTTTCCTTTAAAAATGACATTTGGTGCAGGGACTGTTCTAAACACGGGAAACACGCGCCACTTTACAGGCATACTATAGACACACCCCGGGTATGATATTTAAAGGAATATTTCACTTTTTTTTTTACTTTAAGCATCATTAAAATCACTGCTCCCAAAAAAAACGCCGTTTTAAAAAGTTTTTTTTGCATTGATACATGTCCCCTGGGGCAGGACCCGGGTCCCCAAACCCTTTTTAGTACAACACCATGCAAATTAGCCTTTAAAATGAGCACTCTTGATTTCGAACGTTCGAGTTCCATAGACGTCAATGGGGTTCTAACGTTCGTGCGAATTTTCGGTCCGTTCGCAGGTTCTGGTGCGAACCGAACCGGGGGGTGTTCGGTTCATCCCTAGTAAGGAATCTAATTTGTTACATTTTTGGGAGATCATGTTGAAGATATCTGGGTTGTGTGTGTTGGTTTCGTCCTTACACAATTTGTGAAGATCTCTTGTGAGGGAGTGTAGCTTTGCCCATCTTTCTCTATTAGATTGAGCTGCCATCCTAATAAGGTGACCCCCTCAGAACAGCTTTGCGCACTAGCCTTGAAGTAGTAGGGGACATATCTGGTGAAGTTTTTAATGTAAAATAATCTTTAATAGCCGAGGCTATTTCATGTTGATGTTTGGGGTCTGTTAATAAAGATTCATTGAGTCTCCATGAGTACGGTGTTGAAGAAAGATCTACAAATTGTGTACTAAGAGTGGTTATATGATGATCGGACCAGGAACATGGATGGATTGATGCTTCCTGTGCATTAGCTAAGATTATAGGAGTACAAAAAATATAGTCTAAGCATGAGTAGGAATCGTGTGGGTGTGAGTAGAAGGTATATTCACCACCCCCCTATGTTTAATGCTCTCCATGAGTCATTGAGTTGTAAATCATTAATATGTGCAGAGGTTGTTTTTGAAAATGTTTTTGAGTGCATATTAAGTCTACTGCGATCTAAATTTGGTTGTAATACTGAGTTAAAGTCTCCGCCTAGTATAATATGTGATGAATGGTAGCACTGTAAGGGGTTAAAAAACTGTGTGAAGATTGTGGTTTGTGTGTCATTTGGTGCATACACATTGGTAATAGTCAGTTCTCTGCCAGATAGGATACCTTTAATTATAATAAATCTGCTGTCTTGATCCTTGTAAACCTGTTGAACCTCTAGAAGGAAGGATTGGTGGATAAAGATAGCTACTCCTTTGGTTTTGGTGGATGTTGGGGTATAGAAAGATCGATTATAAGCTTTATGGAAGAATTTTGGGTGATTAGCTTTCATGAAGTGAGTTTCCTGTAATAGAATTACTTTTGCATTTAATTTCTTATATTGTAAGAAAGGTTTTTTCCTTTTGTTTTGGGAGTTAAACCCCTGTACATTGTGTGAAATAATCTTGATGGTCATGGTGGTAGATTGTATTTTGGAGATCCGTCAGGAAGTGATAATGTGTGATGAAAAAGGACGGAGGTATTGTCTAGATTACAACCATTATTTACTGTTTCTGAGGTCAACCAGATATACAAGGACAAAGAAAGAAAGAACATAGGGCGGGACTTTGAATGAGGCACACGGAAGCAGTAGATATGGGGCAAGAAACAAATTTAATTGTAAAAAGGTAATGCATTTCCACATAGTATTACATGAGGTCAGTACAAATACTTAGTATTGTATCATATCAAGCGGTCCAACATGGACTCGTTTGCAAGTATGTAATATATAGCTGAGAAAGCACAATAACATATAACATACAATATACCAGGATACCAGTGTTACAGAATGTAGAGGAAAAGAACAAGAGAACACAAATAAAATGGAATGTCCATAAATAGTTATTGGTTAGGTACACCTCTCGGTAGTTTTAAGCTCTACGCATTTCGGGACCTTTATGTCACTCTTCAGGAGCAAGACCTTAAGGATCGCCTACCAATATGAAAAGACCACATTTGAAAAAAGTTTAGAAGAAGAGGTGGGCAAATGTAAAACATGTCCCCACACATATATACATCTTACAACGTACATGCATGTATGCGCGATGGCGACATGGCCAAGAAAGCCAGGTCGGCCAGTAATACCACCCCCGGAGCCGAGGGGGCCCTTCCTGGCGACACATAGCCAGCCAAAAGCAACGCCCCAGGTGGGTCACACGTGGGGGTGATGGTGATGAGAGGGAGAGGAGGGTGCAGATGGGACAGGCTGCCCCAATTGAGAGGGAGGGCCTGAGAAAAACAAGTGAATCAAAAAGGTGATAAATAACAAAAATTAATAGTAAGCCAAGACAGAAAAAAAAGGGGGACTGTGTGAAAAGCTGAGCAAAGAAATTTACCTGCTGAAAGGGTGAATGAGGCAAGGACGCCATAGGTGAGTGTCAGCCAGGAAAGGAAGGATCAGAAAAGGCAAAATGTGAAGCCCAAAATCAAGGGGAGGCCAAGGCAGGGGGTGCCACCGTTCAAGAGCCCCCAACATCATGTACCAGTGAGCTAATGGGGGCAAGGGAGGCGCCATGGGGAGACCGCCGGTACGACCAAGCGGCTCACCCGGATGCGTCATGTCAAGCCCCTCAACCGCTGGAGATGGAGAGCAGGCATGCCGGGTAGTAGTGCGCCACGAGGATGCCAGATATCCGGCATGGAAACATGACGTCGACGCGCAGTGGAGGAAGCCCAACCCCCCGCTTCAGATCAAGGGGGAGGGGCCACCCCCAGGTGTACAAGGAGTTTGTGGAAAATGCATTTCTCTTAGAACAAATGTTTAATAGATAATTTGATGGAGATGTACCATAACTATTATTACTAGACATGTGCACACTGAAATATTTTGTTTTGGAATTTCGTTTTCATCTGAAAAATAAAATTATTTAGTTACTTCCGAATTCGTTTTTATTTATCTTGTTTAGTTAAAAAACAAAGCATTCGTTTGGAAATCAGAATTATTGAAGGTCGAATCTGTCATTGAAGGCATATGGTGTCTGTCGAAAGTTCTAATGGGGCGTACACACGGTCTGACTTTTCGGCTACAAAAGTCCGACAGCCCGTCCGACAGACTTTTGGCGGACTTGCGGTGGACTTTCTAATGAACTGACTTGCCTACATACGATCACACAAAAGTCCGACGGATTTGTACATGATGACGTACACCAGACTAAAGTAAGGAAGTTGATAGCCAGTAGCCAATAGCTGCCCTAGCGTGGGTTTTTGACCGTCGGACTAGCATACAGACGAGCGGATTTCTGGGTCCGGCGGAGTTACGACGTAAAGATTTGAAGCAAGTTCCAAATCTAAAGTCCGTCAGATTTGCGACTGGAAAAGTCTGCTGAAAGTCCGGGGAAGCCCACACACGATCGGATTGTCCGCTGAATTTGGTCCGTCGGTGTCCGTCTGACTTTTGTAGCCTAAAAGTCCGACCGTGTGTATGCCCCATAAGAAGATTTGACAAAGCAGCTAAACTGTACCACGCCCCAATCGTACATTTCTGGTCGAATGCTCCACCCATAAGCTATAGTAGAATTCTAATGTTGTATGATACTAGTAATAATTATATTTATTAATTATTATTACCAGTCAACCAACATTAGAATTCTTCTATAGCTTATGGGCAGAGCATTTGACCATAAATGTCCGCTCGCGGCGATCGTAGGTTTTTAGCTGCTTCATCGAATTTTCATGTCTCTATAATGTCAAATCTTTTCTCTCTATGTTGAATAATCTTGGACTAAAAGAGTTAAGGTTAGACACATTTAACAGCAGGTTTGATAGAAACAGATCGCTATTGTCACCGCCATGTCGAATCTCCTATCTATATTGAACTGTTGTCGCAACAAAACGAGAATAAAGCATTTTTTATGTTGGATCATTTGGATTTCGGATTCTGCACGTTCACTATTGTTTGTTAAAACGAACGCGAGAATCCCTGAAATTCGGACTAAAATGCATTCGGACGAAGATGAATGCACATGTCTAATTATTACATATAGAAACAAATATATATCTGATAACATATTTGGAGTGTACCTTAAATCTATGATAGGAAGGGAATTTGGGGTTGGGAGATAGGTAAATCTCCAACCGACCGAGAATACTTGTGAGACCACCATGTCTCAATCTCAGTCTAATGGTATTTGAGCTCAAAAACATAAAAGTAAAAAATAATGAACCAGTTGAAAAAATATAAGTCAAAATATCTAAACACTTGGATTGTATCCATACTAATGGAAGGTGGATAACGACTGATTTGGGGTGATTCATGTCGGCATGTGGGCGGATAGCCACGACTAATAAATGTTATATACATTTAGCTGCTTCTCCTGAGTATGGGGATACCACATGTGTGGGACTTTTTGGGAGCCTAGCCGCGTACGGGGCCCCGAAAACCAATCACTGCCTTCAGGATTTCTGAGGGTGTAAATTTTTGATTTCACTCTTCACTGCCTATCACAGTTTCGGAGGCCATGGAATGCCCAGGTGGCACAACCCCCCCAAATGACCCTGTTTTGGAAAGTAGACACCCCAAGCTATTTGATGAGAGGCATAGTGAGTATTTTGCAGCTCTCATTTGTTTTTGAAAATAAAGAAAGACAAGAAAATTTTTTTTTCTTTTTTCAATTTTCAAAACTTTGTGACAAAAAGTGAGGTCTGCAAAATACTCACTATACCTCTCAGCAAATAGCTTGGGATGTCTACTTTCCAAAATGGGGTCATTTGGGGGGGGGGGGGGGGGGGGTTTGCCACCTGGGCATTCCATGGCCTTCAAAACTGTGATAGGCAGTGAAGAGTAAAATCAAAAATTTACGGCCTTAGAAAGCCTGAAAGCGGTGCTTGGTTTTCGGGGTCCCGTGCGTGGCTAGGCTCCCAAAAAGTCCCACACATGTGATATCACCGAACTCAGGAGAAGCAACAGAATGTATTTTGGGGTGTAATTTCACATATTCCCATGGCATGTTTGAGCAATATATCATTTAGTGACAACTTTGTGCAAAAAAAAAAAAAAATGTCTCTTTCCCGCAACTTGTGTCACAATATAAAATATTCCATGGACTCGACATGCCTCTCAGCAAATAGCTTGGGGTGTCTACTTTCCAAAATGAGGTCATTTGGGGGGGTTGAACTGTCCTGGCATTTTATGCACAACATTTAGAAGCTTATGTCACACATCACCCACTCTTCTAACCACTTGAAGACAAAGCCCTTTCTGACACTTTTTGATTACATGAAAAAATTATTTTTTTTTGCAAGAAAATTACTGTGAACCCCCACACATTATATATTTTTTAAAGCAAATGCCCTACAGATTAAAATGGTGGGCGTTTCATTTTTTTTTCACACAGTATTTGCGCAGCGATTTTTCAAACGCATTTTTTGGGGAAAAAACACACTTTTTAAAATTTTAATGCACTAAAACACACTATATTGCCCAAATGTTTGATGAAATAAAAAAGATGATCTTAGGCCGAGTACATGGATACCAAACATGACATGCTTTAAAATTGCACACAAACGTGCAGTGGCGACAAACTAAATACATTTTTAAAAGCCTTCAAAAGCCTTTACAGGTTACCACTTTAGATTTACAGAGGAGGTCTACTGCTAAAATTACTGCCCTCGATCTGACCTTCGCGGTGACACCTCACATGCATGGTGCAATTGCTGTTTACATTTGACGCCAGACCGACGCTTGCATTCGCCTTAGCGTGAGAGCAGGGGGGACAGGGGTGCTTTTTTTTTTTTTTTTTTTCTTTATTATTTTTTTGCTTTTTTATCTTATTTTTAAACTGTTCCTTTCTTTTTTTTTTTTTTAAATCATTTTTATTGTTATCTCAGGGAATGTAAATATCCCCTATCATAGCAATAGGTAGTGGCAGGTACTCTTTTTTGAAAAAATTGGGGTCTATTAGACCCTAGATCTCTCCTCTGCCCTCAAAGAATCTGACCACACCAAGATCGGTGTGATAAAATGCTTTCCCAATTTCCCGATGGCGCTGTTTACATCCGGCGAAATCTAAGTCATAAAATGCTCGTAGCTTCCGGTTTCTTAGGCCATAGAGATGTTTGGAGCCACTCTGGTCTCTGATCAGCTCTATGGTCAGTTTGCTGAATCACCGGCTGCATTCTCAGGTTCCCTGTTGAGACAGGAGGGCCAGAGAAAAACACGGAAGACGGTGGGGGGGGGGTCATTCCCTCCCACTGCTTGTAAAAGCAGTCTAGAGGCTAATTAGCTGCTAGGATTGCTTTTACATGAAAGCTAACCGCTGGCTGAAAAGAATGATACCAAGATGATACCTAAACCTGCAGGCATCATTCTGGTATAACCACTCAAAGTCGTGAATTGCGTACCTGAAGACAAAAAAATGGTTAACAATAAAGCACAGTAAACAGTAAAGTATAAAAAATTGCATACCTGAAAAGCAAATATGATAAAACATTATAACAATAAAAAATTGCAGAATAGAATACAGTAAAAAAGAGCAGAACAATAGAGAGAGAATAGAGAGAGAGAGAACAATAAAAGGACAACTTTTTTTTTATTTTATATTTTTGTATGTGTTTTTTTTTTACACTTTTTTTTGTAACTGTAACTTTTATAACTGTAACCGGTTCCAGGTTCGGGTCTCTCAAAATGCGATGGCATCTTGGGAGACCCTGTAAAAGTGTGCCTAGTCTGTGCAATGCTGTACCCTACGCTAATACTCAACTAGTGAATGGTAGCGTTCAAAACATTCACCAATGCAAAGACCAGGATAGTCAGGACAGGAGGGACAATAATAGCGGGTGTCACGCCTATATCCGCGCTTGCTGCAGACACAACATCTTTTTTGGGGGGGTTTGTTGGGTAGGGGTACTCGGGAGGACATAAAGAAAATGCCTCTCATGCAGCCGACTGCATTTGGTTGGGGATGTGAATGGGGGAAGTACGGGCGCTGCAGAATTGGTGGGTTCCCAATTAGGATTGGCAAATGCAGCAGGAAGGGCATTATGGGCACGACGGGCCTGTGTTTGTCTTTTTGGTGGCAGCGGGACACTACTTGTGCTTGTCACCTCACCAGCTTGAACTGCACTTATGGGACTCGCCACGTCACCAAGTGTTACTGCAGTGCTGGTTTGACTACGACCGGGGTGTACTAGGCCGCTGGTGCTTGCCAGTTCACCAAAACGCTACCAAAAAAAACTGTTAGCGATCGCAGGGATCAGGCCTGACTCTGCGAATGCTGCAGTTATGCGTTTAGTGTTTTGTAAGTGACAGTGATCGATCGATACTGCACTTGGGTGGGCTGGGCCGGGCGGAGGGGCAAAACGCAGGTGCTAGCAGGTATCTGGGCTGATCCCGCTAACACTGCGTTTTTGGGAACCCTAAACTGCTGGGGACGCTAGTATAGATCTGATCGGATCAGATATTGATCCGTTCAGATACTATACCACTAAGGGAGGCGTATGCTGCGTGCGTGGGTGTTAGCGGTACTGGCGCTAATCTGACGCTGCCTGGGGCGACGCATATCACCGCCGGGCAATCAGGGGGCTAAACCTTTATTTGGTAATAAACGGCGGGTGCCCTGACACTATAAAAAAATAAACGAACTAACCAGCGTCACCCGGTTATACGGTGATCAGTGGTGAAAGGGTTAACTAGGGGGCAATCAAGGGGTTAAAACATTTATTAGGTAGTATATGGGGGTCCCTGACGCTATAAAACGCTGACGGCGAACCTAAATATTTACGTCCCTAACTAGCGTCACCAGCGACACTAATACAGCGATCAGAAAAATGATCGCTTAGTGACACTGGTGACAGGGGGTGATCAAGGGGTTAAAACTTTATTAGGGGGGGTTAGGGGGGCACTTTAGTTTGTGTTCACCATAACATATGAATGGATTGTGGAAGATCTGTGGACTGTTAATTTGATCATTGCACAGCAACACAGCACTGAATTGCATAGAATCACATGGATGCAACACCAAATCGCATTGATGGGGTTTTTTGTATTTTTTAACTTTTTATTGTTTGAACATTGCACTAACACCATATTGCATAGATGCAGCACTGAAATGCATGGATGCAACACTAAATTGGACTGTTAATTTAATCATTGCACAGCAACACAGCACTGAATTGAATAGAATCATATGGATGTAGCACCAAATCGCATGGATGCGTTTTTTTGTATTTTTTAACTTTTTATTGTTCGAACATTGCACTAACACCATATTGCATAGATGCAGTACTGATATGCTTGGATGCAACACTAAATCGCATGGATGTTTCTGTTGAATTATCTATTAATGTTTGAAAATTGCACAAGCTTTGTGGAATATTTGCAATACACAGGCTTATTGGAGCACTTTTACCTATTTATTCATTCATTGAAATTTATTGCACATTAATTATAGTATAGTATTAATAGTTAATAATAGATTTTGTATATGTTAAGCACAATATCACTTTATTAATATTTTAGTGGAAATTTCTTATTTTTTATTTTGATAAGCGCAGCGTGTGTACAATTTGGTTTAACTATTTTGAATGGTTATGAGACATGCGTAACGTTAGCAGCTGATCATTTGCAAAGATATACTATTTTGGAGACCAGATTTGGTCAATTACCTGGAGGCTCACAGGACTACAAATTAGCATTCTGAGACTTTTAAAGGGTGTTCCGCGGCTTTCGTATTTGCCGTGAACACCCCAAATTGTTCGCTATTCGGTGAACTGGCGAACAGCCGATGTTCGAGTCGAACATGAGTTCGACTCGAACTCGAAGCTCATCCCTACTCCTCAGTTCTCAGAGCCATTGAAAAAAATTGTGTCTGATTTCAGTTAGGAAAATTCAAAGCCCCAGCTGAATTTTTTTTTTGTTTAATCAAATCATTTTTTATTTCTTTTATATACAAACATCATAGACAACGATAACAACATACAACCGGAATAACCCAAAAATAAAACATCAACAAAGACACAAAAAAAAAGAAGAGAGAGAAAAAAAAAGAAAAAAACCCCATCACCCCTGGCCCCCATGCTCCTCCCTCTCTCCCCATCGCTCCCACATCTATTCAGACCCCTCTCGCCATACCTCCAGAATATCAAACCATCTCCATATTTTTTCAATATTCCCTAGACTGCCTCTATGTAAAACTGAATTTTAATGTAATAAACATAGGAGAAGTTTTTGGCTGGGATTAAAGGGAAAAAAAGTCTAGTTCCTTCATGGTTAGCAGTGCTTCTATATTTGGCTGTAAGCTGTTAGATATTAGTGTAGTAAATGGATGGTCGTCTTTATTTCTTTAGTAGTTGAGAAATATCCGTAGTTCCATTCAATGCCACAAGATGTCAGCGTTAAGGTATCAAAGAGACCTGCTAAGCATATTAGGTGATAGTGGGTGTATTATACTTACAGTTCTAATCTAAGGCTGAAGATGTCAGTGTTGGATTCCTATTGAGCTAATGATAACAGTCTTAACTGCAGAAAAAAAAAAATTAGCATTTTGAGTTAGTATAGCAAACTTTACTTGTTTCCGCCGGATGTAATATGACTTGTATATCTTGTATCCCATGGCGGATCTTATATCTACTCCAAAAAAAGGAGGAAGAAAAAAACTGAAAAAACACACAAAAAAAAGAGTATTAATACATTTCTGGTAAATCTTTGTGAGGATATAAAGTCAATTCGGGCTCCATTGACCAACGTTGTGTCTGGTTCTGCATCTATCCCCACGAAGTGAGGGGGTGTTCCATATGGGGGCTTGATTGGGAGTAGAAGGGGTGCGAGGGAGGTTATTGGGGTTCCATAGGCCCAATTTGACTAGGATATCCTGACCTTCAGGGATAGAGGTGGCAATATAGGTTGTATCATTGTGTGGTATAATCAGCCTAAAAGGAAACCCCCATCTGTATCTGATTCTGGCTGTGGAAAGAACCGTGGTGATTTCTTTCATTTTCCTACGTCTGTCCAGTGTTGCTTGTGAAATATCCGGGTATATCTGTAGCTGAACTCCCCCCAGAGTGATATTTCTGAGGCTACGTGCCGCTCTCATTATTTCTTCCTACACTAAAAAGTCTTTCATGCAAAGGACTATGTCTCGGGGGGGTTTGTCAGGGGGGTTTAGCCCTTAATGCGCGATGTATGCAATTGCATGTGAAGGACTGGGGGTTTTGGTCGGGTAACAGAAAAAAAAATAATTTGGTGGTATATGCAGGTAAATCTGTAATGGATTCTGGAGCCCCCCTGATTCTGAGGTTATTTCTTCTGTTTCTGTTGTCTATATCCTCCACATATATGTAAAGGCTGAGGATAGATGTTCATATTCTCTGGATAAATCATTAAACGCTATCGCAAGTTCATCATGTTTATTTTCTAGTAGGTCTGTACGTGAGCCCAGGACTGCTATTTCTTGATATAGAGTAGAAGTAGATTTCTGCAATTCTGAATGGAATTTAGTGAGTAATTTAGTACAAAGTGTTTCTAAGCTGATGTCCAATTCAGCTTTTGAGAGGAGAATGTACTCGCTGTTCCCAGGTGTCTCAGAGTTCTGCAGCAGTTTTTCTTTTGCAGGAGAGGGAGAGCCTAATGAGGTGGGCAGGGAGCCGGCGCCATTTTTAGGCATGCTGCCCCATTTTACTGACCTCAGGAGGTAGTGTGTGAGGGACACCTGCTGTCCTCCTCTCCTCATCATGTAGGCATGCACAGAAGTCAGTGTGCCGGGATGCCTACAATTTGTGCCAGCTGCGGGTGATAATGTCCCCGTTTCTGTGGCTGGAAGCCTTGAGACGGACGGAGGTCCCTTCAGATGCTGCCGCTCTGATCCATGCCGCGCATGCGCCCCCAGCCTATCACATTTCTTGAGGCACAAAAATGCCAGAACATTAAACCCCCCCCAACTTACCCTTTTTTGGAAAGTAGACACCCCAAGGTATTTGCTGAGAGGCATGTTGTGGCAAAAAATAAAATCTTCCATAAAAGTTTTCGGAAAATGCCCAAAAATATTTTTCCTTTTTTTCTGATCACTGCGATTCAGCTGCAGCCCTGATCCGGGTATAACCACCTGATGTCCAAGATGTTTATATATCTACACTTAGCGGGAAGTACAGGAGGGAAATACTTACCAGATAATATATTATCTTTTTTGTAATGGCAAAGCATGGCTCTGATTGAAGGCAGCTTGTCCTCAGCATTTAAAGTGTTTGTTACCCCAACACTTCATATTCTTGATATGTGTCTGCTGTACCATGTACTTGTATGAGAAAGTCTCCTGTTCTCTTTGTATTGCTTCCTTTGTGTGAAATCCCTGGTGTTCCTGCCAGTCCCTCTGCTTTACTATTAAATACTGACCACACTAAGCAGGAGAGCACACCATGGTAAATGAATGAGTGTGTATAGCGCTACCTATGCGAACTGAATCGCCTCAGGACGCTTTTTGCTGCCGGTGTCCATCTGCAGTATAGCATGGTCCTTTGCCCCATGGGGTCCCGACACGCTTACAAACACATACACCATACACATACAACATACACATACAACATACACATATTTTTTTGACAGAATCTAATTAACCTAACAGCATGTCTTTGAAGTGTGGGAGGAAACCAAAATACCCGGAGGAAACCCACGCAGGCAGAGGGAGAACATGCAAACTCCAGGCAGATGGTGTTGTGGATTTGAACCAACGACCCTATTGCTGCTAGGGGAAAGTGCTAACCACTACACCACTGTGCTGATAGTCAGTTCTCTAGCTGTGCTGGGAACTCAGCCTGCTCTCCTCCAATGATCACACTTGTCCCGACACCCCCCACTGTACAGTCATTCACTGGGAAGCCCAGTGTGCCGCTGTTTTTTACATAGTTCCATAGTAGGTGAGGTTGAAAAAAGACACAAGTCCATCATGTCCAACCTATGTGTGTGATTATGTGTCAGTATTACATTGTATATCCCTGTATGTTGTGGTCGTTCAGGTGCTTATCTAATAGTTTCTTGAAACTATCGATGCTCTCTATACCTCCACTGACACCAACGAAAGGGAACTATTCCCTCCACTCACACCAACGAAAGGGAACTATTCCCCCCACTGACACCAACGAAAGGGAACTATTCCCCCCACTGACACCAACGAAAGGGAACTATTCCCTCCACTGACACCAACGAAAGGGAACTATTCCTTCCACTGACACCAACGAAAGGGAACTATTCCCTCCACTGACACCAACGAAAGGGAACTATTCCCTCCACTGACACCAACGAAAGGGAACTATTCCCTCCACTGACACCAATGAAAGGGAACTATTCCCTCCACTGACACCAACGAAAGGGAACTATTCCCTCCACTGACACCAACGAAAGGGAACTATTCCCTCCACTGACACCAACGAAAGGGAACTATTCCCTCCACTGACACCAACGAAAGGGAACTATTCCCTCCACTGACACCAACGAAAGGGAACTATTCCCTCCACTGACACCAACGAAAGGGAACTATTCCCTCCACTGACACCAACGAAAGGGAACTATTCCTTCCACTGACACCAACGAAAGGGAACTATTCCCTCCACTGACACCAACGAAAGGGAACTATTCCCTCCACTGACACCAACGAAAGGGAACTATTCCCTCCACTGACACCAACGAAAGGGAACTATTCCCTCCACTGACACCAACGAAAGGGAACTATTCCCTCCACTGACACCAACGAAAGGGAACTATTCCCTCCACTGACACCAACGAAAGGGAACTATTCCCTCCACTGACACCAACGAAAGGGAACTATTCCCTCCACTGACACCAACGAAAGGGAACTATTCCCTCCACTGACACCAACGAAAGGGAACTATTCCCTCCACTGACACCAACGAAAGGGAACTATTCCCTC
Source organism: Lithobates septentrionalis (assembly GCA_037952835.1). Classification (NCBI taxonomy): domain Eukaryota; kingdom Metazoa; phylum Chordata; class Amphibia; order Anura; family Ranidae; genus Lithobates; species Lithobates septentrionalis. The sequence goes on along the minus strand of JBBDGP010001771.1, from coordinate 3,276,365 downwards.
CACTGACACCAACGAAAGGGAACTATTCCCTCCACTGACACCAATGAAAGGGAACTATTCCCTCCACTGACACCAACGAAAGGGAACTATTCCCTCCACTGACACCAACGAAAGGGAACTATTCCCTCCACTGACACCAACGAACGGGAACTATTCCCTCCACTGACACCAACGAAAGGGAACTATTCCCTCCACTGACACCAACGAAAGGGAACTATTCCCTCCACTGACACCAACGAAAGGGAACTATTCCTTCCACTGACACCAACGAAAGGGAACTATTCCCTCCACTGACACCAACGAAAGGGAACTATTCCCTCCACTGACACCAACGAAAGGGAACTATTCCCTCCACTGACACCAACGAAAGGGAACTATTCCCTCCACTGACACCAACGAAAGGGAACTATTCCCTCCACTGACACCAACGAAAGGGAACTATTCCCTCCACTGACACCAACGAAAGGGAACTATTCCCTCCACTGACACCAACGAAAGGGAACTATTCCCTCCACTGACACCAACGAAAGGGAACTATTCCCTCCACTGACACCAACGAAAGGGAACTATTCCCTCCACTGACACCAACGAAAGGGAACTATTCCCTCCACTGACACCAACAAAAGGGAACTATTCCCTCCACTGACACCAACGAAAGGGAACTATTCCCTCCACTGACACCAACGAAAGGGAACTATTCCCTCCACTGACACCAACGAAAGGGAACTATTCCTTCCACTGACACCAACGAAAGGGAACTATTCCCTCCACTGACACCAACGAAAGGGAACTATTCCCTCCACTGACACCAACGAAAGGGAACTATTCCCTCCACTGACACCAACGAAAGGGAACTATTCCTTCCACTGACACCAACGAAAGGGAACTATTCCCTCCACTGACACCAACGAAAGGGAACTATTCCCTCCACTGACACCAACGAAAGGGAACTATTCCCTCCACTGACACCAACAAAAGGGAACTATTCCCTCCACTGACACCAACGAAAGGGAACTATTCCCTCCACTGACACCAACGAAAGGGAACTATTCCCTCCACTGACACCAACGAAAGGGAACTATTCCCTCCACTGACACCAACGAAAGGGAACTATTGATCTTTTATTAAAAGAATCAAGCAACCAATTTTATACAAAAGTAAAAAACAAAACCATAGTACAAAACTTCAACAGAAATCCAAGGAATACACATCCATGTTCAGAATATATACAATATATACATAATCCACTACCAAAATGATTTACATAAAGCAGCAGAGAGGGCCTAAGAGGCACAACCCATCACCTATGTACGCAGCCATTTATCAAAAATTAATCCAAAAAAAAAATAATCTAGGGTGATAAGAGACAGACAGCCACACCCGGGAAAGAGACTCCTGGCAGTCAGGGAGGCTTGAAACCCCTCCACGCCTTCAACCAAGCCCCCTGACTCCGCTTGTCTCTCTCAAGTACCCGAATCTTCTCCACCTCATGCAAAATGTCATACACCACCACCTGAACAGGAAGGATTTTACGCCGAATGCAGACCTGACACCGTGCGTTCCAAGTGAAATAACGGACTACTAGGCTAACTAGAAAAAGTGTATCTAAACAAAAAACCCCACCAGTATTGAATGCTCCGTACACCCACTCAGCATAACCCAGCCTGGAGAGGAAAGGGACACCGAGGGCCCGTCCCACCTGTTTGTACACCTCTATGTTAAAAGGGCAATGAAGCAGAAAATGGTCCATAGTCTCCTCCTCACCTGCACACTCCTCCCGAGGACAGCTACGATCCACCCCACTGCGGAATTTCAAATTGCCCCTAACATAGAGTCTCCCATGGAAGCACAACCAGGCCAGATCCCTGAATTTAGGGGGTACTCTGTCCAAATTAATAAGTCTTAACCCTGCCCTCAAAACTGGGCCTGGGCAATCCCTTAAGGCCAGTGGGTCATGAAAGACTTCGCTCAAGACTCGACTCATAAGGACTTTCCTCGGAACCGATCTGAGATCTTCAGCTGACAATCGCCACTGCCGTAGTAACTTCAGGCACGGAGCGACATAGGCTGGTAGCTGACCACGATGACCCCTGAGATTCTTCACTTGGCCACCTTCTTCCCAAAGTCGTAGAAAAGGCCTAAACCAAGATCTAAATATGCCTGCCCATCCAGGAGGTTCCACTGCAAGCATATTACCAATATTAAACTTGAGAAAAAGCAGTGAAAAGAAAAGAACTGGGTTGACCATACCTAAGCCACCCTCCCTCCTGGATAGATAGGTGACATTCCTCTTGATGGGGTTCAGTCTGTTCCCCCACAACATCTGGAAGAACACACTACTGACCCTAGCATAGAGAGACACTGGCAAGATGCAGACAAAGCTGACATATAAGAAGATCGGAATCAGGTAAGTCTTAATCAGATCAACCCTTTCCCTCATAGATAACTTCCATCTCTTCCAGCTGACCACCTTAGTATTGGCAATTTCCAGTCTGCCTTCCCAGTTTTTGAGGCCATAATCGCCAGGTCCAAATTCAATGCCTAAAATCTTAATTCTTTCCTGGGGCACTGGAAAGGTGTCCGGGAGATCAAACCCCTCACCTTCCTTTCCCATCCAGAAAACTTCACTCTTTTCCTGATTGATCTTGGAGCCTGATGCTTCAGAATACCGTGATGTCAGAGAGACCACCTCCTCTGCTTCATCCGCCCCAGTGACAATCACCGACACATCGTCCGCATAGGCAACAACCCTCAAAGGCGGCTCACCCGGAAGCCCCACTGGCACCCCACACAACATGCCGCTCTCTAGCCTCCTGATGAAGGGGTCGATTGCAAACACATAGAGCAGGGGACTCAGGGGACAACCCTGGCGCACCCCGGAGCCAACCTCAAAGGACTGCCCAACCCAACCATTAACAAGAGGAAAGCTCTCTGCCCCCTCATACAAGACTTTTAACCAATCGACAAAACCACCCGGCAGACCGTACTTACTAAGGAGCAACCACAGGTACTCATGGTTAACACGATCAAAAGCCTTTGCCTGATCCAATGTCAGCAAATACTTTCCCCAGCCTGCAGCCCTGCACCGCTCCAAGGCCTCCCGGACAGCTAAAACTGCTGTGAAGGTGCACCTACCCTGGACCGAACAGTGCTGATGGCGAGAAAGCAAAGACTCTGCTACTGACGATAGGCGCCAGAAAATGATCTTTGCCAGTATCTTTCTATCGACATTAAGAAGGCTGATGGGGCGCCAATTCTCAATCATCGAAGGATCTTTACCCTTTGAAAGAAGAATCACAGCTGAGTGCCTCATGGAAGAGGGAAGTACCCCCTCAGCAAGGCAACTGTTAAAAACCTCTACCAAATGTGGGGCCAGAATAGACTTAAAAGCTTTGTAAAACTCAGCCGTCAAGCCATCCGGTCCAGGTGACTTTTTGATGGCAAGCTGTTCAATTGCCCTTATCACCTCTTCAACTGTGATCTCCTCTGTCAAATTCATCAATGGGACATCTTCATCATTTAGACCTGGAGTAGAGTCCAAAAAGCTTTCCATCTTGTCACGGTCAAGCTCTTTCCTCCCAAGAAGGTCAGCATAAAAGGACCTCACGACCTCCAGAATCCCCGACCTGGACTTTGTCAAGGAACCTGTACTGTCCTTAAGGCCAACAACCGTTTTAACAGCTACACCTTGTTTGCAGTTCTGGTAAGGGTCAGGCGAGTGGTACTTCCCATAGTCCCTCTCCAGAACCAAAGAGGCATGCCGGTCATATTGACAATTCCTGAGAAGGAGTTTCACTTCGGAGATTGCCCCAGGATCTCCTCCTCTCGAGACAAGAATATCCAGCTTCCTCCGTAAACGTTGGTAGGTCATGTATTTATTAAACTGCTTTCTATTGGCTAGGCCCCTGAAGAATCCAGCGATCCTCTTTTTGGTCAGCTCCCACCACTCAGCCTTGCTGCTACAAAAGTCCAGGATGGTCACCTGTGCCTGAAAGAATTCCTCAAAGGATTGTCTAACATGTTCTTCCTTGAGTAGAGTCGAATTCAATCTCCAGATGCCCTTACCCCTCTGAGGGGCGTCTGAAGCATTCAGGACCACAGATAGCATACAGTGATCAGAGAACTCTACTGCCTGCACCACTGGGGGTGAGAAAGCAGAGGTCTCCTTCAAAAAAAACCTATCTATTCTACTCTGACTATTACCTCGATGAAAGGTGAACCCAGTGTCATCCGGGAGGTGCTTAATGTGCACATCCACAAGACCAGCATCCCTAACCATACTATTTAAAAAAACGCTATCATATCCCAGCCTGTCCTTGAAGTCCTTCCTGTCCTTGGGCCTAGTTACTGTATTAAAGTCACCTCCAAAGACCACTTGCCGGGATGTAAAAAGAAATGGCTTGATCCTTGTAAAAAGGCATTTCCTGTCCCACTTTGTGTGCGGTCCATAAACATTAATTAGGCGCAGGTCCTGCCCTCCCACAAGGACGTCTAAGACCATACATCTCCCAATCTCCACCTCAATAACCCGCCGGACAGTTACCATGCCGGTTTTAAACAACACCGCCACACCGCCGTAAGGCTCGGCCGCAAGAGACCAGTAAGATGGACCATACCTCCACTCTCTCTTGGCCATATGAATATCTGCCAAGGAGGTGAGCCTAGTCTCTTGCAAAAATAAAATTTCAGCATCTAATTGGCTGAACAAAAAGAAGGCCATAGAACGAGCTCTTACTGACTTAATGCTGGCGACATTTATTGTCACCACTTTTAACGGAGGGGGAACCGCCATTTGGGTTATTGGGTGGTTTGCTTCTTAGCTCCCCTCTGCTGCTCATCACCAGAAGCCTCTCTCTTTCTTGAGGCCGCCTCAAACTCCATTTCGGAATCAGAACTTCGCTCCGAAGAAGCTCCAGATGAAGAGATATCCCAATTAGAGGACCTATACCGGTTGGAGACAGGCACTGGAGCCTGTTCTGTCCTCACCAACTGCTTCTTCCGCTTCCCAACCTTCCTTCTCTCCTCCAGGTACTGCAGGTCAGCTTCAGAGATGCCCTCATCTCTTACTTTTTTCTGTGAAGTCTTTACAGAAGACTTCTTTACAGAGGAAGAAGCAACCTTTTTAGTACCCACTACCACTGCTGGTGGGGGGGGTGCTCCCTTTGAATCAGACTTAGAAGGGGTAGACTCCTGGGGGGTAACTGACTCAGGGGGCACAGACTTGGAAGGTTCTGACACAAGAGGAGGGGATACAGTAGGCTGGGGGGAGACAGATACAGAAGGAATACTTACAGACACATGAGGGGTGGCCACAGGAACTGGAGAGGGATCCTGAGCAGGACCAGGGGAGTCAGTCACCGCAGAGGAGGATGGTACACCAGGGGCCTCACCCTCCATCCTGTCCAGCCTTGACATGTCATCTATTACCTCCTTCTCCATATTGTGCCAGGCTTCAGGACATCTGCTGTAGGGGTGGCCAAGGCGCAGGCACAGGTTGCACCTGATCATTTCGGTGCAGTCCTTAGCCATATGACCCTGACCCCGACACACTGAACATATCAAGGCTGAACAGGAGGAACTCAAATGCCCCTTTTCTCCACAGCGGTGACACAGCTTCGGCTGACCAGGGTAAAAAACAGTCATCCTATCCCTCCCTATAAAAGCTGAGGAGGGCAGGTGACGGACAACATTCCCATCCCTGGCCAACCTGACTGTAACCGACCAACCCCCAGTCCAGATGTTACGCTCATCAAGGATTTTATTGGGCTTGGTCAAAACCTCCCCATAGTTCCTTAACCAAACCTCTAGATCCCGGGCAGGGACACTCTCATTAGTGAGGATAATTGTGATTTTTTTTACTGTAGACCTCTGAGAAACTGCAACTGGGGCCAGACCTTCCCATTCAGGTCTTGACCTGCAACGAGCCTCATATCTCTCCCAGAACAGGTCAAGACCCTCTGGCCTGGTGAAGCTAACTGTATAATCCCGTGTCCCAGCAACATGTATAAAGGCATACAGATCATTTGCCCCAAAACCCATCTCTAAAATCAAATCCACCACTGCACGCCGTGCTGGAGGGATCGCACCACCTTCCCATTTCAGAATAACAACATTACGTCTGGGACCCCCAGCAGAAGCCAGAGACCCAAGACCAGATCCTGGGGTGCTCAAAGTGGTAGCCTGTAGGGGAAAACCCCGCTTGGGGGCAGAGCTACCAGGAGCAGAGCGTACCACCTGAGCAAAGGTAAGTTTTTCAGGGCCAAGGCCCCACACTGAAGTCATAGCAGTCTGTACATTACTATTATTATTCACTGCTTGAACGGAGTTGGTAGGACTGTCCACACTTGAACTGGGACCATTGTTCATCACACTGGTACTGGGATGATTTTTATCAGTCACACAAAACTTCACATTCCCATCAGGAATAATCACAGTTTCTGCTGCAATATCAGCTGTCTCCTGAAGCTGTGCTGTAGAGTCCTCAGCAGCTGTGGGGCAAACAGCTTCAGCCAAAGGGGGGTTAATAGGCTCTGCTGAATCTTGTAGTGCATCTGCAGGAATGTCATTTTTTAAAAGCAAACTTTGCTGTACTGCAGCATCAGCAGGCACAGCATTACTACAGATAGGACTAGCAGCCTGACTCTCACTGGGCACATTGTCTGTATCAGTCACAGTGTTGAATGACACAAAAATTGTTTTATCCACAATATGGGACTTGACAGGCTTTACCTTGTCAGGCACATTGTCTGTAATGTCCTCATTATTAAATGCCAGCTGATCCCCCCGCATAGGAGACTCCATTACCTGGATGGCCCTGAGCATGCCTCCTGAGTCCTGGGAAGGCATGGGGCTGCTTACCTCTCCCTGAGGGGGCAGGGGGTCAGAACTGGGGGTCTCCTCCTCCACCTCCATCTTTGTCATCCTCGCAAATCTTTTATCATTACAAAACTTTTCTTTAAATGGCCCATCTCTGCCTTCCATCATGGCCACAATGGTCTCCTGGTGTTCCACCCGAACCTTGGCCAGTTGGATCTCCGGATCCATGGATCCACGTTTCTGGCTATGTAAGCCCTCACGTTGCCTTCTCAGGCGCTTCAGCTCCGCTCTGAGCTTGTACAGCTTGTCTCTTTCCCTATTCAGGACCTTAATCCCGGCCACCACTCGCTCCCGGATGGCCCCGGAACCTTCATCTTCACCAGGGGCAGAGAGATCACCAACCATGGGTTGTATAGGGGCAGGTATGTTACCTGATGGCCCAGGAGATGGCTGTGAGCTTCCAGCAGGAGAGGCCCTGCTGGCCTCCATGGCTTCCCCAGAAAGGGGCCAGGAGAGCTGGGATAGATTTCCTCACCAGTCCCCTCTCACACGGATCTGCAGCAGCTCCAGAGAGACAGCCTCCTCCTGACACACCTGTGCTCCAATGATGGGTGGGGCACTATTCCCTCCACTGACACCAACGAAAGGGAACTATTCCCTCCACTGACACCAACGAAAGGGAACTATTCCCTCCACTGACACCAACGAAAGGGAACTATTCCCTCCACTGACACCAACGAACGGGAACTATTCCCTCCACTGACACCAACGAAAGGGAACTATTCCCTCCACTGACACCAACGAAAGGGAACTATTCCCTCCACTGACACCAACGAAAGGGAACTATTCCTTCCACTGACACCAACGAAAGGGAACTATTCCCTCCACTGACACCAACGAAAGGGAACTATTCCCTCCACTGACACCAACGAAAGGGAACTATTCCCTCCACTGACACCAACGAAAGGGAACTATTCCCTCCACTGACACCAACGAAAGGGAACTATTGATCTTTTATTAAAAGAATCAAGCAACCAATTTTATACAAAAGTAAAAAAACAAAACCATAGTACAAAACTTCAACAGAAATCCAAGGAATACACATCCATGTTCAGAATATATACAATATATACATAATCCACTACCAAAATTATTTACATAAAGCAGCAGAGAGGGCCTAAGAGGCACAACCCATCACCTATGTACGCAGCCATTTATCAAAAATTAATCCAAAAAAAAAATAATCTAGGGTGATAAGAGACAGACAGCCACACCCGGGAAAGAGACTCCTGGCAGTCAGGGAGGCTTGAAACCCCTCCACGCCTTCAACCAAGCCCCCTGACTCCGCTTGTCTCTCTCAAGTACCCGAATCTTCTCCACCTCATGCAAAATGTCATACACCACCACCTGAACAGGAAGGATTTTACGCCAAATGCAGACCTGACACCGTGCGTTCCAAGTGAAATAACGGACTACTAGGCTAACTAGAAAAAGTGTATCTAAACAAAAAACCCCACCAGTATTGAATGCTCCATACACCCACTCAGCATAACCCAGCCTGGAGAGGAAAGGGACACCGAGGGCCCGTCCCACCTGTTTGTACACCTCTATGTTAAAAGGGCAATGAAGCAGAAAATGGTCCATAGTCTCCTCCTCACCTGCACACTCCTCCCGAGGACAGCTACGATCCACCCCACTGCGGAATTTCAAATTGCCCCTAACATAGAGTCTCCCATGGAAGCACAACCAGGCCAGATCCCTGAATTTAGGGGGTACTCTGTCCAAATTAATAAGTCTTAACCCTGCCCTCAAAACTGGGCCTGGGCAATCCCTTAAGGCCAGTGGGTCATGAAAGACTTCGCTCAAGACTCGACTCATAAGGACTTTCCTCGGAACCGATCTGAGATCTTCAGCTGACAATCGCCACTGCCGTAGTAACTTCAGGCACGGAGCGACATAGGCTGGTAGCTGACCACGATGACCCCTGAGATTCTTCACTTGGCCACCTTCTTCCCAAAGTCGTAGAAAAGGCCTAAACCAAGATCTAAATATGCCTGCCCATCCAGGAGGTTCCACTGCAAGCATATTACCAATATTAAACTTGAGAAAAAGCAGTGAAAAGAAAAGAACTGGGTTGACCATACCTAAGCCACCCTCCCTCCTGGATAGATAGGTGACATTCCTCTTGATGGGGTTCAGTCTGTTCCCCCACAACATCTGGAAGAACACACTACTGACCCTAGCATAGAGAGACACTGGCAAGATGCAGACAAAGCTGACATACAAGAAGATCGGAATCAGGTAAGTCTTAATCAGATCAACCCTTTCCCTCATAGATAACTTCCATCTCTTCCAGCTGACCACCTTAGTATTGGCAATTTCCAGTCTGCCTTCCCAGTTTTTGAGGCCATAATCGCCAGGTCCAAATTCAATGCCTAAAATCTTAATTCTTTCCTGGGGCACTGGAAAGGTGTCCGGGAGATCAAACCCCTCACCTTCCTTTCCCATCCAGAAAACTTCACTCTTTTCCTGATTGATCTTGGAGCCTGATGCTTCAGAATACCGTGATGTCAGAGAGACCACCTCCTCTGCTTCATCCGCCCCAGTGACAATCACCGACACATCGTCCGCATAGGCAACAACCCTCAAAGGCGGCTCACCCGGAAGCCCCACTGGCACCCCACACAACATGCCGCTCTCTAGCCTCCTGATGAAGGGGTCGATTGCAAACACATAGAGCAGGGGACTCAGGGGACAACCCTGGCGCACCCCGGAGCCAACCTCAAAGGGCTGCCCAACCCAACCATTAACAAGAGGAAAGCTCTCTGCCCCCTCATACAAGACTTTTAACCAATCGACAAAACCACCCGGCAGACCGTACTTACTAAGGAGCAACCACAGGTACTCATGGTTAACACGATCAAAAGCCTTTGCCTGATCCAATGTCAGCAAATACTTTCCCCAGCCTGCAGCCCTGCACCGCTCCAAGGCCTCCCGGACAGCTAAAACTGCTGTGAAGGTGCACCTACCCTGGACCGAACAGTGCTGATGGCGAGAAAGCAAAGACTCTGCTACTGACGATAGGCGCCAGAAAATGATCTTTGCCAGTATCTTTCTATCGACATTAAGAAGGCTGATGGGGCGCCAATTCTCAATCATCGAAGGATCTTTACCCTTTGAAAGAAGAATCACAGCTGAGTGCCTCATGGAAGAGGGAAGTACCCCCTCAGCAAGGCAACTGTTAAAAACCTCTACCAAATGTGGGGCCAGAATAGACTTAAAAGCTTTGTAAAACTCAGCCGTCAAGCCATCCGGTCCAGGTGACTTTTTGATGGCAAGCTGTTCAATTGCCCTTATCACCTCTTCAACTGTGATCTCCTCTGTCAAATTCATCAATGGGACATCTTCATCATTTAGACCTGGAGTAGAGTCCAAAAAGCTTTCCATCTTGTCACGGTCAAGCTCTTTCCTCCCAAGAAGGTCAGCATAAAAGGACCTCACGACCTCCAGAATCCCTGACCTGGACTTTGTCAAGGAACCTGTACTGTCTTTAAGGCCAACGACCGTTTTAACAGCTACACCTTGTTTGCAGTTCTGGTAAGGGTCAGGCGAGTGGTACTTCCCATAGTCCCTCTCCAGAACCAAAGAGGCATGCCGGTCATATTGACAATTCCTGAGAAGGAGTTTCACTTCGGAGATTGCCCCAGGATCTCCTCCTCTCGAGACAAGAATATCCAGCTTCCTCCGTAAACGTTGGTAGGTCATGTATTTATTAAACTGCTTTCTATTGGCTAGGCCCCTGAAGAATCCAGCGATCCTCTTTTTGGTCAGCTCCCACCACTCAGCCTTGCTGCTACAAAAGTCCAGGATGGTCACCTGTGCCTGAAAGAATTCCTCAAAGGATTGTCTAACATGTTCTTCCTTGAGTAGAGTCGAATTCAATCTCCAGATGCCCTTACCCCTCTGAGGGGCGTCTGAAGCATTCAGGACCACAGATAGCATACAGTGATCAGAGAACTCTACTGCCTGCACCACTGGGGGTGAGAAAGCAGAGGTCTCCTTCAAAAAAAACCTATCTATTCTACTCTGACTATTACCTCGATGAAAGGTGAACCCAGTGTCATCCGGGAGGTGCTTAATGTGCACATCCACAAGACCAGCATCCCTAACCATACTATTTAAAAAAACGCTATCATATCCCAGCCTGTCCTTGAAGTCCTTCCTGTCCTTGGGCCTAGTTACTGTATTAAAGTCACCTCCAAAGACCACTTGCCGGGATGTAAAAAGAAATGGCTTGATCCTTGTAAAAAGGCATTTCCTGTCCCACTTTGTGTGCGGTCCATAAACATTAATTAGGCGCAGGTTCTGCCCTCCCACAAGGACGTCTAAGACCATACATCTCCCAATCTCCACCTCAATAACCCGCCGGACAGTTACCATGCCGGTTTTAAACAACACCGCCACACCGCCGTAAGGCTCGGCCGCAAGAGACCAGTAAGATGGACCATACCTCCACTCTCTCTTGGCCATATGAATATCTGCCAAGGAGGTGAGCCTAGTCTCTTGCAAAAATAAAATTTCAGCATCTAATTGGCTGAACAAAAAGAAGGCCATAGAACGAGCTCTTACTGACTTAATGCTGGCGACATTTATTGTCACCACTTTTAACGGAGGGGGAACCGCCATTTGGGTTATTGGGTGGATTGCTTCTTAGCTCCCCTCTGCTGCTCATCACCAGAAGCCTCTCTCTTTCTTGAGGCCGCCTCAAACTCCATTTCGGAATCAGAACTTCGCTCCGAAGAAGCTCCAGATGAAGAGATATCCCAATTAGAGGACCTATAACGGTTGGAGACAGGCACTGGAGCCTGTTCTGTCCTCACCACCTGCTTCTTCCGCTTCCCAACCTTCCTTCTCTCCTCCAGGTACTGCAGGTCAGCTTCAGAGATGCCCTCATCTCTTACTTTTTTCTGTGAAGTCTTTACAGAAGACTTCTTTACAGAGGAAGAAGCAACCTTTTTAGTACCCACTACCACTGCTGGTGGGGGGGGTGCTCCCTTTGAATCAGACTTAGGAGGGGTAGACTCCTGGGGGGTAACTGACTCAGGGGGCACAGACTTGGAAGGTTCTGACACAAGAGGAGGGGATACAGTAGGCTGGGGGGAGACAGATACAGAAGGAATACTTACAGACACATGAGGGGTGGCCACAGGAACTGGAGAGGGATCCTGAGCAGGACCAGGGGAGTCAGTCACCGCAGAGGAGGATGGTACACCAGGGGCCTCACCCTCCATCCTGTCCAGCCTTGACATGTCATCTATTACCTCCTTCTCCATATTGTGCCAGGCTTCAGGACATCTGCTGTAGGGGTGGCCAAGGCGCAGGCACAGGTTGCACCTGATCATTTCGGTGCAGTCCTTAGCCATATGACCCTGACCCCGACACACTGAACATATCAAGGCTGAACAGGAGGAACTCAAATGCCCCTTTTCTCCACAGCGGTGACACAGCTTCGGCTGACCAGGGTAAAAAACAGTCATCCTATCCCTCCCTATAAAAGCTGAGGAGGGCAGGTGACGGACAACATTCCCATCCCTGGCCAACCTGACTGTAACCGACCAACCCCCAGTCCAGATGTTACGCTCATCAAGGATTTTATTGGGCTTGGTCAAAACCTCCCCATAGTTCCTTAACCAAACCTCTAGATCCCGGGCAGGGACACTCTCATTAGTGAGGATAATTGTGATTTTTTTTACTGTAGACCTCTGAGAAACTGCAACTGGGGCCAGACCTTCCCATTCAGGTCTTGACCTGCAACGAGCCTCATATCTCTCCCAGAACAGGTCAAGACCCTCTGGCCTGGTGAAGCTAACTGTATAATCCCGTGTCCCAGCAACATGTATAAAGGCATACAGATCATTTGCCCCAAAACCCATCTCTAAAATCAAATCCACCACTGCACGCCGTGCTGGAGGGATCGCACCACCTTCCCATTTCAGAATAACAACATTACGTCTGGGACCCCCAGCAGAAGCCAGAGACCCAAGACCAGATCCTGGGGTGCTCAAAGTGGTAGCCTGTAGGGGAAAACCCCGCTTGGGGGCAGAGCTACCAGGAGCAGAGCGTACCACCTGAGCAAAGGTAAGTTTTTCAGGGCCAAGGCCCCACACTGAAGTCATAGCAGTCTGTACATTACTATTATTATTCACTGCTTGAACGGAGTTGGTAGGACTGTCCACACTTGAACTGGGACCATTGTTCATCACACTGGTACTGGGATGATTTTTATCAGTCACACAAAACTTCACATTCCCATCAGGAATAATCACAGTTTCTGCTGCAATATCAGCTGTCTCCTGAAGCTGTGCTGTAGAGTCCTCAGCAGCTGTGGGGCAAACAGCTTCAGCCAAAAGGGGGTTAATAGGCTCTGCTGAATCTTGTAGTGCATCTGCAGGAATGTCATTTTTTAAAAGCAAACTTTGCTGTACTGCAGCATCAGCAGGCACAGCATTGCTACACATAGGACTAGCAGTCTGACTCTCACTGGGCACATTGTCTGTATCAGTCACAGTGTTGAATGACACAAAAATTGTTTTATCCACAATATGGGACTTGACAGGCTTTACCTTGTCAGGCACATTGTCTGTAATGTCCTCATTATTAAATGCCAGCTGATCCCCCCGCATAGGAGACTCCATTACCTGGATGGCCCTGAGCATGCCTCCTGAGTCCTGGGAAGGCATGGGGCTGCTTACCTCTCCCTGAGGGGGCAGGGGGTCAGAACTGGGGGTCTCCTCCTCCACCTCCATCTTTGTCATCCTCGCAAATCTTTTCTCATTACAAAACTTTTCTTTAAATGGCCCATCTCTGCCTTCCATCATGGCCACAATGGTCTCCTGGTGTTCCACCCGAACCTTGGCCAGTTGGATCTCCGGATCCATGGATCCACGTCTCTGGCTATGTAAGCCCTCACGCTGCCTTCTCAGGCGCTTCAGCTCCGCTCTGAGCTTGTACAGCTTGTCTCTTTCCCTATTCAGGACCTTAATCCCGGCCACCACTCGCTCCCGGATGGCCCCGGAACCTTCATCTTCACCAGGGGCAGAGAGATCCCCAACCATGGGTTGTATAGGGGCAGGTATGTTACCTGATGGCCCAGGAGATGGCTGAGAGCTTCCAGCAGGAGAGGCCCTGCTGGCCTCCATGGCTTCCCCAGAAAGGGGCCAGGAGAGCTGGGATAGATTTCCTCACCAGTCCCCTCTCACACGGATCAGCAGCAGCTCCAGAGAGACAGCCTCCTCCTGACACACCTGTGCTCCAATGATGGGTGGGGCACTATTCCCTCCACTGACACCAACGAAAGGGAACTATTCCCTCCACTGACACCAACGAAAGGGAACTATTCCCTCCACTGACACCAACGAAAGGGAACTATTCCCTCCACTGACACCAACGAAAGGGAACTATTCCCTCCACTGACACCAACGAAAGGGAACTATTCCCTCCACTGACACCAACGAAAGGGAACTATTCCTTCCACTGACACCAACGAAAGGGAACTATTCCCTCCACTGACACCAACGAAAGGGAACTATTCCCTCCACTGACACCAACAAAAGGGAACTATTCCCTCCACTGACACCAACGAAAGGGAACTATTCCCTCCACTGACACCAACGAAAGGGAACTATTCCCTCCACTGACACCAACGAAAGGGAACTATTCCCTCCACTGACACCAACGAAAGGGAACTATTCCTTCCACTGACACCAACGAAAGGGAAATATTCCCTCCACTGACACCAACGAAAGGGAACTATTCCCTCCACTGACACCAACGAAAGGGAACTATTCCCTCCACTGACACCAACGAAAGGGAACTATTCCCTCCACTGACACCAACGAAAGGGAACTATTCCCTCCACTGACACCAACGAAAGGGAACTATTCCTTCCACTGACACCAACGAAAGGGAACTATTCCCTCCACTGACACCAACGAAAGGGAACTATTGATCTTTTATTAAAAGAATCAAGCAACCAATTTTATACAAAAGTAAAAAACAAAACCATAGTACAAAACTTCAACAGAAATCCAAGGAATACACATCCATGTTCAGAATATATACAATATATACATAATCCACTACCAAAATTATTTACATAAAGCAGCAGAGAGGGCCTAAGAGGCACAACCCATCACCTATGTACGCAGCCATTTATCAAAAATTAATCCAAAAAAAAAAATAATCTAGGGTGATAAGAGACAGACAGCCACACCCGGGAAAGAGACTCCTGGCAGTCAGGGAGGCTTGAAACCCCTCCACGCCTTCAACCAAGCCCCCTGACTCCGCTTGTCTCTCTCAAGTACCCGAATCTTCTCCACCTCATGCAAAATGTCATACACCACCACCTGAACAGGAAGGATTTTACGCCGAATGCAGACCTGACACCGTGCGTTCCAAGTGAAATAACGGACTACTAGGCTAACTAGAAAAAGTGTATCTAAACAAAAAACCCCACCAGTATTGAATGCTCCGTACACCCACTCAGCATAACCCAGCCTGGAGAGGAAAGGGACACCGAGGGCCCGTCCCACCTGTTTGTACACCTCTATGTTAAAAGGGCAATGAAGCAGAAAATGGTCCATAGTCTCCTCCTCACCTGCACACTCCTCCCGAGGACAGCTACGATCCACCCCACTGCGGAATTTCAAATTGCCCCTAACATAGAGTCTCCCATGGAAGCACAACCAGGCCAGATCCCTGAATTTAGGGGGTACTCTGTCCAAATTAATAAGTCTTAACCCTGCCCTCAAAACTGGGCCTGGGCAATCCCTTAAGGCCAGTGGGTCATGAAAGACTTCGCTCAAGACTCGACTCATAAGGACTTTCCTCGGAACCGATCTGAGATCTTCAGCTGACAATCGCCACTGCCGTAGTAACTTCAGGCACGGAGCGACATAGGCTGGTAGCTGACCACGATGACCCCTGAGATTCTTCACTTGGCCACCTTCTTCCCAAAGTCGTAGAAAAGGCCTAAACCAAGATCTAAATATGCCTGCCCATCCAGGAGGTTCCACTGCAAGCATATTACCAATATTAAACTTGAGAAAAAGCAGTGAAAAGAAAAGAACTGGGTTGACCATACCTAAGCCACCTTCCCTCCTGGATAGATAGGTGACATTCCTCTTGATGGGGTTCAGTCTGTTCCCCCACAACATCTGGAAGAACACACTACTGACCCTAGCATAGAGAGACACTGGCAAGATGCAGACAAAGCTGACATACAAGAAGATCGGAATCAGGTAAGTCTTAATCAGATCAACCCTTTCCCTCATAGATAACTTCCATCTCTTCCAGCTGACCACCTTAGTATTGGCAATTTCCAGTCTGCCTTCCCAGTTTTTGAGGCCATAATCGCCAGGTCCAAATTCAATGCCTAAAATCTTAATTCTTTCCTGGGGCACTGGAAAGGTGTCCGGGAGATCAAACCCCTCACCTTCCTTTCCCATCCAGAAAACTTCACTCTTTTCCTGATTGATCTTGGAGCCTGATGCTTCAGAATACCGTGATGTCAGAGAGACCACCTCCTCTGCTTCATCCGCCCCAGTGACAATCACCGACACATCGTCCGCATAGGCAACAACCCTCAAAGGCGGCTCACCCGGAAGCCCCACTGGCACCCCACACAACATGCCGCTCTCTAGCCTCCTGATGAAGGGGTCGATTGCAAACACATAGAGCAGGGGACTCAGGGGACAACCCTGGCGCACCCCGGAGCCAACCTCAAAGGACTGCCCAACCCAACCATTAACAAGAGGAAAGCTCTCTGCCCCCTCATACAAGACTTTTAACCAATCGACAAAACCACCCGGCAGACCGTACTTACTAAGGAGCAACCACAGGTACTCATGGTTAACACGATCAAAAGCCTTTGCCTGATCCAATGTCAGCAAATACTTTCCCCAGCCTGCAGCCCTGCACCGCTCCAAGGCCTCCCGGACAGCTAAAACTGCTGTGAAGGTGCACCTACCCTGGACCGAACAGTGCTGATGGCGAGAAAGCAAAGACTCTGCTACTGACGATAGGCGCCAGAAAATGATCTTTGCCAGTATCTTTCTATCGACATTAAGAAGGCTGATGGGGCGCCAATTCTCAATCATCGAAGGATCTTTACCCTTTGAAAGAAGAATCACAGCTGAGTGCCTCATGGAAGAGGGAAGTACCCCCTCAGCAAGGCAACTGTTAAAAACCTCTACCAAATGTAGGGCCAGAATAGACTTAAAAGCTTTGTAAAACTCAGCCGTCAAGCCATCCGGTCCTGGTGACTTTTTGATGGCAAGCTGTTCAATTGCCCTTATCACCTCTTCAACTGTGATCTCCTCTGTCAAATTCATCAATGGGACATCTTCATCATTTAGACCTGGAGTAGAGTCCAAAAAGCTTTCCATCTTGTCACGGTCAAGCTCTTTCCTCCCAAGAAGGTCAGCATAAAAGGACCTCACGACCTCCAGAATCCCTGACCTGGACTTTGTCAAGGAACCTGTACTGTCTTTAAGGCCAACGACCGTTTTAACAGCTACACCTTGTTTGCAGTTCTGGTAAGGGTCAGGCGAGTGGTACTTCCCATAGTCCCTCTCCAGAACCAAAGAGGCATGCCGGTCATATTGACAATTCCTGAGAAGGAGTTTCACTTCGGAGATTGCCCCAGGATCTCCTCCTCTCGAGACAAGAATATCCAGCTTCCTCCGTAAACGTTGGTAGGTCATGTATTTATTAAACTGCTTTCTATTGGCTAGGCCCCTGAAGAATCCAGCGATCCTCTTTTTGGTCAGCTCCCACCACTCAGCCTTGCTGCTACAAAAGTCCAGGATGGTCACCTGTGCCTGAAAGAATTCCTCAAAGGATTGTCTAACATGTTCTTCCTTGAGTAGAGTCGAATTCAATCTCCAGATGCCCTTACCCCTCTGAGGGGCGTCTGAAGCATTCAGGACCACAGATAGCATACAGTGATCAGAGAACTCTACTGCCTGCACCACTGGGGGTGAGAAAGCAGAGGTCTCCTTCAAAAAAAACCTATCTATTCTACTCTGACTATTACCTCGATGAAAGGTGAACCCAGTGTCATCCGGGAGGTGCTTAATGTGCACATCCACAAGACCAGCATCCCTAACCATACTATTTAAAAAAACGCTATCATATCCCAGCCTGTCCTTGAAGTCCTTCCTGTCCTTGGGCCTAGTTACTGTATTAAAGTCACCTCCAAAGACCACTTGCCGGGATGTAAAAAGAAATGGCTTGATCCTTGTAAAAAGGCATTTCCTGTCCCACTTTGTGTGCGGTCCATAAACATTAATTAGGCGCAGGTCCTGCCCTCCCACAAGGACGTCTAAGACCATACATCTCCCAATCTCCACCTCAATAACCCGCCGGACAGTTACCATGCCGGTTTTAAACAACACCGCCACACCGCCGTAAGGCTCGGCCGCAAGAGACCAGTAAGATGGACCATACCTCCACTCTCTCTTGGCCATATGAATATCTGCCAAGGAGGTGAGCCCAGTCTCTTGCAAAAATAAAATTTCAGCATCTAATTGGCTGAACAAAAAGAAGGCCATAGAACGAGCTCTTACTGACTTAATGCTGGCGACATTTATTGTCACCACTTTTAACGGAGCGGGAACCGCCATTTGGGTTATTGGGTGGTTTGCTTCTTAGCTCCCCTCTGCTGCTCATCACCAGAAGCCTCTCTCTTTCTTGAGGCCGCCTCAAACTCCATTTCGGAATCAGAACTTCGCTCCGAAGAAGCTCCAGATGAAGAGATATCCCAATTAGAGGACCTATACCGGTTGGAGACAGGCACTGGAGCCTGTTCTGTCCTCACCACCTGCTTCTTCCGCTTCCCAACCTTCCTTCTCTCCTCCAGGTACTGCAGGTCAGCTTCAGAGATGCCCTCATCTCTTACTTTTTTCTGTGAAGTCTTTACAGAAGACTTCTTTACAGAGGAAGAAGCAACCTTTTTAGTACCCACTACCACTGCTGGTGGGGGGGGGGTGCTCCCTTTGAATCAGACTTAGGAGGGGTAGACTCCTGGGGGGTAACTGACTCGGGGGGCACAGACTTGGAAGGTTCTGACACAAGAGGAGGGGATACAGTAGGCTGGGGGGAGACAGATACAGAAGGAATACTTACAGACATACGAGGGGTGGCCACAGGAACTGGAGAGGGATCCTGAGCAGGACCAGGGGAGTCAGTCACCGCAGAGGAGGATGGTACACCAGGGGCCTCACCCTCCATCCTGTCCAGCCTTGACATGTCATCTATTACCTCCTTCTCCATATTGTGCCAGGCTTCAGGACATCTGCTGTAGGGGTGGCCAAGGCGCAGGCACAGGTTGCACCTGATCATTTCGGTGCAGTCCTTAGCCATATGACCCTGACCCCGACACACTGAACATATCAAGGCTGAACAGGAGGAACTCAAATGCCCCTTTTCTCCACAGCGGTGACACAGCTTCGGCTGACCAGGGTAAAAAACAGTCATCCTATCCCTCCCTATAAAAGCTGAGGAGGGCAGGTGACGGACAACATTCCCATCCCTGGCCAACCTGACTGTAACCGACCAACCCCCAGTCCAGATGTTACGCTCATCAAGGATTTTATTGGGCTTGGTCAAAACCTCCCCATAGTTCCTTAACCAAACCTCTAGATCCCGGGCAGGGACACTCTCATTAGTGAGGATAATTGTGATTTTTTTTACTGTAGACCTCTGAGAAACTGCAACTGGGGCCAGACCTTCCCATTCAGGTCTTGACCTGCAACGAGCCTCATATCTCTCCCAGAACAGGTCAAGACCCTCTGGCCTGGTGAAGCTAACTGTATAATCCCGTGTCCCAGCAACATGTATAAAGGCATACAGATCATTTGCCCCAAAACCCATCTCTAAAATCAAATCCACCACTGCACGCCGTGCTGGAGGGATCGCACCACCTTCCCATTTCAGAATAACAACATTACGTCTGGGACCCCCAGCAGAAGCCAGAGACCCAAGACCAGATCCTGGGGTGCTCAAAGTGGTAGCCTGTAGGGGAAAACCCCGCTTGGGGGCAGAGCTACCAGGAGCAGAGCGTACCACCTGAGCAAAGGTAAGTTTTTCAGGGCCAAGGCCCCACACTGAAGTCATAGCAGTCTGTACATTACTATTATTATTCACTGCTTGAACGGAGTTGGTAGGACTGTCCACACTTGAACTGGGACCATTGTTCATCACACTGGTACTGGGATGATTTTTATCAGTCACACAAAACTTCACATTCCCATCAGGAATAATCACAGTTTCTGCTGCAATATCAGCTGTCTCCTGAAGCTGTGCTGTAGAGTCCTCAGCAGCTGTGGGGCAAACAGCTTCAGCCAAAGGGGGGTTAATAGGCTCTGCTGAATCTTGTAGTGCATCTGCAGGAATGTCATTTTTTAAAAGCAAACTTTGCTGTACTGCAGCATCAGCAGGCACAGCATTACTACAGATAGGACTAGCAGCCTGACTCTCACTGGGCACATTGTCTGTATCAGTCACAGTGTTGAATGACACAAAAATTGTTTTATCCACAATATGGGACTTGACAGGCTTTACCTTGTCAGGCACATTGTCTGTAATGTCCTCATTATTAAATGCCAGCTGATCCCCCCGCATAGGAGACTCCATTACCTGGATGGCCCTGAGCATGCCTCCTGAGTCCTGGGAAGGCATGGGGCTGCTTACCTCTCCCTGAGGGGGCAGGGGGTCAGAACTGGGGGTCTCCTCCTCCACCTCCATCTTTGTCATCCTCGCAAATCTTTTATCATTACAAAACTTTTCTTTAAATGGCCCATCTCTGCCTTCCATCATGGCCACAATGGTCTCCTGGTGTTCCACCCGAACCTTGGCCAGTTGGATCTCCGGATCCATGGATCCACGTTTCTGGCTATGTAAGCCCTCACGTTGCCTTCTCAGGCGCTTCAGCTCCGCTCTGAGCTTGTACAGCTTGTCTCTTTCCCTATTCAGGACCTTAATCCCGGCCACCACTCGCTCCCGGATGGCCCCGGAACCTTCATCTTCACCAGGGGCAGAGAGATCACCAACCATGGGTTGTATAGGGGCAGGTATGTTACCTGATGGCCCAGGAGATGGCTGTGAGCTTCCAGCAGGAGAGGCCCTGCTGGCCTCCATGGCTTCCCCAGAAAGGGGCCAGGAGAGCTGGGATAGATTTCCTCACCAGTCCCCTCTCACACGGATCTGCAGCAGCTCCAGAGAGACAGCCTCCTCCTGACACACCTGTGCTCCAATGATGGGTGGGGCACTATTCCCTCCACTGACACCAACGAAAGGGAACTATTCCCTCCACTGACACCAACGAAAGGGAACTATTCCCTCCACTGACACCAACGAAAGGGAACTATTCCCTCCACTGACACCAACGAAAGGGAACTATTCCCTCCACTGACACCAACGAACGGGAACTATTCCCTCCACTGACACCAACGAAAGGGAACTATTCCCTCCACTGACACCAACGAAAGGGAACTATTCCCTCCACTGACACCAACGAAAGGGAACTATTCCCTCCACTGACACCAACGAAAGGGAACTATTCCTTCCACTGACACCAACGAAAGGGAACTATTCCCTCCACTGACACCAACGAAAGGGAACTATTCCCTCCACTGACACCAACAAAAGGGAACTATTCCCTCCACTGACACCAACGAAAGGGAACTATTCCCTCCACTGACACCAACGAAAGGGAACTATTCCCTCCACTGACACCAACGAAAGGGAACTATTCCCTCCACTGACACCAACGAAAGGGAACTATTCCCTCCACTGACACCAACGAAAGGGAACTATTCCCTCCACTGACACCAACGAAAGGGAACTATTCCTTCCACTGACACCAACGAAAGGGAACTATTCCCTCCACTGACACCAACGAAAGGGAACTATTCCCTCCACTGACACCAACGAAAGGGAACTATTCCCTCCACTGACACCAACGAAAGGGAACTATTCCCTCCACTGACACCAACGAAAGGGAACTATTCCCTCCACTGACACCAACGAAAGGGAACTATTCCTTCCACTGACACCAACGAAAGGGAACTATTCCCTCCACTGACACCAACGAAAGGGAACTATTCCCTCCACTGACACCAACGAAAGGGAACTATTCCCTCCACTGACACCAACGAAAGGGAACTATTCCTTCCACTGACACCAACGAAAGGGAACTATTCCCTCCACTGACACCAACGAAAGGGAACTATTCCCTCCACTGACACCAACGAAAGGGAACTATTCCCTCCACTGACACCAACGAAAGGGAACTATTCCCTCCACTGACACCAACGAAAGGGAACTATTCCCTCCACTGACACCAACGAAAGGGAACTATTCCCTCCACTGACACCAACGAAAGGGAACTATTCCCTCCACTGACACCAACGAAAGGGAACTATTCCCTCCACTGACACCAACGAAAGGGAACTATTCCCTCCACTGACACCAACGAAAGGGAACTATTCCCTCCACTGACACCAACGAAAGGGAACTATTCCCTCCACTGACACCAACGAAAGGGAACTATTCCCTCCACTGACACCAACGAAAGGGAACTATTCCCTCCACTGACACCAACGAAAGGGAACTATTCCCTCCACTGACACCAACGAAAGGGAACTATTCCCTCCACTGACACCAACGAAAGGGAACTATTCCCTCCACTGACACCAACGAAAGGGAAGTATTCCCTCCACTGACACCAACGAAAGGGAACTATTCCCTCCACTGACACCAACGAAAGGGAACTATTCCCTCCACTGACACCAACGAAAGGGAACTATTCCCTCCACTGACACCAACGAAAGGGAACTATTCCCTCCACTGACACCAACGAAAGGGAACTATTCCCTCCACTGACACCAACGAAAGGGAACTATTCCTTCCACTGACACCAACGAAAGGGAACTATTCCCTCCACTGACACCAACGAAAGGGAACTATTCCCTCCACTGACACCAACGAAAGGGAACTATTCCCTCCACTGACACCAACGAAAGGGAACTATTCCCTCCACTGACACCAACGAAAGGGAACTATTCCCTCCACTGACACCAACGAAAGGGAACTATTCCCTCCACTGACACCAACGAAAGGGAACTATTCCCTCCACTGACACCAACGAAAGGGAACTATTCCCTCCACTGACACCAACGAAAGGGAACTATTCCCTCCACTGACACCAACGAAAGGGAACTATTCCCTCCACTGACACCAACGAAAGGGAACTATTCCCTCCACTGACACCAACGAACGGGAACTATTCCCTCCACTGACACCAACGAAAGGGAACTATTCCCTCCACTGACACCAACGAAAGGGAACTATTCCCTCCACTGACACCAACGAAAGGGAACTATTCCCTCCACTGACACCAACGAAAGGGAACTATTCCTTCCACTGACACCAACGAAAGGGAACTATTCCCTCCACTGACACCAACGAAAGGGAACTATTCTCTCCACTGACACCAACAAAAGGGAACTATTCCCTCCACTGACACCAACGAAAGGGAACTATTCCCTCCACTGACACCAACGAAAGGGAACTATTCCCTCCACTGACACCAACGAAAGGGAACTATTCCCTCCACTGACACCAACGAAAGGGAACTATTCCCTCCACTGACACCAACGAAAGGGAACTATTCCCTCCACTGACACCAACGAAAGGGAACTATTCCCTCCACTGACACCAACGAAAGGGAACTATTCCCTCCACTGACACCAACGAAAGGGAACTATTCCCTCCACTGACACCAACGAAAGGGAACTATTCCCTCCACTGACACCAACGAAAGGGAACTATTCCCTCCACTGACACCAACGAAAGGGAACTATTCCTTCCACTGACACCAACGAAAGGGAACTATTCCCTCCACTGACACCAACGAAAGGGAACTATTCCCTCCACTGACACCAACAAAAGGGAACTATTCCCTCCACTGACACTAATGATGGGGCAAAATCAAGATTTTTTTTACTCCCAAGCCAGAGGCATTGTTTCCTCCCACTGACACTGAGGCATTTTTGAGTCCCACTAGCATCAGTCCTCCACCCCCCCCCAATAGTCTGATAAATGGTAAACTAGCCCTTTGTATAGAGAGTTTGGAGACCCCCGACTACAAGTTACCAGAATGTGCCCTGTAGGTGTTTGAAGAGATTCATACATGGGGGGTGGGAGCTGCTGGTCATAAACACTGTACCCTTCCACTGACCACTCCTCAGACCTCCTAATTGGTCAGATCATTTCTGGTTACACCCTCTTCAGGGATCAGAAAAAGAGACATCAGCAGTCTGGAGCTCTTCTTATCCATTAAACAAATAACATCACCAAGATTTTCTGAGAGTCACCAATTTATATTGTGCCCATTGACTGGACTTTGCTGGAACTGACAGAACCCAGGATCTTTGTATAGTTTTTTACTCGTAAACCCCTTTGTATTTCTATTGTATTATTGTTCCTTTTCCTTTGTATTACCTTTTTTTTTCTCTAAATATTTGTTTGCACCATTTTACCTATTTACTTATAAAACATTATTCTAAAATCAAAAAATTATCTCTGATGCACTAATACAGAACTTAATAAATCCGTCTCTTTGAAGAGCGATACTACATTGCAGATCTCTGAATATTCCTGTCTGTCAGAACAGTGTGTATTACACATGTATTACATCATAATTGTTATTGTGAATGTTTGATCGTCTATTAAACTATTTGGTAACATAGATAACTAAACCCAGTGACAAGCACTCTGTCTGCTGCACTCAGGGGCGGCTCCAGCCCAAATTTTTTGGGGGTGCTGTGCAGGTGCTGGAAGAAAAAGCGAGGGTGCTGATGTGGCACACGCCACAAAATTTGCATGTGTGGGCATGGCCAAAGGGTGGGTGTGGCTAAAATGTGTGTGGCCAAATGTGAGTGATTTTTCCCGATCTATAGCTTGTAGTGTGCCACCTTTCTCTCTTTGTATAGGCTAAAAAGAGCCTGGAGGTACACTGAAGAGATTGTGAAGTAAAAGTTCCATTGAGGCCAACAATTATAGCCCCCAGCATATGTCAGGGCCAGCAATAACCTCAACTCAGTGGGGTAGTTAAGTATAAAAAGTCAACAGCCACAAAGAAGCCAGAGAATCTAAAAACTCAGTCACACATTGAAAACAGGCCATGCAGTCAGGCACATTGTCCCATACTCCAAAAAAAAACAAAATATGCTAAAGGTAATTATTACCACAATGTACGCCACAATAATTCAAAGAAAGCAGTAAAAGCATAAAAAATATCAATAATATATAAATTAAATATGTGATAAAAACAATAAAAATTTAATCTGTGCATACATCTAAAGTGCAACGTGCAACACAAGTGACCCCTATTAGAATTTCACAACAAAGTTCAGTAGAATTGTCTGCAAGCAGAGTGAATCCTTTGCAACCTATTAGCAGCTACCACCATAACCCACTGGGTGAGAGTTCAGCCTGGTTACTAGAGGTTAAGGCTATAGATAGCAGGCCCAACAATGCATGGTCATGTTCCACGGGCAATCAGCATACCACCAACCGGACCTCAGATAGTTTATTTTCCTCCAGCATTACCTGCATCAGGGATTGTTCCCACAATAACTCACAGCAGCCAAGCGAGCAATTGTACACATACAAATACAAGAGCTGCCAAACAATTTCTAATACTGTTCAGCCAGCCTTATGATCCAGGTACCCCTGCCAGAGAGCAAAATCGGGTTGTGACCTCACTGATCTCCACTGCAGTTGTAGAAAACCTACCACCTCCTCCTCAAATGTAAGTTAAATTGATTGGTGGAATATATATTTATCAGGTTAGATTTTTTTTTTAATGGTAACATGAGGGAGAGTGTTCAGAGGCAAAGTTCACTTTTCTTATAATGAGATATACTGTGACACCACACCAGCAATGTTGGGTCTCATTTGCACTAGCGGTTAGGCAATTGAATCAGCCTTTTCACAACCTGTCAAACATGCTTAGATCACTTTTTAGAGGAACAGGGGTGCCCGTTCCACCTGTAAAACAGCCCTTAGCTGCATTTGACGGTGGTACGTGAGACTGGGGTTGGTAAAACCCTGTGGTTGCGTCACACTTTTACCTTCCCCAATCCCTACTCCCTTTAGCTTCAGAGGTAGCAGCCAAAGGTGTACACTAGGGATGAGCTTCGTGTTCGAGTCGAACCCATGTTCGACTCGAACATCGGCTGTTCGGTCGTTCGCCGAATTGCGAACGATATGGGCCGTTCGCGCCAAATTCGTGTGGCGCGTCACGGCCCATAATTCACTGCGGCATCGCAGTGCATTGCTTGTTGATGATTGGCCAAGCATGCACTATGACCCGCATGCTTGGCCAATCACAGCGCCGCCTGAACAGAGAGCCGTAATTGGCCAAAGCCAAGGAGGCTTTGGCCAATTATGGCTCAGGGGATTTAGTACACGCCCCACACTATATAAGGCCGCCTGCACGGCGGCCCTGTGTAGTGTGTGTTCCGGCGTTGAAAGAGATAGACAGAGAGAGAGACAGTGTCATTTGATTTGAGTTAGATAGATTAGGCAGAACAGTCAGTCAGTTAGCTGCACTTACAGTGTATTGTGTATATATATGCATCCCAGGTGTTGCATATATATATATATACACTGTACACAGTTTAGCTAGATCCGTTCCTGTTATCTTCTAGACTATTTACATTTAGTGCAGTGCGTCCTGCTCACAGTGTTCAGCTAGATCCATTCCTGTTATCTTCTAGACTATTTACATTTAGTGCAGTGCGTCCTGCTCACAGTGTTCAGCTAGATCCGTTCCTGTTATCTTCTAGACTATTTACATTTAGTGCAGTGCGTCCTGCTCACAGTGTTCAGCTAGATCCGTTCCTGTTAAATTCTAGACTATTTACATTTAGTGCAGTGCGTCCTGCTCACAGTGTTCAGCTAGATCCGTTCCTGTTATCTTCTAGACTATTTACATTTAGTGCAGTGCGTCCCACTCACAGTGTTCAGCTAGATCTGTTCCTGTTATCTTCTAGACTATTTACATTTAGTGCAGTGCATCCTGCTCACAGTGTTCAACTAGATCCGTTCCTGTTATCTTCCTACTGACAGGCAGGCTTGTCTTGTTACAGTATTAACAGCTACCTAAAGAAAATTACTGGTGTTACATAGTAGGTGAGGTTGAAAAAAGACACAAGTCCATCAAGTCCAACCTATGTGTGTGATTATGTGTCAGTATTACATTACATATCCCTGTATATTGCGGTCATTCAGGTGATTATCTAATAGTTTCTTGAAGCTATCAATGCTCCCCACTGAGACCACCGGCTGTGGAAGGGAATTCCACATCCTTGCCGCTCTTACAGTAAAGAACCCTCTACGTAGTTTAAGGTTAAACCTGTTTTCTTCTAATTGTAATGAGTGGCCACGAGTCTTATTAAACTCTCTTCTGCAAAAAAGTTTTATCCCTATTGTGGGGTCACCAGTAGGGATGAGCCGAACACCCCCCTGTTCGGTTCGCACCAGAACATGCGAACAGGAAAAAAATTCGTTCGAACACGCAAACACCGTTAAAGTCTATGGGACACGAACATGAATAATCAAAAGTGCTAATTTTAAAGGCTAATATGCAAGTTATTGTCATAAAAAGTGTTTGGGGACCCGGGTCCTCCCCCAGGGGACATGAATCAATGCAAAAAAAAGTTTTAAAAACAGCCGTTTTTTCAGGAGCAGTGATTTTAATAATGCTTAAAGTCAAACAATAAAAGTGTAATATCCCTTTAAATTTCATACCTGGGGGGTGTCTATAGTATGCCTGTAAAGGGGCGCATGTTTCCCGTGTTTAGAACAGTCTGACAGCAAAGTGACATTTTGAAGGAAAAAACACATTTAAAACTACCGCGGCTATTGCATTGCCGACAATACACATAGAAGTTCATTGATAAAAACGGCATGGGAATTCCCCACAGGGCAACCCCGAACCAAAATTAAAAAAAAAAAATGATGTGGGAGTCCCCCTAAATTCCATACAAGGCCCTTCAGGTCTGGTATGGATATTAAGGGGAACCCCAGCCAAAATTTAAAAAAAAAATTGACGTGGGGTTCCCCCTAAATTCCATACCAGACCCTTCAGGTCTGGTATGGATTTTAAGGGGAACCCCGCGCCAAAAAAAAAAAAAAAAACGGCGTGGGGTCCCCCTAAAAATCCATACCAGACCCTTATCCGAGCACGCAACCTGGCAGGCCGCAGGAAAAGAGGGGGGGACGAGAGTGCGCCCCCCCCCTCCTGAACCGTACCAGGCCACATGCCCTCAACATTGGGAGGGTGCTTTGGGGTAGCCCCCCAAAACACCTTGTCCCCATGTTGATGAGGACAAGGGCCTCATCCTCACAACCGTGGCCGGTGGTTGTGGGGGTCTGCGGGCGGGGGGCTTATCGGAATCTGGAAGCCCCCTTTAACAAGGGGACCCCCAGATCCCGGCCCCCCCCCTGTGTGAAATGGTAAGGGGGTACTTACCCCTACCATTTCACTAAAAAAATGTCAAAAATGTTAAAAATGACAAGAGACAGTTTTTGACAATTCCTTTATTTAAATGCTTCTTCTTTCTTCCTTCATCTTCTTCTTCTTCTGGTTCTTCTGGCTCTTCTGGTTCTTCCTCCGGCGTTCTCGTCCAGCATCTTCTCCGCGGCGTCTTCTATCTTCTTCTCCTCGGGCCGCTCCGCACCCATGGCATGAGGGGGGAGGCTCCCGCTCTTCTCTTCATCTTCTTCTCTTCTTCATCTTCTTCTTCATCTTCTTCTTCTTCTTCTTCTTCTTCTTCTTCTTCTTCTTCTTCCTTCTTCTCTTCTTCCTGTCTTCTCCGGGCCGCTCCGCAGCCATGCTGGCATGGTGGGAGGCTCCCGCTGTGTGACGGCATCTCTTCGTCTGACGGTTCTTAAATAACGGGGGGCGGGGCCACCCGGTGACCCCGCCCCCCTCTGATGCACGGTGACATGACGGGACTTCCCTGTGGCATTCCCCGTGACGTCACAGGGAAGTCCCTCAAGTCACCGTGCGTCAGAGGGGGGCGGGGTCACCGGATGGCCCCGCCCCCCGTTATTTAAGAACCGTCAGCCGAAGAGACGCCGTCACACAGCGGGAGCCTCCCACCATGCCACAGCATGGCTGCGGAGCGGCCCGGAGAAGACAGGAAGAAGAGAAGAAGGAAGAAGAAGAAGAAGAAGAAGAAGATGAAGAAGAAGAAGAAGAGAAGAAGAGAAGAAGATGAAGAGAAGAGCGGGAGCCTCCCCCCTCATGCCATGGGTGCGGAGCGGCCCGAGGAGAAGAAGATAGAAGACGCCGCGGAGAAGATGCTGGACGAGAACGCCGGAGGAAGAACCAGAAGAGCCAGAAGAACCAGAAGAAGATGAAGGAAGAAAGAAGAAGCATTTAAATAAAGGAGTTGTCAAAAACTGTCTCTTGTCATTTTTAACATTTTTGACAGTTTTTTAGTGAAATGGTAGGGGTAAGTACCCCCTTACCATTTCACACAGGGGGGGGGCCGGGATCTGGGGGTCCCCTTGTTAAAGGGGGCTTCCAGATTCCGATAAGCCCCCCGCCCGCAGACCCCCACAACCACCGGCCACGGTTGTGAGGATGAGGCCCTTGTCCTCATCAACATGGGGACAAGGTGTTTTGGGGGGCTACCCCAAAGCACCCTCCCAATGTTGAGGGCATGTGGCCTGGTACGGTTCAGGAGGGGGGGGGCGCACTCTCGTCCCCCCCTCTTTTCCTGCGGCCTGCCAGGTTGCGTGCTCGGATAAGGGTCTGGTATGGATTTTTAGGGGGACCCCACGCCGTTTTTTTTTTTTTTTTTGGCGCGGGGTTCCCCTTAAAATCCATACCAGACCTGAAGGGTCTGGTATGGAATTTAGGGGGAACCCCACGTCAATTTTTTTTTTTAATTTTGGCTGGGGTTCCCCTTAATATCCATACCAGACCTGAAGGGCCTGGTATGGAATTTAGGGGGACCCCCACATCATTTTTTTTTTTTTATTTTGGTTCGGGGTTGCCCTGTGGGGAATTCCCATGCCGTTTTTATCAATGAACTTCTATGTGTATTGTCGGCAATGCAATAGCCGCGGGTAGTTTTAAATGAGTTTTTTCCTTCCAAATGTCATTTTGCTGTCAGACTGTTCTAAACACAGGAAACATGCGCCCCTTTACAGGCATACTATAGACACCCCCCAGGTACGAAATTTAAAGGGATATTACACTTTTATTATTTGACTTTAAGCATTAATAAAATCACTGCTCCTGAAAAAACGTCCGTTTTTAAAACTTTTTTTTGCATTGATCCATGTCCCCTGGGGCAGGACCCGGGTCCCCAAACACTTTTTATGACAATAACTTGCATATAAGCCTTTAAAATTAGCACTTTTGATTTCTCCCATAGACTTTTAAAGGGTGTTCCGCGGCATTCGAATTTGCCGCGAACACCCCAAATTGTTCGCTGTTCGGCGAACTTGCGAACAGCCAATGTTCGAGTAGAACATGAGTTCGACTCGAACTCGAAGCTCATCCCTAGTCACCAGTACAGTATTTGTAAATTGAAATCATATCCCCTCTCAAGCGTCTCTTCTCCAGAGAGAATAAGTTCAGTGCTCGCAACCTTTCCTCATAACTAAGATCCTCCAGACCCTTTATTAGCTTTGTTGCCCTTCTTTGTACTCGCTCCATTTCCAGTACGTCCCTCCTGAGGACTGGTGCCCAGAACTGGACAGCATACTCCAGGTGCGGCCGGACCAGAGTCTTGTAGAGCGGGAGAATTATCGTTTTATCTCTGCAGTTGATCCCCCTTTTAATGCATGCCAATATTCTGTTTGCTTTATTAGCAGCAGCTTGGCATTGCATGCCGTTGCTGAGCCTATCATCCACTAGGACCCCCAAGTCTTTTTCCATCCTAGATTCCCCCAGAGGTTCTCCCCCCAGTGTATAGATTGCATTCATATTTTTGGCACCCAAATGCATTATTTTACATTTTTCTACATTGAACCTCATTTGCCATGTAGTCGCCCACCCCATTAATTTGTTCAGGTCTTTTTGCAAGATTTCCACATCCTGCGGAGAAGTTATTGCCCTGCTTAGCTTAGTATCATCTGCAAATACAGAGATGGAACTGTTTATCCCATCCTCCAGGTCATTTATGAACAAATTAAATAGGATTGGTCCCAGCACAGAACCCTGGGGGACCCCACTACCCACCCCTGACCATTGTGAGTACTCCCCATTTATCACCACCCTCTGAACACGCCCTTGTAGCCAGTTTTCAATCCATGTACTCACCCTATGGTCCATGCCAACAGACCTTATTTTGTACAGTAAACGTTTATGGGGAACTGTGTCAAATGCTTTTGCAAAATCCAGATACACCACGTCTACGGGCCTTCCTTTATCTAGATGGCAACTCACCTCCTCATAGAAGGTTAATAGATTGGTTTGGCAAGAACGATTCTTCATGAATCCATGCTGATTACTGCTAATGATATCATTCTTATTACTAAAATCTTGTATATAGTCCCTTATCATCCCCTCCAAGAGTTTACATACTATTGATGTTAGGCTAACTGGTCTGTAATTCCCAGGGATGTTTTTTGGGCCCTTTTTAAATATTGGTGCTACATTGGCTTTTCTCCAATCAGCTGGTACCATTCCAGTCAATAGACTGTCTGTAAAAATTAGGAACAACGGTCTGGCAATCACCTGACTGAGTTCCCTAAGTACCCTCGGATGCAAGCCATCTGGTCCCGGTGATTTATTTTGATCCTATTAGTACCACGGTCAGGCAGCTAGACTATTTACATTTAGTAAAGTGCGTCCTGCTCACAGTGTTCAGCTAGATCCGTTCCTGTTATCTTCTAGACTATTTACATTTAGTGCAGTGCGTCCTGCTCACAGTGTTCAGCTAGATCCGTTCCTGTTATCTTCCTACTGACAGGCAGGCTTGTCTTGTTACAGTATTAACAGCTACCTAAAGAAAATTACTGGTGTTCTTTTGATCCTATTAGCACCACGGTCAGGCAGCTAGACTATTTACATTTAGTACAGTGCGTCCTGCTCACAGTGTTCAGCTAGATCCGTTCCTGTTATCTTCCTACTGACAGGCAGGCTTGTCTTGTTACAGTATATAAAGCTACCTGAAGAAAATTACTGGTGTTCTTTTGATCCTATTAGTACCACGGTCAGGCAGCTAGACTATTTACATTTAGTGCAGTGCGTCCTGCTCACAGTGTTCAGCTAGATCCGTTCCTGTTATCTTCCTACTGACAGGCAGGCTTGTCTTGTTAAAGTATTTACAGCTACCTAAAGAAAATTACTGGTGTTCTTTTGATCCTATTAGTACCACGGTCAGGCAGCTAGACTATTTACAGTTAGTGCAGTGCGTCCTGCTCACAGTGTTCAGCTAAACCTACAAGTTAGTGGGGTGCGTCCACCTCACAGTGTTCAGCTAAAGCTACCTGTAGAAGGTTGGTGGTGTTCTCATACTACAGGCAGGTAGTTGATTTTGCTAGCTGCAGTATATATATATATATATATATATATATATATATATATATATATATATATATATATCCCAGCTTAGTGCAGCTACAGGCCATTAGTATGTCTGGAAGGCCAAGAAGGAGAGGCAGACAGTCACAAGCCAATAAGAGAGGGCAAGCAGGCTCTGTGTCTAGTGCTGGTCGTGGAGACGGTGCATCCTCATCAGCACGTGGCCATGGGACACGCTTGGCCTTTTTTTCGGCAGCTGGCCGCGTTGAGCCGCAACATGCGGAAGACTTGGTCGAGTGGATGACCAAGCCGTCCTCATCCTCCTCATCCTCTCTCACCCATGCCCAGGGTGCTTTGTCTGGCAAAGCAGCGGCCTCTTCCCTCGGCTCAATGTCATCAGTGACTCCTTCCCTAGCTCCACCATGTCCTCCTGAGGAGTCCCTCGAACTGTTTGATCACAGTGTTTGGTACATGCTCCAGGAGGATGCCCAGCGTTTGGAAGGCTCTGATGATGATACTGAGCTCGATGAAGGCATTAACATGAGCACGGACAGAGGGGGTGCCCAAGAAGGACAGCAATCTGGCAGTCATGCTGCCCCTGCTGCAGCATACTGCCGGGTTTGCTCCAGTGATGAGGAGGGAGGGGATGATGAGGTCACTGACTCAACGTGGGTGCCTGATAGGAGAGAGGAGGAGGAGGCGGCACATCACCAATGAGGCAGGATACCCTCCAGGGGCCAGCCTAAGGGCAGCACATTGACTGCATCACATGGGCAGGGCGCTGCAGTCTCTGCGCGTTATTCAAAAAGTTCTTTGGTGTGGGCCTTTTTTGAGACGAGTGCATCAGATCGCACCGCTGCTATTTGCAACATATGTCTCAAGCATATCTCACGTGGCCAAAACATCTCCCGCTTGGGTACCACATGCTTGACCAGACATATGTTGACCTGCCATGCAGTTCGTTGGCGAGCGCATCTAAAAGACCCACACCAAAGAACAAAGAGGACCTCTCCTTGCTCCTCATCAGCTGAGATTTCCAACCCCACTAGACCTTCAGTCCTCTCTGAGACCTGCACTGAGAGGAATGAAGGTGTAGAATTAGGTGTGTCACAGCCAAGTACTTGTGGGCAATCTGCTTTTGGTATACCGACGTCAGATTGTACCAGGCAAATTTCCCTGCCCCAGCTGCTGCACCGCCGAAAGAAGTTTGCTCCCAGCCATCCACATGCCCCGCGTTCGAATGCTAGCTTGGTAAAATTGCTGGCACTTCAACTGCTGCCTTTTCAGTTGGTAGACTCTGCCCCCTTCCGTGAGTTTGTGGAATGTGCGGTTCCTCAGTGGCAGGTACCCAAACGCCACTTTTTCTCACGGAAGGCGATTCCGGCTCTCTACCGGCATGTGGAAGGCAATGTCCATGCCTCGCTGGACAGGGCGGTAAGGTGCATATTACCGCTGACTCATGGTCCAGCAGGCATGGACAGGGACGTTACCTAAGTTTCACGGCGCATTGGGTGACTCTGCTGGCAGCTGGGAAGGATGCAGGACAAGGTGCAGTAGTGTTGGAGGTTGTTCCGCCACCACGCCTCCAAAATGCTAATGATTGTGACACACCTCTCTCCTCCACCCCCTCCTCTTCTTCTTCCTCCATGGCCTCTTCCTCGGAACCAGCGGTGCTCCGTAGTCGTTCTAGGGGCTACGCAAGTACGCAGGCCAAAAGATGCCATGCGGTGCTTGAGCTGGTGTGCTTGGGGGACAGGAGCCACACTGGGGCAGAGGTTCTGTCAGCTCTGCAGGGGCAGGTTCAGAGGTGGTTGACGCCACGCCAACTTAAGGCAGGAATGGTGGTTTGCGACAATGGCACCAACCTCCTCTCTGCCCTCCGACAGGGACAAATGACCCATGTGCCCTGTTTGGCTCACGTCCTTAACTTGGTGGTGCAGCGGTTCTTGGGCAGGTACCCGGGCTTACAGGATGTCCTGAGGCAGGCCAGGAAAGTCTGTGTGCATTTCCGCCAGTCATATAATGCCAGTGCTCGGCTGACGGACCTCCAAAAGGAGTTTAACCTGCCCAAGAACCGCCTAATCTGTGACATGCCCACCAGGTGGAACTCAACGTTGGCCATGCTGCAGCGGCTGCACACGCAGCAGAGGGCCATCAATGAGTACCTGTTCGACTATGGCACCAGGACAGGATCAGGGGAGCTTGTTTTTTTTTCCCCACGCCAGTGGGCCATGATCAGGGATGCATGCACTGTCCTGTCACCATTTGAGGAGGCCACGAGGATGGTGAGCAGTGACAGTGCATGCATCAGTGACACTGTCCCCCTTGTCCACCTGTTGGAGCACACGCTGCGTGGAATAATGGACAGGGCACTTGAGGCAGAACAGAGGCAGGAAGAGGAGGACTTCCTTAGCTCTCAAGGCCCCCTTTATCCAGACAGTGTTCCTGCGTGCCCGCCGATCACACAGGAAGAGGACGAGGAGGAGGAGGAGGAGGAGGAGGAGGAAGATTGTGTCAGTATGGAGGTGGAGCCTGGCACTCAGCATCAGCAGCAGTCTTTAAGGGATCAGTCCCAAGAAACACATGGACTTGTACGTGGCTGGGAGGAGGTGGCTGCGGACCATGTCGTCCTTAGTGACCCAGAGGACTCCGGACCGAATGCCTCAGCAAACCTACGCTGCATGGCCTCCCTGATCCTGCAAAGCCTGCGTAAGGATCCTCGTATTCGTGGTATCAAGGAGAAGGACCAATACTGGCTGGCAACCCTCCTTGATCCACGTTACAAGGGGAAGGTTGCGGACCTTATCTTGCCATCGCAGAGGGAGCAGAGGATGAAACATCTTCGGGAGGCCTTGCAGAAAGGTCTGTGCAACGCGTTCCCAGAGACTGGGAGGTTACAAACTCCTGTTTCTGGACAACGTGTTGCTGAGGCTTCGGTCAGTCAAAGAAGGAGCAGTGGAGAAGGTGGCCGTCTGACCGATGCGTTCAGACAATTTTTTGGTCCGCAGCCCCAAGGTATAATCGGTTCCAGCAACCATCGCCAGCGTCTGTTTTACATGGTGCAGGAATACCTAGGGGCAAGATCAGACTTGGACACCTTTCCCACCGAAAATCCTCTGGGTTACTGGGTCTTGAGGATGGATCACTGGCCAGAGCTTGCACAGTATGCAATTGAGCTACTGGCCTGTCCTGCATCCAGCGTTCTTTCGGAACGCACATTCAGTGCTGCTGGAGGCGTGGTAACCGATCACAGGGTGCGTCTGTCCACCGACTCGGTCGATCGACTGACCTTCATAAAAATGAATCAGTCTTGGATCACCACCAGTTACCAAGCACCTGATGCTGATGTAACCGAATAATTTTTTTTGAAATCTCAGATCCCTTCAAAGACTGCCTATGCTGATGCTGAGTGACTATCCCTGAGTAATTATCCTCTTCCTCCTCAATCATCACGTTGATAGCTTGTAAGAACATTTTTGGTTCTGGGCGCCACCACCAGTGCCTAAGGCACAAATTTTCAGCCCCTGTTTAACAGGGGCGTGTAATTACAATTTTTGATGTAATACTTTGCAGCAGGGCTCGTTCCTGCATTCCAACTAGAGTGTCTGTGAGGGGTTGCAGTGTTGTGGCACCAGCACCAGTGCCCAAGGCCCAATTTTTCTGCTCCTGTCTAACAGGGGCGTGTAATTACAATTTTTGATGCAATACTTTGCAGCAGGGCTCGTTCCTGCATTCCAACTAGAGTGTCTGTGAGGGGTTGCAGTGTTGTGGCACCAGCACCAGTGCCCAAGGCCCAATTTTTCTGCTCCTGTCTAACAGGGGCGTGTAATTACAATTTTTGATGCAATACTTTGCAGCAGGGCTCGTTCCTGCGTTCCAACTAGAGTGTCTGTGAGGGGTTGCAGTGTTGTGGCACCAGCACCAGTGCCTAAGGCTCAATTTTTCTGCCCCTGTCTAACAGGGGCGTGTAATTACAATTTTTGATGCAATACTTTGCAGCAGGGCTCGTTCCTGCATTCCAACTAGAGTGTCTGTGAGGGGTTGCAGTGTTGTGGCACCAGCACCAGTGCCTAAGGCCCAATTTTTCTGCTCCTGTCTAACAGGGGCGTGTAATTACAATTTTTGATGCAATATTTTGCAGCAGGGCTCGTTCCTGCGTTCCAACTAGAGTGTCTGTAAGGGGTTGCAGTGTTGTGGCACCAGCACCAGTGCCTAAGGCCTAATTTTTCAGCTCCTGTTCAACAGGGGCATGTAATTACAATTCTTGATCTAATATTTCACAGCAGGGCCCTGCGAGGGCTTACAGTGTTGTGGCCACAGCAACACCTAAGGCCCAAATTTCTGCTGAGTATATAGGGCAGGACCCTACTTTCAAACATCTAACTTACAAACGACTCCTACTTGCAAACGGAAGGAGACAACAGGAAGTGAGATGAAATCTACCCCTAGGAAGGGAAATTCTCTCCTGTAAAAATTCTCCTTTCCACTGATGCTTTCCAATCCTTGTTCCACAAAAAAACCCAAATTTTCAAAAAACATTTTTCATTGGGACAAAAAGTGAGGTGAAATCTTCTGAAGAGGAGGAAAGACAGCAAAACAAATGTCACAGGGGTGATAACCCTTCCCTATGTTTTCCAAAAAGCTTAAAAAAGATTTTTTGGCTG
Organism: Lithobates septentrionalis; assembly: GCA_037952835.1. Taxonomy (NCBI): domain Eukaryota; kingdom Metazoa; phylum Chordata; class Amphibia; order Anura; family Ranidae; genus Lithobates; species Lithobates septentrionalis. The sequence continues at coordinate 3,239,267 of JBBDGP010001771.1, read as the reverse complement.
GAGCTAAACACGTTAAAAATGTACCCGTTCAAAATTACAAAGAGATTCTACTTAACAACAAACCTACAGTCCCTGTCTTGTTTGCACCGCCTGTATACTGCTGTTCAGAGTATATAGGGCCTGGTGGCCCCACACCTTTCCTTATTTTCATTTGGGTGCGGGGTTCCCCTTAATATCCATACAAGACCCAAAGGGCCTGGTAATGGACTGGGGGGTACCCATGCCGTTTGTCTCACTGATTTTCATCCATATTGCCAGGACCCGACATTACATTAAACCCGCAAGCAGTTTTAAATGAGATTTTTTCCTTTAAAAATGACATTTGGTGCAGGGACTGTTCTAAACACGGGAAACACGCGTCGCTTTACAGGCATACTATAGACACCCCCCAGGTACGATATTTAAAGGAATATTTCACTTTTTTTTTTTTTACTTTAAGCATCATTAAAATCACTGCTCCTGAAAAAACGGCCGTTTTTAAAAGTTTTTTTTGCATTGATACATGTCCCCTGGGGTAGGACCCGGGTCCCCAAACCCTTTTTAGGACAATACCGTGCAAATTAGCCTTTAAAATGAGCACTTTTGATTTCGAACGTTCGAGTCCCATAGACGTCAATGGGGTTCTAACGTTCGTGCGAACTTTCGGTCCGTTCACAGGTTCTGGTGCGAACCGAACCGGGGGGGTGTTCGGCTCATCCCTAGTGTACACATGCCATGTTGTGCCAATATAGCTAATATTGTGCATCTGTATGGGCTCAATAGTATCTTTATGGGCTCAATAGCATCTTTATGCTATTGTGCCTATATAGCTGCTATTGTACCCACATAGCTTTTACTGTGCCCTATCATGCCTACTGACCTTAACTTCTTGCAGAACTTCCAGCTGCTGTGGATCTACCAAAAATGAGAGGCGGACTGCTATTGGTATCACTCCACTCCACATTGCAGCCGGAACTATGGACAAAGCATTGGCTCATGAGGCAGGCTTGATGCCCCCGCGGCCACCTGCTCCCTCCTGCCCTGCTTTTCTTGTTCTGTGGCTGGCCGCTGCCTTCATCCACAATCTGTGCCAGAAGGTCGGTAAGCCCAGGACCAATCTACCAGTCACCTGGATGCGATCGACTGGTAGATCGTGGTCCATGGGTTGCCGACCCGGGCTCTATAGTAAACATGATTTCTTCTGGGAGAAAGGAATACTAGGTGTCTGTGTTCCCTCTGACAACGCCCCTGAGCATTTTGTAACAACAGCCTCCCGGTGTGTAAATATACACAACATACAGTATATAGGGAATGCTTTCCTCTGTTTCCCTCACTGTCTGAACTAAACCAAGGAGCTGTGACTGTCCCGGCTATTGCAGAATTTGGTTCTCCCCTCTCTGAAGCAATGTACAGAAAAAAAAAAAAAAGACTCACATGGGTGTTTAAGAGCTGAGGGGTCATTTTGGCTTCTTCTTGCTCTGGCATTGAAAATCATTTTTGGAGTGTGCTGCGAGTATAGGTGTATGGAAAACGCATGGAGTGTGCAGCGAGCATAGGAGGTGTGTGGGGAATGCATGGAGTGTGCAGCGAGCATAGGGGGTGTATGGGGATGCATAGAGTGTGCCACGTTAAGAGTGCACAGTGGAGGGGTGCGTTATTTACATACATTTACAAAGTGCAAGATTCAGGCTTGAAATAAACAGGTTGGTGACCACCGCTCCAGGTAACTGGGTTTGAATTTCCCGTCCTCCGCTGGGTGAATTGTGAGAGCTCCAGGTGCTGGCGATTGCTATTCCAATGGTATAGGTGCAATGAAAAATCTGGACTGCCGCACTCCGGATTGGAATAATAAAGGTAAAATCTTCTTTATTATACTTACTCATAGCTATGGGAGTGTGAAACGCGTCAGAAGTTATGCTGTATCACTTCAACAGAGCAATGTACGCATTTTATACCATGTCATTTTTTCAATAAAGAAGATTTTACCTTTATTATTCCAATCCGGAGTGCGGCAGTCCAGATTTTTCATTGCACCTATACCGCAAGATTCAGGCTTGTGCTACTCACAAAGTGCAGGGTTCCGGAGTGCGCTACACACAGTGCAGGGTTCAGGAGTGCACTACACACACAATGCAGGGTTCAGGAAAGAGATCAGCAGTGTGCCACCTACGCAATGCGGGGATCAGGAGTGACTTACATACACAATGCGGGGATCAGGAGTGCCTTACATACACAATGCGGGGATCAGGAGTGCCTTACATACACAATGCGGGGATCAGGAGTGCCTTACATACACAATGCGGGGATCAGGAGTGCCTTACATACACAATGCGGGGATCAGGAGTGCCTTACATACACAATGCGAGGATCAGGAGTGCACTACATACACAATGCGGGGATCAGGAGTGCCTTACATACACAATGCGGGGATCAGGAGTGCCTTACATACACAATGTGGGGATCAGGAGTGCACTACATACACAATGCGGGGATCAGGAGTGCACTACATACACAATGCAGGGATCAGGAGTGCACTACATACACAATGCGGGGATCAGGAGTGCACTACATACACAATGCGGGGATCAGGAGTGCGCTACATACACAATGCGGGGATCAGGAGTGCGCTATGTACACAATGCGGGGATCAGGAGTGCGCTATGTACACAATGCGGGGATCAGGAGTGCGCTATGTACACAATGCGGGGATCAGGAGTGCGCTATGTACACAATGCGGGGATCAGAAGTGCGCTATGTACACAATGCGGGGATCAGGAGTGCGCTATGTACACAATGCGGGGATCAGGAGTGCCTTACATACACAATGCGGGGATCAGGAGTGCCTTACATACACAATGCGGGGATCAGGAGTGCACTACATACACAATGCGGGGATCAGGAGTGCCTTACATACACAATGCGGGGATCAGGAGTGCCTTACATACACAATGCGGGGATCAGGAGTGCACTACATACACAATGCGGGGATCAGGAGTGCCTTACATACACAATGCGGGGATCAGGAGTGCCTTACATACACAATGCGGGGATCAGGAGTGCACTACATACACAATGCGGGGATCAGGAGTGCACTACATACACAATGCGGGGATCAGGAGTGCGCTACGTACACAATGCGGGGATCAGGAGTGCGCTATGTACACAATGCGGGGATCAGGAGTGCGCTATGTACACAATGCGGGGATCAGGAGTGCGCTATGTACACAATGCGGGGATCAGGAGTGCGCTATGTACACAATGCGGGGATCAGGAGTGCGCTATGTACACAATGCGGGGATCGGGAGTGCGCTATGTACACAATGCGGGGATCAGGAGTGCGCTATGTACACAATGCGGGGATCAGGAGTGCGCTATGTACACAATGCGGGGATCAGGAGTGCGCTATGTACAAGAGCTCCGGTCTGTTACTAAAGTGTGGGAAATATAGGGTTAGTATAATGCCATCAGAATATCTTTAATTTGTGAATCTATTCTTCTTGTATTGTGACACCAGCAATGAGGAATGGGTGGTCTGATGGATGAATAAATAAATGGATGGATGAGTGAGTGAATAAATGAATGAATGTATAGATGAATGGATGGATGGATGAATAGATGGATGGATGAGTGAATGAATGGACAGATGCATGGATGGATAGATGAATGGATGAGTGAATGGATGGATGGATAACTCAGAAATCCTGCATTTTCTACTTGTCAGTTTCTGTAAGATCCATGTGACTTGTGCTGGCAGAGAGGAATGCAGGTGTCAGAATACAGGATAGGTAGATGAACCATCTTGGTCTCCTCTGCTAACCTTCCCACACTGTAGAAACCAGCTTGTTCTCTCCATGCTGGCAGCAGTGCAGACAAACACAACTCACTGTTTCTCAGTGCTGGGCTGAAGAATGTGTCCCCCATAGCAGGCTGTGTCCTCTCCTCTCCTCTCCTCTCTTTCTCTCCAGCTGCCGAATATCCTCTTCTCAGAAATCATAGAAGGCGGGCTGGGGGAAGGGGGCGGGTACAGTCTTTACCATTGGCTGAGGAGGCAGCAGAGAGGTGGATATCCATCCGCCTCTAAAATTAGTCTGTGCCAGTGTCTTGCCGAATAAGTTCCCTTGGCGGATAAGTTCCCCCCCTGTACTGCGCAGGCGCAGCGCCTGCGCAGTACGAACTAGTAACAGCCGCCGAAGATAGCCGAAGTTCAAAATCCACAATCAGCTGTACACGGCGCCTGTGCTCTGGGTCCAGGTTCCTTCCCTACCATCCAAGTGGACCTAGAGGGGAATCTAAAAGAGCCGAGTGCAGCGAGGCCGTGCCCGAAGTGTGGCGAGCGAAGCGAGCCCGCGAGGGGCCCTCTTACAGGCGCCGTCTACAGCTGATTTGGACCTATTCCCCTTCAGCTATTTCCGCCGGATCCTACTGCGCAAGCGCAGCGCCTGCGCAGTAGAGGTGGAACTTTCTCGGCAGAACACCGGGTCTAGCTAAAGATTTTCGGCTTCTGCGGCTGCAGCTGTTGTATCCTTCCACAACAAAAAAAGAGTCCCCAGCTTCCAGGCAGCAATAGAGAACACGCAGGCAAGGAAAGAACAAACAAAAAAACAATAACATCTGCAAATACTACCATGTGGATTTTGGGAGTGCTATGGGGGTGCTTAAATAATTTTTTGGGGGCTTGAGCACACCCAAGCACCCACCTAGCGCCGCCCCTGGCTGCACTTCGATTTTCCAGCTCTTGGGAGCACAATCTGTGTGTATGGTGAGGAAGGGTGTCATCACATATCGGTGACACCGCACTTTGAGTTTTCCATTCAGGGCTGCTGTTAGAAATCATGGGGCCCCGTACAGCCTGTCTGACAGGACCCCCCAAAAAAATATATCAAAACAATATTTTCACTAAATATACACTAAAATCATTATTAGAGGACACAAACATAAAATAACGTGTAAAATTCCTGCTAAATCTGACAGATAAAACTGTATTGAGATAATAAATAAAGCTCTGTGTGTGAAGGAGGTATTGGGGCTCATTCACATGGGTGCTGTGATCTGTACAGTGTGAATTTGTGGTTATTTTTTTAAGTGGCTGTTGCTGTGTACAGGCGACCGTTGTTACTCTATGAGGACGCAGCAGCTGTACTAACACAGCCGCAGGTCCCAATCTGACAGGCGTGTGGATGTAGGTGTACGGCCCTGAAAAGACAGTGTGCATTCAGGGCCATTCACCTGAACACCTATCAGATTAGGACTTGTGGCTGCATCCTCATAGAGTAACAGACGGCAACAAATCGTTCATTCTGTATGAGAGAACCTGTGTGACTGAGCACTTTTTTTTAAAAAAAATTTACAAATTTTTTAAATTATTAAAAAAAGAAACTTTTTACAATTTGTATTATTTTTTAAATTTAAATATTTTTTTATATTTTTTTTACAATTTGTATTATTTTTTACATTCTTTAAAATTGTTTTTTACAATTTTTTTTTTACAATGCTGTTTTGGGGCCATGGGTGACATATGAGGGGTCTAAACAGACTCCTGACATCTCACCTTTGAGACAGAGAAAGGAATTGAGGACACAGATTCCCCAGTTCCTTTCTCTGTAGCCTCAGCTGTACTAATGATGAATGAACAGGAAACAGAAGCTCCTCCCCATTCATAGTTCACTATGCTTTAGTTATTAAAGTGAATGTAAATCCAGTATAGCAAGTTTTTTTTTGTAATTAATCAATGCAGCCTATAGTACTGTGTGCTCTCTGTTTATGGCTTCTTACCTGCTTGCTTTCTGTGTAATCCGTAGTTTTCTTTTTAATTACGTTGCTGGCGCATGCACTTTTAAGCCGCGTACACACGATTGGATTTTCCGACAGGAAATGTGTGATGACAGGCTGTTGTCGTAAAATCCGACCATTTGTACGCTCCATAGGACAACTGTTGTCAGATTTTCCGTGGACAAATGGATGGCAGGCTTTTTTAATTTTCCGCAGACAAATGTCTGTCGTCAGATTTTCCGAGCATGTGTACACAAGTCCGTCGAACAAAAGTACTAACACGCATGCTCGGAAGCAAGGACAAGCAAGAAGCGGTCGGTCTCGTAAACTAGCGCTCGTAATGGAGAATTAACATTCGTGACACGACTAATTATGAAATCTGGAAATGCAGCGCACAATTCTCTTCTTCTTTAATGGGATAATAATGAAGCTGCTTTGCTGGTGATACTGATGGAGGTATTGCAAACAAATTTTCAAAGACTTTTTTTTTCTAGTGATATCAAGAATAATATTATTTTTTTTTTGTTTTTTTGTTTTTTGGTGCAAGTTACCACAACACCATTATCCCGTAGTTTTTAAGATGAAAGATACAACTATGTTGGTGTCCCTTGTCAATTTTACATTGTATTTTTAATAAATGTAACTGCCGACTCCCAAACTGTCATTTGAAGTAAAACACATATTATTCTCCACAATTTTTTTTATTGTGCATTAAAAAAAAAAAACAAATAAAATTAGACATGCTATCTGCCAATAGAACTTAACCAAAAAGTGCATTCTATGCATCCAAAAATATAGTAAATATACCAAATCAAATCATTATTATTCAACCAAAAAATAAAAGCCTCATGCATGTGTCCTGCTTCTTAATATAGGGGGTCAGCAATGCCAAGAGTTGGTGAAAGCAGGGGGGCCAAAGTCTGGCCCCTCCTAATGTCTGAAGAACCTTAAACTGGCCCTTTGTTTTGGAAGTTTGGAGATCACTGCTTAACCAGTTGCCGACTGCCGCACGACGATGTACGTCGGCAGAGCGGCACGGGCAGGCAAAAGGACTTACAGGTACGTCCTTGCCTGCCCGTGGGTGGACCCCCCCGGTGCCTGCGGCGGTCGGCAAATCCTCCCCGGCGATCGTGGTGAGGGGGAGGCCATCCATTCGTGGCCCCCCTCGCGATCGCTCCTGGTCAATCAAATCATTTCCCTGCCTCTGTATTGTACACAGAGGCAGAGGAAATGATGTCATCTCTCCTCAGCTCGGCATTTTCCGTTCCGGGCCGAGGAGAGAAGACTGTAATGTGAGTGCACAACACTACACACACACAGTAGAACATGCCAGGCACACATTACACCCCCGATCCCCCCCGATTACCCCCCGATCCCCCCCAATCACCCCTCCCTGTCACACTGAAACCAAGCAGGTTTTTTTTTTTTTCTGATTACTGCATGGTGTCAGTTTGTGACAGTTACTGTGGTAGGACAGTTACTGTTAGCCCCCTTTAGGTCTAGGGTACCCCCCTAACCCCCCCTAATAAAGTTTTAACCCCTTGATCACCCCCTGTCGCCAGTGTCGCTAAGCGATCATTTTTCTGATCGCTGTATTAGTGTCGCTGGTGACGCTAGTTAGGGACGTAAATATTTAGGTTCGCCGTCAGCGTTTTATAGCGATAGGGACCCCCATATACTACCTAATAAATGCTTTAACCCCTTGATTGCCCCCTAGTTAACCCTTTCACCAGTGATCACCGTGTAACTGTTACGGGTGACGCTGGTTAGTTCGTTTATTTTTTATAGTGTCAGGGTACCCGCCGTTTATTACTGAATAAAGGTTTAGCCCCCTGATCGCCCCGGCGGTGATATGCGTCGCCCCAGGCAGTGTCAGGTTAGCGCCAGTACCGCTAACACCCACGCACGCAGCATGCGCCTCCCTTAGTGGTATAGTATCTGATCGGATCAATATCTGATCCGATCAGATCTATACTAGCGTCCCCAGCAGTTTAGGGTTCCCAAAAGTGTTAGTGGGATCAGCCCAGATACCTGCTAGCATCTGCGTTTTGCCCCTCCGCCCGGCCCAGCCCAGCCCACCCAAGTGCAGTATCGATCGATTACTGTCACTTACAAAACACTAAACGCATAACTGCAGCGTTCGCAGAGTCAGGCCTGATCCCTGCGATCGCTAACAGTTTTTTTGGTAGCATTTTGGTGAACTGGCAAGCACCAGCCCCAAGCAGCGTCAGGTTAGCGCCAGTACCGCTAACACCCACCGTACACCTCCCTTAGTGGTGTAGTATCTAAACGGATCAATATCTGATCCGATCAGATCTATACTAGCGTCCCCAGCAGTTTAGGGTTCCCAAAAACGCAGTGTTAGTGGGATCAGCCCAGATACCTGCTAGCACCTGCGTTTTACCCCTCCGCCCGGCCCAGCCCAGCCCACCCAAGTGCAGTATCGATCGATCACTGTCATTTACAAAACACTAAACGCATAACTGCAGCGTTCGCAGAGTCAGGCCTGATCCCTGCGATCGCTAACAGTTTTTTTGGTAGCTTTTTATTGAACTGGCAAGCACCAGTGGCCTAGTACACCCCGGTCGTAGTCAAACCCGCACTGCAGTAACACTTGGTGACGTGGCGAGTCCCATAAGTGCAGTTCAAGCTGGTGAGGTGGCAAGCACAAGCAGGGGCGGACTGACCATTCGGTCGATCGGACGCCGACCGAGGGCCCGCAGCCAGTAGGGGGCCCGGGAGACATGCTCGTCGGATCTAGGGGTATGCTGCTGGGCGTGCTGCGGTGGAGCCGTTCTGCCGACTGCCGCGGGGGGGGGGGGGTGCGGGGGGATGAGGCGGGCATCTCCTCTTTCAGTTTGGGATGCAGTGAGGGGAGTGGGAGGCGGCGATCAGCAGCTCTATGGTGCTCGCAGCATCTCCCGGGGACTTGTATTTCTCCTCCAGATTGTAGAGTGGAAAGGGGAGGGGCCTCTGACCCGGGCAGCTACAAGTTTCACTCTCTGCTTGTACGCTGTTGCCGACTGCTGCCCGGGTCAGAGGCCCCTCCCCTATCTACTGTACAGAATCAGAAGGAGGACTACAAGCCCCATTGAGATCCACAGGCACCATAGAACTGCCGATTGCCACCTCCCACCTCCCCCTTGGGTTGGAGGTGCACAGCCAGGTACAGGGGAACCTCTGGGGGGGTTAAGTCTGGGGACCCTGATGTATGGGGGGTTCTCTGGGGACCCTGATGTATGGGGGGGGCTCTCTGGGGACCCTGATGTATGGGGGGGCTCTCTGGGAAACCTGATCTATGGGGAGGGCTCTCTGGGGACCCTGATGTATGGGGGGGCTCTCTGGGGACCCTGATGTATGGGGGGGGCTCTCTGGGGACCCTGATGTATGGGGGGGGCTCGGACCCTGATGTATGGGGGGCTCTCTAGGGACCCTGATGTATGGGGGGGGGCTCTCTGGGGACCCTGATGTAAGGGGGGGCTCTTTGGGGACCCTGATGTATGGGGGGGGCTCTCTGGGGACCCTGATGTATGGGGGGCTCTCTAGGGACCCTGATGTATGGGGGGGGCTCTCTGGGGACCCTGATGTATGGGGGGCTCTCTGGGGACCCTGATGTATGGGGGGGCTCTCTGGGGACTCTCCTCCGGACCCGCTGGTTAGCTCTCGGTGTGTCCAATCACAGCGGCAGCAGGTCAAACAGCATGCAGACCCGCAAGTGCAGAATCAAGTACCTGTACATGATTCTGCTCACAGGAGACGCAGCCCTGCAGTAAATGTATGTGGTTAATATGAGTTTATTTTTCTTTAATCTTTAAACATTTATTTTGAACATGAAGTAGAGAAATTCTGTGACCAATGCATGTAATGTAGCAGTGCAATATATACGTGGGGCTTTGTGAGGGTGTGGCTTGTGTGTGGGTGGGTGGGGACTAAGGGGGCCCCATGAGCCCCTATTGCCCGGGGGCCCCATGAGTTGTCAGTCCGCCCCTGAGCACAAGTAGTGTCCCGCTGCCACCAAGAAGAAGACAAACACAGGCCCGTCGTGCCCATAGTGCCCTTCCTGCTGCATTCGCCAATCCTAATTGGGAACTCACCGCTTCTGCAGCACCCGTACTTCCCCCATTCACATCCCCAACCAAATCAGTCGGCTGCATGAGAGGCATTTTCTTTATGTCCTCCCGAGTACCCCTACCCAACGAACCCCCCAAAAAAAGATGTCGTGTCTGCAGCAAGTGCAGATATAGGCGTGACACCCGCTATTATTGTCCCTCCTGTCCTGACAATCCTGGTCTTTGCATTGGTGAATGTTTTGAACGCTACCATTCACTAGTTGAGTATTAGCGTAGGGTACAGCATTGCACAGACTAGGCACACTTTCACAGGGTCTCCCAAAATGCCATCGCATTTTGAGAGACCCGAACCTGGAACCGGTTACAGTTATAAAAGTTACAGTTACAAAAAAAAGTGTAAAAAAAAAAACACAAACAAAAATATAAAATAAAAAAAAATAGTTGTTGTTTTATTGTTCTCTCTCTCTCTCTATTCTCTCTCTATTGTTCTGTTTTTTTTTTTTTTTTTTACTGTATTCTATTCTGCAATGTTTTATTGTTTTTATGTTTTATCATGTTTGCTTTTCAGGTATGCAATTTTTTATACTTTACCGTTTACTGTGCTTTATTGTTAACCATTTTTTTGTCTTCAGGTACGGCATGCACGACTTTGAGTGGTTATACCAGAATGATGCCTGCAGGTTTAGGTATCATCTTGGTATCATTCTTTTCAGCCAGCGGTCGGCTTTCATGTAAAAGCAGTCCTAGCAGCTAATTAGCCTCTAGACTGCTTTTACAAGCAGTGGGAGGGAATGCCCCCCCCACCGTCTTCCGTGTTTTTCTCTGGCTCTCCTGTCTCAACAGGGAACCTGAGAATGCAGCCGGTGATTCAGCCAGCTGACCATAGAGCTGATCAGAGACCAGAGTGGCTCCAAACATCTCTATGGCCTAAGAAACCGGAAGCTACGAGCATTTTATGACTTAGATTTCGCCGGATGTAAACAGCGCCATTGGGAAATTGGGAAAGCATTTTATCACACTGATCTTGGTGTGGTCAGATGCTTTGAGGGCAGAGGAGAGATCTAGGGTCTAATAGACCCCAATTTTTTCAAAAAAGAGCACCTGTCACTACCTATTGCTATCATAGGGGATATTTACATTCCCTGAGATAACAAAAAAAATGATTTAAAAAAAAAAATGAAAGGAACAGTTTAAAAATAAGATAAAAAAGCAAAAAAGTAATAAAGAAAAAAAAAAAAAAAGCACCCCTGTCCCCCCTGCTCTCGTGCTAAGGCAAACGCAAGCGTCAGTCTGGCGTCAAATGTAAACAGCAATTGCACCATGCATGTGAGGTATCACCGCGAAGGTCAAATCGAGGGAAGTAATTTTAGCAGTGGACCTCCTCTGTAAATCTAAAGTGGTAACCTGTAAAGGCTTTTAAAGGCTTTTAAAAATGTATTTATTTTGTTGCCACTGCACGTTTGTGCGCAATTTTAAAGCATGTCATGTTTGATATCCATGTACTCGGCCTAAGATCATCTTTTTTATTTCATCAAACATTTGGGCAATATAGTGTGTTTTAGTGCATTAAAATTTAAAAAAGTGTGTTTTTTCCCCAAAAAATGCGTTTGAAAAATCGCTGCGCAAATATTGTGTGAAAAAAAAATGAAACACCCACCATTTTAATCTGTAGGGCATTTGCTTTAAAAAAATATATAATGTTTGGGGGTTCAAAATAATTTTTTCATGTAATCAAAAAGTGTCAGAAAGGGCTTTGTCTTCAAGTGGTTAGAAGAGTGGGTGATATGTGACATAAGCTTCTAAATGTTGTGCATAAAATGCCAGGACAGTTCAACCCCCCCCCCCCCCCCAAATGACCCCATTTTGGAAAGTAGACACCCCAAGCTATTTGCTGAGAGGCATGTCGAGTCCATGGAATATTTTATATTGTGACACAAGTTGCGGGAAAGAGACACATTTTTTTTTTTTTGCACAAAGTTGTCACTAAATGATATATTGCTCAAACATGCCATGGGAATATGTGAAATTACACCCCAAAATACATTCTGCTGCTTCTCCTGAGTATTGGGATACCACATGTGTGGGACTTTTTGGGAGCCTAGCCGCGCATGGGACCCCGAAAACCAAGCACCGCCTTCAGGCTTTCTAAGGGAGTAAATTTTTGCTTTCACTCTTCACTGCCTATCACAGTTTCGGAGGCCATGGAATGCCCAGGTGGCACAAAACCCCCCCAAATGACCCCATTTTGGAAAGTAGACACCCCAAGCTATTTGCTGAGCGGTATAGTGAGTATTTTGCAGACCTCACTTTTTGTCACAAAGTTTTGAAAATTGAAAAAAGAAAAAAAAATGTTTTTTCTTGTCTTTCTTCATTTTCAAAAACAAATGAGAGCTGCAAAATACTCACCATGCCTCTCAGCAAATAGCTTGGGGTGTCTACTTTCCAAAATGGGGTCATTTGGGGGGGGTTTGTGCCACCTGGGCATTCCATGGCCTCCGAAACTGTGATAGGCAGTGAAGAGTGAAATCAAAAATTTACACCCTTAGAAATCCTGAAGGCGGTGATTGGTTTTCGAGGCCCTGTACACGGCTAGGCTCCTAAAAAGTCCCACACATGTGGTATCTCCATACTCAGGAGAAGCAGCTAAATGTATTTTGGGGTGCAATTCCACATATGCCCATGGCAAGTGTGAGCAATATATCATTTAGTGACAACTTTGTGCAAAAAAAAAAAATATTGTCACTTTCCCGCAACTTGTGTCAAAATATAAAATATTCCATGGACTCAACATGCCTCTCAGCAAATAGCTTGGGGTGTCTACTTTCCAAAATGGGGTCATTTGGGGGGGTTTTATGCCATCTGGGCATTTTATGGCCTTCAAAACTGTGATAGGTAGTGAGGAGTAAAATCAAAAATGTACGCCCTTAGAAATCCTGAAGGCAGTGATTGGTTTTCGGGGCCCTGTACGCGGTTAGGCTCCCAAAAAGTCCCACACATGTGGTATACCCATACTCAGGAGAAGCAGCTAAATGTATTTTGGGGTGCAATTCCACATATGCCCATGGCCTGTGTGAGCAATATATCATTTAGTGACAACTTTTTGTAATTTTTTTTTTTTTGTCATTATTCACTTGGGACAAAAAAAATGAATGTTCAATGGGCTCAACATGCCTCTCAGCAATTTCCTTGGGGTGTCTACTTTCCAAAATGGGGTCATTTGTGGGGGTTTTGTACTGCCCTGCCATTTTAGCACCTCAAGAAACGACATAGGCAGCCATAAATTAAAGGCTGTGTAAATTCCAGAAAATGTACCCTAGTTTGTAGGCGCTATAACTTTTGCGCAAACCAATAAATATACCCTTATTGACATTTTTTTTACCAAAGACATGTGGCCGAATACATTTTGGCCTAAATGTATGACTAAAATTGAGTTTATTGGATTTTTTTTAGAACAAAAAGTAGAAAATATCATTTTTTTCAAAATTTTCGGTCTTTTTCCGTGTATAGCGGAAAAAAATAAAAATGGCAGAGGTGATCAAATACCATCAAAAGAAAGCTCTATTTGTGGGAAGAAAAGGATGCAAATTTTGTTTGGGTACAGCATTGCATGACCGCGCAATTAGCAGTTAAAGGGGTTGTAAAGGTAATTAAAAAAAAAAAAAAATAACAAACATGTTATACTTACCTTTACTGTGCAGCTCGTTCTGCACAGAGTGGCACCGAACCTGCTCTTCTGGGGTCCCTCGGCGGCTGTTTCAGCTCCTCCCCGCAAGAACTAACCACCTTAATGCGAGCTCCCTCGCATGGTGGTTAGTTATTGGGGGCGCGCTCCCGTGATACAGCCGGCGGCTATAGCCGCTCACTGTATCACTCGGCCCCGCCCCCCGGCGCGCCGCGTCATCGGATGTGATTGACAGCAGCGCGAGCCAATGGCTGCGCTGCTTTCAATCCATCCACTGTAGCCAATCAGCGACCAGGCTGAGCTGCAATAGAGATGACGGGAACGAGCAGCGGAGATTCGAGGTGTCAGGTAAGTAAAACGGGGGGGCTGGGAGCGGCGGTATTGTCAAAAGTTTTTTCACCTTAATGCATATAATGCATTAAGGTGAAAAATTTTTTACCTTTACAACCCCTTTAAAGCGACGCAGTGCCAAATTGTAAAAAGTGCTCTGGTCAGGAAGGGGGTAAATCCTTCCGGGGCTGAAGTGGTTAAGCACAAAGAGGAAGCAGATTTGGAAAATGCCTACATCAACACACAGGTATCTGACCACAGGGCTCCCCCTGGTGGCTGGAAAGAAAGAAAACCACTAAGAGTAACAACTGATAGACAAAAAAGGACAGTCAGCTGTGAGAAAGAAACATTCCATAAACATTCAAATTAAACCAATCACAAGTCCCATAGTCAGAAAACTAAATACATTAGTACCTTAGATCAAATAAGACAACCATTCCTAACCCCATCCCAATGATTTTCCACACAAGAATACAACAAACATGTTTTTTTATCTTTATTAATTTGATAAATCTGAGTACTAACACCAAAGACTGGTAACTACAGCAGGGACTCTTGCAGAAAAACATGTAGACAGAGGGACACATATTCATGCAGTTATGATCCAAGACCCCTCCTTATCTTCTCCCTACCAATAACTTAATACCCTGCTTGTGCTACCCACACCGGTCTCCCAAACCCTTAACCCTTTCCTTACCCTAACCAAATCCACACCCCAAAGGAATGTCTCCAGTCATGATGCCTCCTGTGTTATACACAGGGCATTGCTATCCGGGTGTTACAAAGAGCAAACATACAAGAAGAAAATCATAAAATGTGCTCAAGTGGTTTAAAATAGATAAATATTGTACAGTTTATTATATGGTTGCAAAGAAAACATTCATTATAGGAAATCTTCTGTACAGGCGGCCAAGGGTCCAGATTCTCCACAGAATGTTACCTTTCCATCAGTGAAAACATTATTAGGTCAGATACTACTGAGATAGAGTCTGACATAAAGGGAACGTGTGATACCTGCAGATAGAAATGTGAGTTACCAGTTGCAGCTCTGGATTTATAAGAGGGCAAAAGGGGCCTGACAGAAGGGGCCCCCCTCTATACAAAAAATATATAAAACAATATAAAAAAATATATACAGTATAATAATAATAATAATAATAATAATAATAATAATAATTAAAAATAAATAATAAAATAATATAACGTGTATAAAAATGTATAATAAAAAAAACATACTTTCTTTTATTAAATGTATCTTGGGAAGTACCGGTAATATTTTGCCGGCCATCATCTGTAAAAATCTTGACTGGTATATTGTATTGTTTTAATTCATTTTGGCGCCTCAAGCAAACCACATATAAAGCACTATGACCGCGTGTGTGCGGGAATGTGAGACCTCAGAATGACGTATCATGAATTTTTTTAAAAATGTGTCACTGTCATTGAGAATGTAAACCAACTTCGTGTATTAGGTGCCCCCGAACCTGTTGTGCCCCAGCCCCCCAGGTCTAAATCTGGCTTTGACCAGTTGGTTCAAGCAATTTTGATCTAATGAGAATGAACATGTCCCTAGAGTGAGTTGTAAAAGTTATACCTGCTATGCCATCCCCCAGATGACATCAGGTATGACAAAGCGCGTAGGACGGAGCCTGTTCTGACGTCACGGCGTTCAATACTGGAAGCGACTGAGAGGCATTTGTGTGTACAACCGTGGATTTTAAACATGACAAGCGCTTTTTATTTGGAGGATATTTGAGTGGTACATGGTTTTATTTAATAAGTGTAAACACAGTTACGCTATGTAGAGCTTCTCTGTTCTTAACCCCTTCCTCCTGTTATACTGGAGAAGCGGGAGGGGACATCCCCCCTCCCGCCGCCTCCCGCCGCTCTTACCGGGCCTTCCGTGCGATCGGGAGGCCCGGTGTCCAATCGGGTGCCTCCGGCGGCTGTGGGTGGGCTGGAACGAAGCTGTGGGCGACTTCGTTCCAGCCTTCTCAATGTAAACGCAGAAGCGACGTCATGACGTCACTTCCCGTTTACTCGGCTGCCAATGGCGCCTAATTTAAAAAAATACACAGTATTCAGAATCGCCGTTTTCGGCGATCTGAATACTTTGAAGTGCAGAGGAGGGATCAGGGGTCACACTACCTACACTATTTATTAATAGCACTTATCACAGATTGATATTGCTTCATTGGAAATGTTTGTGGACTATCATTTCTTGTCTTTTCACTTATCTTTTCACATATCTTTCTCCTATCAATATATGATAGGTGGTCACATGTGTTAGTGCAACATTTTTTTCTATAATTTTCTTGCTATGTTATTATATCACATGCTATGTTTTTGTTTTTTTTTTGAGGTTTTGAGCAAAACTTAGCGCAGTTTTTTTCCCCTATGACACATACCTGCTATGCACTTATCAGCAATTGCAGCAGCTCCCATATTTTTCACAGTACAAGTTTTCTTAACATGCAGCATTGGTGTTCTTAGTGAAATGCTAGTCGCCTGGCTGTCCCAATCATCAAGACCCTGACTGACCTGAAACAAGCATACAAATCAGAACTCCTCTACATACTTTTCTGGTTCAGTATGAGAGCCCAGGAGAGACTTGGAGCTGCGTGACGTCACTCCCACGCATGCACGTAGGAGCCATCAGTCACGGCACTTGCTCGTGAAGAAGCAGGATGGAGGGGCCGTTTCCTCACAGCGCATGCGACGATGACATAATTTTTTCAAAAAAATTCATAAAAAAAAAAAAAAAACAGTGGTGATTAAATACCACCAGAAGAAAGCTCTATCTGCCCCAAAAAACTTTGTTTGGGTACAGTATTACATGACTGAGTAATTAACATTCAAAGTGTGACAGCGCTGAAAGCCGAAAATTGGCCTGGGCAGGAAGGTGGTGAAAGTTCCTGGTAGTAGTTAACCGCTTGCTGACCTGCGCACAACGATATACGTTGGCACAATGGCACGGCTGCGCAAATGGGTGTACAGGTACATCCCCTTTTAAACGCGGCATTGTGGGCACGCGCGTGCCTGCCACGTGCTCCGTGACTGTGCCCGCAGAACTCAATGCCCGCCGGTGTTCCGCGATCGTGTCACGGAGCTGAACGGGGAAATACCTACTGTATGTAAACAAGGCATTCCTCTTTCTGCCTAGTGACATGACAGAGATCTACTGCTCCCTGTCATCACGAGCAGTGATCGCTGTCATGTCCTAGGTAGCCCATCCCCCCCATAGTTAGAATCACTCCCTAGGACACACTTAACTCCTTGATCGCCAACTAGTGTTTAACCCCTTCCCTTCCAGTGTCATTTACACATTAATCAGTGCATTTTTATAGCACTGATCGCTGTATAAATGACAATGGTACCAATATAGTGTCAAAAGTGTCCGATGTGTCCGCCAAAATGTCGCATTCACAATAAAAATCAAAGCCATTACTAATAAAAAAAAATCTATAATAAAAATGACATAAATCTATCCCCTATTTTGTAGACACTATAACTTTTGCACAAACCAATCAATATACGTTTATTGTGATTTTTTTTTTACCAAAAATATGTAGAAGAATACGTATCGGCCTAAACTGAGGAAAAAAAATAGTTTTTTTATATATTTTTTGGGGATATTTATTATAGCAAAAAGTAAAAAATATTGCTTTTTTTTCAAAATTGTCGCTCTTTTTTTGTTTGTAGTGCAAAAAATAAAAACCGCAGAGGCGATCAAATAACACCAAAAGAAAGCTCTATTTGTGGGGGAAAAAAGTACGTCAATTTTGTTTGGGTGTAACGTCACACGACCGCGCAATTGTCAGTTAAATCGACGCAGTGCCGAATCACAAAAAGTGCTCTGGTCAGGAAGGGGGGTAAAATCTTCCGTGGCTGAAGTGGTTAATTTAACTTTTTTTGTCCGATGGACATTTAAATGCATCTTATGTATCCTGCAACCCCATATTGAGCCTGGAAGGCAGGGCTCTGATTGCATCAACTATAATAGTTATATACTCACATATATATGTCCAAGGTTGGCCATGGCACTCTATGCTTGAAGTAAATGCCCAAGTGCTTACCCACAAAGAAATCCATATGAATCCAAAACTGGTTTAGAAGCAGTCAGGAGACTAGCCAGAGGAGAGTTGCCCATAGGCTTGGCACAGTGGCCAATTTCCAATATGGCCGCACCCGCACAAAGGTGCGCACACATACGAAGACGTGTACTTGCTGGCGCGCGCAATGCTTGTCAGATCCTGGCGCTCTCTGGCATTTAAAAAAGAGTGACTTCATCACATGGACATTGCTGACTGGTCTTCAGCTTCCTGCTTCCTGTTCCTGTGTGTGTGCTTATGCTTCTGATCTCCTGTTAATGACCGGGCTGCCCAGCTCTGACCTCGGATTGCCCACAGATTTGCTCTTGTCTCCTGTCCTGTGTATGACTTTGGCTTGCCTAACCACGTCTCTGTTCTTCTGTATGCTGACCACTGGCTTACCAAATTGAATCAGTGTTCTGTCTATCATGGATGAGGAGGCGGGGCTTTGTTACAGTGGACGGCCGCCGAACAGTTAAGACTGCAGCTGCATGACACAGCGGGAGACACCCGCTGTTTTTAATTACACAAAAGGAGGGAGGGAGAGGAGGACTCTGCATTTAGATCAGCCCTGGGCGCCGCTGCAGCCACAGCTCAAAGCGGCCCCAGGGCAGGTGGCCTACTGGGAAATTTCACGGTATCCCGGTAGGCCAGAAAGGCCCTGCTCCAGGCTGAGTGGCTGAGATCATGCCGCACTTGCGGGTGTCCGTGAGCCTGTCATCAAATGCGGGATTATCCCACAAGTCGCGGGTGACTTGAGATGTTTGTCAGCTCCACTGGGTCCTACTGCTCACCTCTCACCTTAAATAAACCTCACCTTAAATAAACCTCACCTTAAATAAACAGGGAACACCTTTGTGTTCCCTGTTTATTTAAAGGGCCGATGTACAGCTATGCCAATTTGCCCAGGAGAGCCCAGTATAATGACGGCTGCTAGTGGTTAAAGTTCATCCTGATTGACCATGTCCCAACCCTACCTGGGGGGGGTGGCTGCCAACGCCTGCAGTTACAAAGGGAAAGCCGATGTATTCATAATTTACAAACTTTGGCCCCTAAGGGGCTTAATGATCAGACGGCTCTCCGCTGAAAACGGATTGCACTCCTGTGACCCATAGTAGAAGCCCAGCCTAAAAAGCTCATGCTGGACTTCTCCTTCAAGGCATCAGCATACCAAGACATTTTGACAATTTCATGCTCCCAACTTTGTGGGAACAGTTTGGGGATGGCCCCTTTCTGTTCCAACATGACTGCGCACCACTGCACAAAGCAAGGTCCATAAAGTCATGGATGAGCGAGTTTGGGGTTGAGGAACTTGACTGGCCTGTACAGAGTCCTGACCTCAACCCAATAGAACATCTTTGGGATGAATTAGAGCGCAGACTGCGAGCCAGGTCTTCTCGTCCAACATCAGTACCTGACCTCACAAATGCTCTTCTGGAAGAATGATCAAACATTCCCATAGACACCCTCCTAAACCTTGTGGACGGCCTTCCCAGAAGAGTTGAAACTGTTATAGCTGCAAAGGGTGGGCCAACTCAACATTGAACCCTACGGACTAAGACTGGGATGCCATTAAAGTTCATGTGTCAGAGGCAGGAGTCCCAATACTTTTGGTAATATAGTGTGTGTATATATATACCGTATTTATCGGCGTATAACACGCACCGGCGTATAACACGCACCCCAATTTAGGAGGGAATTTTAAGGAAAAAAAAACTTTTAGGAGGGAAGTTGAAGGGAAAAAAACTTACATTTAAATGCCCATCATTGCAGCCTTCTCAGTGCAGCCTTGCCCCAGTGCAGCCATGTCAGTGCAGCCTTGTCAGTGCAGCCTTGTCAGTGCAGCCTTGTCAGTGCAGCCTTGTCAGTGCAGCCTTCCCCAGTGCAGCCTTGTCAGTGCAGCCTTCCCCGGTGCAGCCTTGTCAGTGCAGCCTTCCCCAGTGCAGCCTTTCCCAGTGCAGCCTTCCCCAGTGCAGCCTTTCCCAGTGCAGCCTTCCCCAGTGCAGCCTTGCCCCAGTGCAGCCTTGCCCCAGTGCAGCCTTCCCCAGTGCAGCCTTCCCCAGTGCAGCCTTTCCCAGTGCAGCCTTCCCCAGTGCAGCCTTGCCCCAGTGCAGTCTTCCCCAGTGCAGCCTCCCCCAGTGCAGCCTTCCCCAGTGCAGCCTTTCCCAGTGCAGCCTTGTCAGTGCAGCCTCCCCCAGTGCAGCCTTTCCCAGTGCAGCCTTCCCCAGTGCAGCCTCCCCCAGTGCAGCCTTTCCCAGTGCAGCCTTCCCCAGTGCAGCCTTCCCCAGTGCAGCCTTCCCCAGTGCAGCCTTGCCCCAGTGCAGGTTTCGATCCCCTGTCCCTGCTTCCTAGGCTTCAAAATCGCCGACCGCGATTTGAAAATGGCGCCGAAATACACAGAGCCGGTCCTCGACTCTTTCCGGCGGCTCTCGTTCACTTTCGGCTCCACTCGTAGTCCCGAGCGGAGCTATCCGCGTAGGTTCGGATAGCTCCGATCGGGACTACGAGTGGAGCCGAAAGTAAACGAGAGCCGCCGGAAAGAGCCGAGGACCGGCTCTGTGTATTTCGGCGCCGGCGGCGCCATTTTCAAATCGCGGTCGGCGATTTTGAAATTTTGACAGCTCGGGATCACAGGGTATCGGCGTATAACACGCACCTGCGATTTCCCCCTGATTTTAAGAGGATAAAAGTGCGTGTTATACGCCGATAAATACGGTATATATATATATATATATATATATATATATATATATATATATATACACACACATACAGTATGTGCAGTATATACAGCATATCATGTTATGTCTTTCCTGTCTCCTTTTATTCTTGAGAAGTAGTTGAGAGAACTGTGATCTTGATGGATCATATTCCTTCTCCTCTCTACTCTGCACATTATTACCATTTCCCACATATAACATTTTTTCCATTGGGGAAGAGAAGTTCCAATCTTAACTTCTTGCCATCCGCATAACACATAAGTATGGTGGCAAGGGGATGGGCTCTGCACATGTGCATTCATGGTGGCCAAGGTTTCTAGCTTGGAGTGCATGCTCCGAGCACAGTGACCGAGCTGTCAATGACAACTCCCAGTCTCCAGTTAGGATCAGGAGCTGAGGCAATGGGTTCTCAATCATTTGACCACTGTGACAGCCAATCACAGTGTTCATGTGATCAGGATGTTCATCCTCTTCCACTCATCTTAATGCCCAGTTAAAGGGCTGTGCCAGTTGGGCAGGAAGAGGTTAATAATTAAGCTCTCCTCTGGGAGGTTTCTGGTAAATAACAGCACTGATATAAAAGTTAGATAAGCCTTTTATGGATGAGGACTTTGAAACTATCAGATAAAGATAAAGTTGAACAGAAATGACTTTGTAGTTGAAGTGTTTTCTGGATAATAACATTGTAACATTTGCTATCAATGTGCTCTTTAGAATTCATATTTATTTAGCTTTCAAAGCTAAATGATTTCTAAAAGCAGACACCCCACTGAAAGAAATTATAGTATTTGATATTTTGTATTCAGTGCCTTGAAAAAGTATTCATACCCCTTAAAATTTTCCACATTTTGTCATGTTACAACCAAAAACGTAAATGTATTTTATTGGAATTTTATGTGATTGACTTGGTTAAATTGATGATAGGCAACTCCTATCCTCATATTGATTAGTGGTTCCAAATTAATAATAACTACTGCAGTAGGGAACAAACACAAAAGATACGCTCAGCATCTTTCCAAATAACTGTTCTGCTTTATTATGACGCAATTGAAGGTTTTTATACACATGATTACGTAGGTATCAATTGTACGTTTATGGTAACAAGGGGCGTTACATAGGCAGGCTAATTCTAATCAGGACTAGAAAATAATGTAATCGTTGCTATACGTCGGCTCGCAGGGTCGGGATAGCAGGCGTGCACTGCACAGTGGGGGTGCCGATGCTCATGGCCGACGGTCGCGATGACCACCGGCCACGAGCGATCGTGAGCAGGAGACACAGAACAGGGACGAGTGTATGTAAACACACTTCCCTGTTCTGTTCTGAGAGGAGTGACAGATTGTGTGTTCCTATTAGCTAGGAACCACGATCTGTCACTTCCTCTAGTCACTCCCATCCCCCTTCAGTTATAATCACCTCCCAGGGAACACAGTTAACCCCTTGATCGCCCCCTAGTGTTAACCCCTTCACTGACAGTGACATTTTTACAGTAATCAATGCATTTGTATAGCATTGATCACTGTATTAATGCCAACGGTCCCAAAAATGTGTCAAAAATGTCAGATGAGTCCGCCATAATATCGCAGTCATGATAAAAATCGCAGATCGCCGCCATTACAGGTAAAAAGTAATAATAATAATAAAAATGCTATAAAATCTATCCCCTATTTTGTAGACACTATAACTTTTGCGCAAACCAATCAATATACACTTATTGCGATTTTTTTTCCAAAAATAGGTAGAAGAATACATATCAGCCTTAACTGAGGAAAAAAAATGTTTTTTTATATAGTTGTGGGGGATATTTATTATAGCAAAAAGTAAAAAAATAATGTGTTTTTTTCAAAATTGTCGCTATTCTTTTGTTTATAGCGCAAAAAATAAAACCACAGAGGTGATCAAATACCACCAAAAGAAAGCTCTATTTGTGGGAAAAAAAGGACATTAATTTTGTTTGTGTACAGCGTCGCACGACCACGCAATTGTCAGTTAAAGCGTCGCAGTGCCGAATTGCAAAAAGTGCTCTGGTCAGGAAGGGGGTAAAATCTTCCGGGGCTGAAGTGGTTAAACACTGATTTAACTTTTAGGAATTCATTCTAACGTCTCTAACTGAATCTTTTGTGCCACTCAAACACACGCACACAAAACAGGCCGTCATTCTATAAGCTGTAGTAAGAATTTGAAAACATTCTGTTGGTGTTTTGTGCAATTTTACTAAACTTTCAAATCAACACATTGTTCAACTTTTAAACAAAAAAAAAAAGCATTTTTTTGGGACACTACAGAAAACACAACCAAACTAAATAGTGACTCACAATCAACTGAACGTCATAGAGTGTTGCTGCTTGTCATGCAAGTTCAAACATGTTCAAGGTCACCATACATGCAGTTATATCCAGTTCTGAATGCTTTGTTTACCAGGTGGGATCACAGTCTCGTTATCTAATAGATATACCTCGTAGAGTCCACCTGTGTATAATTTCATCTCAGTATAAATACAGCTGTTCTGTGAAGCCCTCAGAGGTTTGTTAGAGAACCTTAGTAAACAAACAGCATTATGAAGGCCAATGAACACACCAGACAGGTCAGGGATAAAGTTGTGGAGAAGTATAAAGCAGGGTTAGGTTATAAAAAATATCCCAAGCTTTAAACATCTCACGGAGCTCTGTTCAATCCATCATCGGAAAATGGAAAGAGTATGGCACAACTGCAAACTTACCAAGACATGGCCGTCCACCTAAACTGACAGGCCGGGCAAGGAGAGCATTCATCAGAGAAGAGCCAAGAGGTCCATGGTAACTCTGGAGGAGCTGCAGAGATCTACAGCTCAGGTGGGAGAATCTGTCCACAGGACAACTATTAGTCGTGTTCTCCAAAAATCTGGCCTTTATGGAAGAGTGACAAGAAGAAAGTCATTGTTGAAAGAAAGTCATAAGAAGTTCCATTTGCAGTTTGTGAGAAGCCATGTGGAGGACACAGCAAACATGTGGAAGAAGGTGATCTGGTCAGATGAGACCAAAATGGAACTTTTTGGCCTAAAAGCAAAACGCTATGTGTGGCAGAAAACCCACCATCCAATCTGTCAGAGCTTGAGATATTTTGCAAAGAAGAATGGGCAAAAATGTCCTCTCTAGATGTGCAAAGCTGGTAGAGACATCCCCAAAAAGACTTACAACTGCAATTGCAGAGAAAGGGGGTTCTACAAAGTATTGGCTCAGGGGGGCGCCATACAAATGCCCTCCAAACTTTTCACATATTTATTTGTATCATTTATAATTTTCCTTCCACTTCACAATTATGTGCCACATAAATTCCTAATAAAATACATTTATGTTTTTGGTTGTAACATGACAAAATGTGGAAAATTTCAAGGGGTATGAATACTTTTTCAAGGCACTGTATCTCACCAGACTCTTATACATGTTTGTCAGACCTATAGGTGATATACAGTTGTGCTCAAAAGTTAGCATACCCTGGCAGAAATAGTGACATTTTGACATCAATATTGAACATATGACTAATCATACCAAAGGATAGTGGATAGTTTAAGGATAGATTTAAGGATAGTGATCATATGAAGCCATTTATTATGACATAGATGTCTGGCTCTTTTTAAAATCATAATGATAACAGAAATCCCCCAAATGTTCCAGATGAAAAGTTTCCATCCCCTGGAATGTGTGGCACTGGTACAGACACACAAGGTGACACACATTGGGTACAATAACAATTAAAGGTTAATTTCCCACATCTGTGGCTTTTTAAATTGCAATTAGTGTCTGTGTATAAATAATCAATGTGTTTGATAGCTCTCACTTGGATGCAAGCTAAATACTGAGCCGTGGGGAGCAAAATACCTGCGTAACAAGGTAATGGAACTTTATAAAGATGGAAAAGGATTTAAAAAGATATCTAAAGTCTTGAATATTCCAGTCAGTACTGTTCAATCATTTATTAAAATGAAAAAATGAAATGAAAAAAAAAATTCAAGTGTAATACCCTTCAGTGTGCTACTAGAATAGTGTAGGCAAATTTATTGGCTCATGGTAAAATGAGTCTTGAATCTGGGTCAAGAGTTTTTTGCAGGTCAGGCTGGGTGAGTTATACAGGCAGTCTCTGGCGCCTCTCCCTGGTTCTGGAAGTTTGGATAAAATTCTAGAAGCTAGAGGGTGGAGGCCAGGAGGGTTGATCTGCATATTTAGAAGAATTTAGCCAATCCCCAGGCATGGTGGCTGAGCCAGCCCTTAAATATGGATGAGACATAGGAGGGTTTGGTGGAAGATGGAGTGCTGAGAAGACTAGAGTTGGGGGAACGGTTTGGGACAAAGCAAAAGTTCAGCCCAAACATCGCCTGTTCGCCCATTCAGCGAACACCTGAATTTGCAGGGCGTTCTGTGGGTGTTCGCCCTATTGAATGCCCTGCAATGCACTGCACAGTGCATTCCAAGCCCTAATTGGGCAAAGCTTTGCCCAATCAGGACACAGTGAATAGCTGGTTTTTAAGGAGCGGGAACAGGAAGCCAGCCGCGACGTACATAACAACCGATGAGTCATCACCTGTGGATGGGCTTCCCTGCTGACAGCTAAATAAAAGAAAAACATTGCCGGCAATAAAGTGAAAAAAAAACTGAGTGTGGTCCCCCCCAAAATCCATACCAGACCCTTATCCGAGCATGAAGTCTGGCAGGCAAGGAAAGGGGGGGTGAGTGAGTTCCCCCCTGAATCATACCAGGCCACATGCCCATGCCCTGAACATGGGGGGGTGGGTGCATTGGGATGGGAGGGCTTTGCCCCCCACCTCAAATCACCTTGTCTCCATGTTGATGGGGACATGGGCCTCTTTCCACAACCCTGGCTGGTGGTTGTAGGGGTCTGCGGGCAGGGGGCTTATCGAAATCTGGAAACCCCCTTTAACCACTTCCCTACCCAGCCATAGACATATGACTTCCTGGGATGAGATCATCATATGACGTCCTGGGATTCCCGGCCGTCTAGGGGGCGCGCGCGCGCGCCCGCCCGCCGCATTGCTCGGGACCCGGTGCGTGTGCCCAGCGGCCGCGATGTCCGCCGGG
This sequence comes from Lithobates septentrionalis, assembly GCA_037952835.1. Lineage (NCBI taxonomy): Eukaryota > Metazoa > Chordata > Amphibia > Anura > Ranidae > Lithobates > Lithobates septentrionalis. The sequence continues at coordinate 3,213,554 of JBBDGP010001771.1, read as the reverse complement.
CACACGCGATTGCCCGTTAACCGGGCCGGACCGTGGATCTGTGTGTGTAAACACACAGTTCCACAGCCTGTCAGGTGAGAGGAGAGCGATCTGTGTTCCCAGAACGGAGGAACACTGATCGGTCTCCTCCCCTTGTGCGTCCCCGCCCCCTACAGTTAGAATCATTCCCTAGGAAACATATTAACCCCTCCCCGCCCCCTAGTGGTTAACCCCTTCACTGCCTGTCACATTTACACAGTAATCAATGCAATTTTATAGCATTGATCACTGTATAAATGTGAATGGTCCCAAAAATGTGTCAAAAGTGTCCGATGTGTCCGCCATAATGTCACAGTCACGAAAAAAAATCGCGATCGCCGCTAAAAAAAATAAATAAATATATTTTTTTTAAAAATGCCATAAATCTATCCCGTATTTTGTAGACGCTATAACTTTTGCGCAAACAAATCAATATACGCTTATTGCGATTTTGTTTTACCAAAAATATGTAGAAGAATACGTATCGGCCGAAACTGAGGAAAAAATTTGTTTTTTAAAAAAGAAAAATGGGATATTTATTATAGCAAAAAGTAAAAAATATTGTGTTTTTTTCAAAATTGTCGCTCTTCTTTTGTTTATAGCGCAAAAAATAAAAACTGCAGAAGCGATCAAATACCACCAAAAGAAAGCTCTATTTGTGGGGAAAAAAGGACGTCAATTTTTTTTTGGGTACAACGTTGCACGACCGCGCAATTGTCGTTTAAAGTGTGACAGCGCCGCCCTGCCCAAGGCCACCCCCGATGTTGAGGGCATGTGGCCTGGTATGGTTCAGGAGGGGGGGTGGCTCGCTCATCCCCTCCCCCCTTTTCTGGCCTGCATGCTTGGATAAGGGTCTGGTATGGATTTTGGGGGCCCACATAGTTTATTTTACATTTTGGCATGGGGTTTCCCTTAAAATTCATACCAGACCCTTTCTGGTATGGATTTTGGGGGGACCCCATGCCGTTTTTTTTATTTTGGCATGGGATTCCCCTTAAAATCAATACCAGACCCAAAGGGCCTGGTATGGACTGTGACGTGGAGATTTCGCTATACGTAATCAATCTCACCTGCTCTAATAAGCACCCATTTCGTCTAATGGTATAATGCATCTTACCTATCACTCTATTTACCGCATATCCCCAAGTAAACAGACATGACCACAGCTTACATCCTCATCTCAGCACGACTCCCCTCCACTGAGCACCGCACTGGCTCTTTTATTCAAAGACAACAAAAGCAATGATAAACAGGAAGTGATTGCCCCAACATCCAATCGCTTCCTCCACAGAATATGACCTCACAGGATACAACCTCACAGGATATGGATGTCAACACAGGAAATCCTTCCAACAGGATGGGTTATACAACAACCAATAGCTAGGGGAGTCGTATGGGCATGTCTGGGCAGGGACAGTGTGTATGTTTTACCTGGAAGCCATGCTCTTCAACTAAACAAAGGAAGCTGCATGGCTAACAAACATGAACTCTGTCCCTGACCATAACAACCCAAAAGTTCCCATTTTTACCATTTTTCGTGAGTCCTTATTCTGCGTTGTTCAGAGAACAAAGCATACCCAGACTATACTACTGTCCACTGTGGATGGGAGTTTATCTGCAGGTGTACGCCATGGCACCCCAAATATGTTGATCAGGCATACAGGGGTGAGACGAGCGCACATCCGCTAAACCGATAATGTTTTTGCAGAGCAAACACATCCCCCCCAGACGATTGTTCTGTGTATCTCACAGGGGCCCTTCGCTGGCGGACATATCCCCACTCTGCAAACACTTCTCTACATCCCCAAGGAGCTTTCCACTACCAAACGGATCTCAACCAGCGTCAGTCTTCCCCAGTCAGCTCTTTAGAGCGGGTTGCGGGAGAACTAACACTGGGAGACACTTATGACAATACATATTAAATACATCTTCATAACATTTCCACAACAACTGGGGGGGGCATGTTTTTTTTCTTCTTCTTTTTTTTATATTGCTGGCCGACAATTGCAACCATAAGTCAATTTAAATGTGATTTGACTCTTTTTTTCTTTAGAAATGTCATTTTTGCTGCAGCATGTTCTATACATGCTACACTTTACAGGCAGGCAAAGGGGACTCCCCAGGCACTAAATTTAAAGGATTTTTTTCATTTTTATTGTTTCACTTCAGGCATGATTAAAATCGCTGCTCCTTTAACCTCCTCGCGCCGAAAGACGGCTTCAGTGCGGACGCTAATTGCCGGGAGGCCGTCCCTGGACGTCCTCCTGTTTACTTCCGCGATGCGTGCTCCCGCAGGCGCGCATCAGGGAAGTTCTGTGCTGGCCGTGTCCCTTGGACACAGCCAGTCACAGATCGCTGAAAACGGCCAATCATAGCGGCCGTTTTCAGCGCAATCGGCAGTGCCAATGAGAGACGATCTCATATGTAAACATATGAGATCATCTCTTATGGCCGGCTCTCCCTCCTCACACAGAGACAGCGTGTGAGGAGGCAGAGCTAACCGCTGCAGCATGAGTAAAAAAAATAAATAAATAAATAAAATCACGTCAGTGCCATCCGTCCCCACTGTCATCTGTCATCTGTCCCCACTGTCATCTGTCCCCACTGCCATCTGTCGTCAGTGCCACATATTAGTGCCATCTGTCATCAGTGCCACCTGTCAGTGTCATGTGTCATCTGTTATCAGTGTCACGTGTCATCAGTGCCACGTATCAGTGGCATCTGTCATCAGTGTCATGTGTCATCAGTGCCACGTATCAGTGCCATCTGTCATCAGTGTCACGTGTCATCAGTGCCACGTATTAGTGCCATCTGTCATCAGTGCCACGTATTAGTACATCTGTCATCAGTGCCACGTATTAGTGTCATCTGTCATCAGTGCCACGTATTAGTGCCATCTGTCATCAGTGCCACGTATTAGTGCCATCTGTCATCAGTGCCATCTGTCATCAGTGTCGTGTCATCAGTGCCACGTATTAGTGCCATCTGTCAGTGCCACGTATTAGTGCCATCTGTCATCAGTGCCACACCAGTGTCATCAGTGCCATCTGTCATCAGTGCCACATCAATATCATCAGTGCCACGCATCAGTGCCATCTGTCGTTAGTGCCACGTCAGTGTCACATGTCATTGTCCTGGTGCTCCAGGGCCTTCAAAAGTGTAATAGGTAGTCAACAAGTTAGATGTGTAATTTATGCTCCTAGAACACCTGATGGTGCTCCCTGCATGTTGGGCCTCTCTACAGGTAAGTGGCCAGGCTGTGAAAAAGTCCCACACATGTGGTATTGTAATACTCAGGAGGAGTAGCAGAATGTATTTTGGGGCGTCATTTGTGGTATACACATGCCATGTGAGAGAAATAACCTATTACAATGACAATTTTGTGGGGGAAAAAAAATCTTCATTTTGCAAAGAATTGTGCGAAAAAATGACAACATCAAAAAGCTCACCATGCATCTTACTAAATACCTTGGATTGTCTACTTTCAAAAAAGGGGTCATTTGGTTGATATTTGTACTTTTCCTTGTTCGGGTCGCAAGAAATGAGATAGGCCACCAGTAACTCAGATGTGATGAATTTTTTATGATTTGCACCACAGTTTGTAGACTCTCTAACTTTCACACAGACCAAATAATATCCATTAATTTGGGTTATTTTTATCAAAGATATGTAGCAGTATAAATTGTGGCCAAAATGTATGAAGAAAAATTAATAATTTGCAAAATTTTATCACAGAAACTAAGAAAAATTTTCAGTCTTTTTTCATTTATAGCGCAAAAAATAAAAAACCCAGAGGTGATCAAATACCACCAAAGGAAAGCTCTATTTGTATGAAAAAAAGGACAAAAAATTCATTCGGGTACAGTGTTAAATGACTGAGTAATTGTCATTCAAAGTGTGAGAGTGCTGAAAGCTGAAAATTGGTCTGGGCAGGAGGGGGGTTTAAGTGCCCAGTAGGCAAGTGGTTAAAAACAATTGTTTTAAAAAAAAATGATTTTGCATGGATACATGTCCCCCAGGCCAGTACCTGGCCCTCATACCCTTTTTATGGCCAATAGCTTGCATTTAGACCTTCAAAATGGGGACTTTTGATTTTTCATGTTCGGCTCCCATAGGCTTCAATGGAGTTAGTGGCTCAGGGCCAAACCTTTCCCTTGTTTGGGAGTTCTGCTGCGAGGGGGGTGTTCAGCCCATCTCTAGAGGAGGCTGTGGTGGCCTTGGAGGAGAACCCCTGGTCTGGGGGCAGGGGGGGCTCTGCCTCGGACTGGCTTGGAAGGATCCTGACAGCAGTGCGGTTTGAAAGAATCTTATCTAAGAAGCAGTGGGAGTGAGGAGGATAGTGTGAGTACATCAGCACACTCAGGGACTTGCAAGGGGAGAGACTGACACATGTAATCACCCTTTCTGGAAGACAAGGTCGTGCTTACATTTTTCCTTTCCCTTGCCCTAGGAGATCTTTGGTAGCAGCCGGGTGGGCTGGTGAAGAAGCAGCCAGGTGGACTGATAGTTCCTGCAGGCAGTAGAGCTGGGATCAGTGTCTACAGTGGAGTTGGAGATACTCCTGTGTGCAACCTACAACACTTTGTGCTACTGTGTAAGGGACTAAGAAGTCCTAGTCCTTAAGGGGCTTTTACTTTTTTTCTTCAGAGACTGTCAGTATCCGGAAAGGAGGACAGTTCAAGTACATGGGGAGGAAGCTGTCCCTGGATTTTGTTCTTCGATTCAAGTTGGGCATCCCATATATTCTTTCGCCCCATCCAAGTTGTTACCCCTAATAAAACATAAAAACAAAATAGAGTTTTATGGTCTCAACCATAAACACTATGTTTGAAGAGGGGTCACCAAGACCTATTGCCACAAGAATATCATCCCCACTGTGAAGCATGGTGGTGGCTCACTGATGTGTTGGGAGGGTGTGTGAAGCATGAGGAATCTTGTGAAAATTGATGGCAAGATGAATGCAGCATGTTATCAGAAAACACTGGCAGACACTTTGCATTTGTCTGCAGGAAAGCTGCGCATGGGACACTCTTGGATTTTCCAGCATGACAATGACCTGAAGCACAAGACCAAGCTGACCCTCCAGTGGTTACAGCAAAAAAAAAGGTGAAGGTTCTGGAGTGGTCATCACAGTCTCCTGACCTTAAAGAGGAACTGTGGTCTGCTCACATAATTTGTAATAAAAACATCTTTGCCATTCTGAAGATTCCCCCAACCACTTTGTATATTATTTTATATATCCACTTCACCCCTGGAAGGATTTACCCCCTTCCTGACCAGGCCATTTTTTGCAATACGGCACTGCGACGCTTTGAGGTAGCAAGCAGAATATTGGTAAATTACTTTGCCGGACACAGGACTCGATTAATTGAGGTTTATTCCACTCTTTGGTCAAAGAAGTAGTCACCTGACCCGACTCACGTCTGCATGTCAAGTGTTCCAATTACAGCTTACACAGTGTAAAAAATCATTTCAGTATATTGCGTCACAAGCGAACATTTCCATTATACAAACATTTTTAACCTTTTAAAAATCAACCTAAAATCAACCTACGCCTCCTAAACCAGACAAGTTCTGCAAAACATGTATTTTAAACTTTATGCAAAACTTTAATTTCTCTGCAGTATGCTCTTGCGGTTCCTTTATTTATCTTAAATCATTTCAGCAAGCAGGCTTTTTGCACAGAAAGAGGAACATAGCAGGTTTCTGTGATGGGGGGGGGGGGGATGGGTGAATTCAGTGTTTAACCGCAGCCTGTCACAGGTGCACTGAACATGAGATGTACAGAATGCTTTTTATCTGAAACTCTAAATCAGTCTTACTACACACATAACTATGGCCACATAAACTGACCTTTGTTGCCACTTCATTCCCCGCTTTGATCATAATCATAGCGATTAAAATGAGCGAGATTAAGCATCACTAAATATGATACAGTTCTTCTTTCTAATGGGCCAGAGCCCAATGTGATTGAGATTCTATTTAATCCTGGGGGGTTAATGGCTGGTATTTCCACATAGCCATAATATGGGTCGCAGCCTTTCTTTCTACAGTGGCCTCAATGAAACTCTGGATCATTCTAGTCCCAAGGGGAATCAGACAGGGCAGCAGCAGGCATGCTACAAGTATTACTACAACGATCCCCAATATGGCATTTAACCCATATGTACTGGGGAAACCCCAATCCTCGAACCAGCTACCAGCATTGAAACCATCCCATGTCTGGACTGGCACATGAGCTAACTTTTTCATCCTACCAGTAATTTCCCCAATGACTTTTCCTGTGTTATCCACTTCTAAGCAACAATTACTGAGATTAAATTTTCCACAGACACCACCCTCAGTAACTAAAAAATAGTCTAAGGCAAGTCTGTTCTGATAAACATGAGTGTGTAAATTAGTTCCTTGTTTAGCAAGCAGATTTAAGGCAGTAGCAGTTTCATTAGTAATTATTTCGAACACAGCCTGTAACCTTATAATTCGATTAAGCATATAAATTGGTGTCCTATAACCATAGTGTTGTGGAAAATTTTATTAATGTATGTTGTCAGATGCCCCCCAGTGTCAGTTTTGCTGCAATACTCTCATGTGAGGGTATTCGCACATACAGACGCCGGTGGAAGACCATTGGATGCGGAAACATTCCTGTGGACACGGCAGATCTTTTGCTCTTTTAGGGATGTTAGATTATGCATTCATCAGGAGCTTGGCCACCTCATGGCGACTGCATTAATGACTCCGAGCATACATGTCTGCGTACATGGGAACTATAGCATAACTATATGAAAATTATGGCCCACTGGGCCATGGTATAGTATGGTTCGCATCACTGGTAACAGTGGGAGTGTGCACACGGTCGTGTTCAAAGCCATGTGCTTGCCACATGGTTTTGCAAACCACCGTCTGCACAATTCACTACTGTATTCCTATTTTGAATGTATACATGTCTTTATTTGGTCATGTCCTTATGTTTTCATTTCCTGTGAGGTCACAAGCTTTGTAAGAGGTGTTTGGCTGTTGGAAGCCCAACCCTTGAGTTTTGGGACTTCCTGTTATGCTAATAAAAAGCCAGGAGACTGCTCGGCAGGGGGGCTTGGTGGCAAAGCGATGCTGGAGCTGGGAACGTAAGCATGTGTTGTGTCTGTTTGTGGGGAAGTGGCACACACCAGAGGAGGGCTACGGCAGAGGAAAGACATATGATCAAAAGGTGAGATGCATTTATATCATTAGCCGAAATTGTTATTATTATTAGAAACAGGAGATTTGGCTGTGTGCTCTGTGTGCAGCCAAATTTCGCTGTCAATAGCTACCATCTTGCGGTTCCTTTATTTGTCTTAAATAATTTCAGCAAGCAGGCTTTTTGCACAGAAAGAGGAACATAGCAGGTTTCTGTGATGGGGGGGATGGGTGAATTCAGTGTTTAACCGCAGCCTGTCACAGGTGCACTGAACATGAGATGTACAGAATGCTTTTTATCTGAAACTCTAAATTAGTCTTACTACACACATAACTATGGCCACATAAACTGACTCTCATTGCCACTTCAGCTTTAACTGACAATTGTGCGGTCATGTGACGCTGTACCCAAACAAGATGTATGTCCTTTTTTACCCACGAATAGAGATTTCTTTTGGTGGTATTTGATCACCTCTGCAGTTTTTATTTTTTGCGCTATAAACAAAAAAGAGTGACAATTTTGAAAAAAAAAACATAATATTTTGTAGTTTTTGCTATAATAAATATCCCAATTTAAAAAATAAATAAAAAAAATGTCCTTGGTTTAGGGTGATATGTATTCTTCTATATATTTTTGGTAAAAAAAATTGCAATAAGCGTATATTGATTGGTTTGCACAAAAGTTATTGCTTCTACAAAGTAGGGGATAGATTTATGTCATTTTTATTATTATTCTTTTTTTACTAGTAATGGCGGCGATCTGCGATTTTTATCAGGACTGCAACACTGCGGCGGACAGATCGGACACCTTTGACACTATTTTGGGACCATTGGCATTTATACAGTCTTCAGAGCTAAAAATAGCCATTGATTACTGTATAAATGTCACTGGCAGGGAAGGGGTTAACATTAGGGCACAATCAAGGGGTTAACTGTGTGTTCTAACTGTAGGGGGGAAGGCACTGACTAGGGGAGGAAAGAGATCGGTGTTCATACGTAGTATAAACACACAATCTGTCTCCTCTCCCCTGAGAGAACTGGGATTTGTGTGTTTACACACACAGATCCCGGTTCTCGCTTTTTCATGAGCAATCGCGGGTGCCCGGTGGTCATCGCACCCGCCGGGCACACGCATTGGCTCCGGGAACATGCTGCTGCCTGTTCACTTCCTGGATTTACACAGAGGCATGCCTCCAGCTCTGCAGCTCTCATTGGCCCTCTTATCACTCATTCACCCCTCCCTTCCTGTGCATGATGTCATAAGCCTAGGCTTTTTTCCAGACAAGAAACAGGAAGTGGGTTGTATAAGGTCTTTACTGGCAGAAAAAAAAATGTTTTACTATTCAAAGTTAAAACAACAACAAGGGCAGAAGATTTAATAGATGGAAAGATGAAAAAATTACTGAAGTTCCGCTTTAATGTCATCTCTCGGGAGATCTGAAATGTTTTGTTCATGCAAGACGACCAAAGATTTTGTATGTCCTGGAGGCATTTTGCTAAGATGAATGGGCAGCTATACCACCTGCAAGAATTCGGGGGCCTCATAGACAACTATTACAGATGACTGACCGCTGTCATTGATGCTAAAGGGGGCAATATACAGGAATAACTGTGTATTGGGGGGGGACTTCTGAACAGGAGGGGGGGGGGCATTTCATTGGTTTACTTGTTGCCATGTTTTGATTTATGATTGGGCCATTCTGTTATCACCTCCAGTTACAGAATATGAATCTCATTAGAAATAATAAAAAAAAATGGTTTTATCCGGCTCACTCATGTTTTCTTCACAAATGGTCCATCCTGTACATTACCAATTCTCCAAGTGGGGGGGGGGGTAAACTTTTGAACACAACTGTAAAGCCTGTCATTAGTGCACATTAATACAATAGATGCCAAATTTCTACCAAGCTATAAAGATAAGGAATTCCATATACTGCACACCTAGTCATAAAAAATATTAATGTGTAACAAACACATTTAGACAGAAAAAAAGAAAATTGCAGATAAAATGCTATAAAGGTGTAATTATAAGGCGAGGCACCTTGACAAAGTCCACACAGAAGTAAATAGAACAGGTTGGGGTTTGTTCCTACAGCAATCACATGACAGTTGAGGCTGTACTGCACTTGTGGAGCACAGCAGATGATAGACCACCTGGATACTAATTATGTGTGGATGGGCCAAAAACTGCAATTGTGAGTTCCTTCAATGTAAACCCAGAAGACAGCACGGTATAGTACCCATGATTCAGGCAATTCTTGGATGGCTGGTGCCAGTATCATACATGGCAATTTAAACTTTCATCTTCTTCTCTCATCTCCCTGGCTGCATGCTTTCTCCTTGCTCTGTGCTCTTCTGAAGAAGTCTATACACACCTGTGCTTTATCAGATGTGTGCTTTATATGGAGGTCTATCAGTGACTGGTGTGGTGATGTGATCTGTGAAGCTAACCACGTATTTTTATAATGTGTCTTGGCAGGAGTCCAATATAATGACCTGCCCAGGCCCAGATTGGCCATAGGGCGTACCGGGCATTTGCCTGGTGGGTGGGGGGCCACCAGGCTACTTGTCCTTGTGGGGCCCATTAGGTCCATGGCCTCCGGCCGTCGGGGCCCTAGGGGCAGAGACTAGTGATCTGCTTACAGGTGAATCAGCCTGTGAAGGGGAGGAGCTGAGAGACGTCTCCCCTGCGTGAGCTGTGAGGAGACCCTGATCCAAAGATATGTGTCACAGTGACACAGACTGCTGCTGACTGACATGTGGAGGGAGCCAGAGAGCAAGTGCCAGTGATTATATTACATATCCCCAAGGTAAGAACTTCTCAAGTGGGGGACCAGGGATGAAGGCTTCCATAGAGGGACAGGACCTTTTCACTGATGTGTGACCCCTCCACCTGGCGGCATTCACCCCTCCACCTGGCTGCATCCACGCTGGCCACCCCTCCACCTGGCTGCATCCACCCTCTCCTCTGTCCACCTGGCTCTATCCTCCCCTCCACCTGGCTGCATCCCCCCTCTCCTTTGTCCACCTGGCTCCATCCTTGCTTCCACCTGGCGGCATCCCTCTCTTCTCTGTCCACCTGGCTCCGTCTTCCCCTCCTCTTTTCTGTCCACCTGGCTCTGTCCTCCCCATGACCTGTGGCATCCCCCTTTCTCCTCTGTCCACCTTGCTGCATCCCTACTCTCTTCTGTCCACCTGGCTCTGTCCTCACCTCCACCTGGCAGCATCCCCCCTCTTCTCTGTCCACCTGGCTCCATTTCCCCCCCTCTCTCCCCCATCTCTCTCCCCTCTCCTCCCCCCTTCTCCTCCCCCCTCTCCTCCTCCCTTCTCCTCCCCTTCTCCTCCCCCCTCTCCTCCCTTCTCCTCTCCCTCTCTCCCCTCCTACCTCCCCTCTCCCCCTCCTACCTCCCCTCTCCCTCCCTCCCTCGCTCCCTCTCCCTCTCTCCCCCCCCTCCCCCTCTCCCTCTCCTCCTCCTCTCCTCTCTCCCCCTCTCTTCCCCCTCCTCCCCTCTCCCCCTTCCCCTCTCCCCCTCCTCTCTCTCCCTCTCCCTCCCTCCTCTCCCCCCCTCTCTCCCCCTCTCCCCCTCCCCTCTCCCCCTCTCCTCCTCCCCCTCCTCCCCCTTCCCCCCCTTCCCCCCTTTTCCCCCACTCCTCCCCCCCTCTCTCCCCCTTCTACCTCCCCCTCCTCCCTCTCTCCTCCCCCCCTCCCCCTCTCCCTCTCCTACCCCTCTCCTCCTCCCCTCTCTCAGCCTCCCCTCTCCCTCCCCTCTCTCCCCCCTCCTCCCCTCTCCCCCCTCCCTCTCTCCCCCTCCCCTCTCCTCCTCCCCCCTCTCCTCTCCTCCTCCCTCCCTCCTCCTCCCCCTCCTCCCCCTCTCCTCCCCCCCTCTCCCCCCCCTCTCCCCCCCTCTCACCCTCTCTCCCCCTCTCCCCCTCCTACCTCCCCTCCTCCTCCTCCCCCTTTTCTCCCCCCCTTTCCTCCCCTTCTTCTCTCCCCCCTCTCCTCCCCTTCTTCTCTCCCCCTCTCCTCCCCTTCCCCCCCTCCCCCTCCCCCTCTCCCCTCTTCTCCTCTCCTCTCCTCTCCCCCTATCTCCCCCTCTCTCCTCTCTCCCCCTCTCCCCTCTCTCCCCCTCCTCTCTCTCCTCCTCCTCTCTCTCCTCTCCCACTCCAAATATTCAAAATACTAACCACAACATACAAAGCCATTTATAACTCTGCCCCGAGCTACATCACTAATCTTGTCTCCAAAAATCACCCAATTACCGCCCTCTTATCCTCTTCTATTTTACTGTATTGTACCTGTACTGTCTCCCTTTTATATTGAAAAGTGCTGCGTAAACTGTTGGCGCTATATAACTTCTGAATTATAATAATAATAATAATACTAATAATAATAATGTGCATAGCCAGATTCTGTTTTCTACTACCTTATGAACAGGGCTTTTTTTTCTCAGAGAATAGGTGCAGGAACTCAACCATGCCTGCCACACACACATACCTGCCAAATGGCATCAAATAGTGCATACAACCCCTCCCTCCACTGTCCTCATCTTCTCCCTCCTTCTTAAAAGCTCCACCATCTGTCATATTTCTTACCTTTGTTGCCATATTAAGCTGAAACACCTATCCAGCTGTAGTACCTCCCAGCATACTATACTACAGTCACTTGCAAGGGAGATCATGCAGTAGGAGCTTCAACAACTGGTCACCAGGTAAAAAATGCAGACCACACAGGGTGCGGCCTACCACATACCCTCTCCTGCCTATGACTGCACTGAACCCTGGGCACCTGTTCTGTATCTCCCTTGTGCCTGTCCGGCACTCAGTGGGATCTGTGCTGGAGATACTGGGAGATGAGCTATCACTTGTTAATGCAGAAGCTGGACTTGAGTGTTACCAAGTGATAGTGGTGAGGAAGGAGCAGAAGGAACAGAAGACCTGAGCCAGAGGTGGTGGAACTGAGTTCCCCCTAGTTCCTGCTGAAAAAAAGCCCTGCTTATGAAGCAGGCTAAATATAACTAAAAGACATCAAGAAAATGGTAGTTGTCATTATTTGTGAATTGGTTTAAAAAAAAAATAAACAATGGGCTGCTCAGTCTAAAATGCCCGGGCCTGTTTTTTTCCCAGTCCGGGCCTGGACCTGCCTGCCTCGGGCAATCAGAAATCACTTGGGGGTGATTTACTAAAACTGGAGAGTGCAAGACCTGGTGCAGCTCTGCATAGAGAAACCAATCAGCTTAATTGAACAAGCTGACATTAGAAGCTGATTTCTATGCAGAATTGCACCAGATTTTGCACTCTCCAGTTTTAGTAAATCTCCACCAATGTCATTATATGGATACAATGACTAACTATGATACAAATTATTATCCGTGATGACTTGTTTGTTATATGATTTGCATAGTGTTAGGTGTCACACTATATATATACAGTGTCAGCTGGTGCTCAAGATTTTTGGGGGGTGCAAACAACCTGAAAAATGAAGCTGTTAGTAACGCAGAACTGTAAATAGCCATTTATCAGGTGATTATATATCATTACTGCTGGATAAAACTGTGCCCATCGATTGCAGCCTCACTGTGCCCATCACAGTAGGTCGATCACATCCACATTTCAAGTAAAAGAAAATAAAACCACTTCACATAAGGAGTCCTCATCAGAGTCCCCTTTTGCATCAGGTGTCCTAATCAGAGTCCCACTTAAGGCTCAGTTCCCATATAAGCCACATGCGGCTCACAGCAGGGGTCCAGTGTGTCCTGGTTCACCGGTTCAGGTCCGATTTCAGCACGAATTTTGGACTGAATTCGGACCTGAAATGGACGAAAAGACACAAAATGCACCGGACCCGCTGCGGAGATATGTGAACTGGTTCTATAGAGAGCCGATCACAATCTCCTGCTATTGTGAATTAGATGCAGAGAAACCCTTATCCAATTCACAATAGTGTGAACCCAGCCTTACATCAGGTGTCCTCATCAGCATCCCCCTTTACATCAGGTTTCCCCATCAGAGTCCCTCTTTACATCAGAGGGTCCCCCTTTACATCCGGTGTCCCCATAAGGGTCCCCCTTTACGTCAGGTGTCTCTATCAGGGTCCCCCTTTACATCAGGTGTCTCCATCAGAGTCCCTCTTTACATCAGAGGGTCCCCCTTTACATCCGGTGTCCCCATAAGGGTCCCCCTTTACGTCAGGTGTCTCCATCAGGGTCCCCCTTTACATCAGGTGTCTCCATCAGAGTCCCCCTTTACATCAGAGGATCCCCCTTTACATTTGGTGTCCCCATAAGAGTCCCCCTTTACGTCAGGTGTCTCCATCAGGTTCCCTCTATACATCGGGTGTCCCCATCAGAGTCCCCCTATACATTGGGTGTCCCATCAGAGTCCCCCTTTACACCGGGTGTCCTCAACAGAGTCCCCCTTTACACCGGGTGTCCTCATCAGAGTCCCCCTTTACACCGGGTGTCCCCATCAGAAGGAAGGCATAGATCCTGTGTTCCTGCAAAGCAAGGACTAGGATCCATCTCTTCCCCCAGTGAAATCACCTCCCACACAGTACACAAACACTGGTTAGGCACACAGTTAACCCTTTGATGGCCCCCAATGTTAACCTCTTCCCAGCCAGTGTCATTAGTACAGTGACAGTGCATATTTTTTAGCACTGATCACTGTATTAGTGTCACTGATCCCCAAAAAGTGTCAGAATGTCCGCAGCAATATCGCAGTCCTGCTATAAGGCGCTGATCACCACCATTACTAGTAAAAAATAAATACATACTGTATATCCTCTATTTTGTAGACACTATCACTTTTGCGCAAACCAATCAATATACACTTATTGGGATTATTTTTACCAAAAACATGTAGCAGAATACACATTGGCCTAAATTGATGAAGAAATTTAGATTTTTTTTATTGGATGTTTTATAGCAGAAAGTAAAACATATTGTTTTTTCTCAAAATTGTCGCTATTTTTTTGTTTATAGCACAAAAAATAAAAACCGCAGAGGTAATCAAATACCACCAAAAGAAAGCTCTATAGGGGTGTACTCACTTTTGTTGCCAGTGGTTTAAACATTAATGGCTGTGTGTTGAGTTATTTTGAGGGGACAGCAAATTTACACTGTTATACAAGCTGTACACTCACTACTTTACATTGTAGCAAAGTGTCATTTCATGAAAATATTTACAAAAATGTGACTGAGGGGTGTACTTACTTCTGTGAGGTACTGTAGATTTCATTCTTGCGGTACATGTATTACATACAGTATATATTAATGCAATAGATGATATACAGTAGGTGTATGGGTGTATTGAAGTACGACATAGGAATGATTTATTTGTATTTATTATATATACACACAAGACATTTTTGTATCATGTGATTTAATAACCATTTATATATTGTGTATCTATTCCTTTTTTTTTTCCTTTATTTTATTGAAATTTGTCATACACAAAAAAGTTAAAACATTTTCCCTGCTCAATAGGGATATACGTTAACAAATTTTATTTCCAAACCTTTATCTACCCTTACTGTCCCCCCACCTCCACCCCACACCTAGACCGTTTTTTTCCGCTTCGCTAAGTAACCTTAATCTCACTATATTTCTTTGTTAATTTAAACTTTTTCAACTTTTCCTTTCTCTTAATGGATCCCTCTGTGGTATCCTCATGGCTATATCTTAGATGTTCCATGTTATATATCTCTTCTATTTTATCAAACCACTCTCTAATTTTTGGGCTCTCTGCTTCCTTCCATTTCCTCTGTATTAAGCTTTTTGCAGCGTTCATCATATGTACAATCATTGAGTTTCTATATTCTTTTGTCGGAATATCTACCCCATGAAATAGAAATGTCCATGGTTCCTCAGGTATATCTATATTAGTCATTTCCTTAATATAACTCAGTATTTCCTTCCAGTACATTTTAATTTTGGGGCACCCCCACCAAATATGGGCCATGGTCCCCGTTTGTTTACAGCCCAGCCAACACTCCGTTGTTTGTCCTATTTGATATTTCCCTAATGTTTTTAGGGTTCTATACCACCGGGTTACGCACTTATAGTTCATTTCCACCATCCCATTATTTACTGATGATCCATGTACTAGTTTCAGGATTTTTCCTAATGCCGCGTACACACGGTCGGACTTTTCGTCTACAAAAGTCTGACAGCCTGTCCGACAGACTTCCGGCGGACTTTCGGCAGACTTGCGGCAGACTTTCTAACGAACGGACTCGCCTACACACGATCACACAAAAGTTTGACAGCCTAGTACGCGGTGACGTACACCAAGTCCGGCGAGACTATAAAACGGAAGTTCAATAGCCCGTACGACACCCTTTGGGCTCCTTCTGCTAATCTCGTGTTTATCTCGTGTTAGTAGAAGTTTAGTGAGAGACGATTCGCGCTTGTGAGACTCGTATTTTTCAGTTCGTTTTAACTGTTGTTCAGTCTGTGCTTGTGAGGTTTGTATCTGCTTTTCAGTGCATTTGGTCAGTTGGCATTGAGAAATCTTTGTTTTATTGTCCGCTCATTCCTGATTTTTAGGTCGCTCTTCACAGGCCTTGCTGTTCTTCAGTGCGTTCTGTTAAGTGCGTTCTGACCAGCCGACCGTTTTGAAGCCATGTTACCTGTACGTACTCGTCGTCGAGCTCGTGCATTGTATGTGTTTGGTGCTGTAGTTTATTCCTGTTCTGCCATCATCCAGGTCCTGCAGAAGGACTATATTAAGGTAAGATTTTTTTCTTTTATTAGCATCACATGTTCTTTTATTTAATCTTTGATAATGTAATGTATTTCTTAACTCAAACACTACTTACCATCATTGCAATATAGTGTGAATGTCCCCTTTTTCTCCTCATGCATGCTGGAATTTTTTACTGTTCTTTTTTGTCATGCATGTATATTTGCCTTCAATAACATCCCCAGCATACAATGCTGGGCACATATCCACCTAGTCTACTCAGTTTGAATGTATTTAGTCAGCTGCATTGTATTTTGTTTCCCCTAAACTCTATCCAAATAGTGTGCATGTAATTTACTTGATTTCCCAACCCCCCCACCTAAACTTTATCCAAATAGTGTGCATGTAATTTACTTGATTTCCCAACCCCCCGCCCCCCACCTAAACTCTATCCAAATAGTGTGCATGTAATTAACTTGATTTCCCAACCCCCCCACCTAAACTCTATCCAATTAGTGTGCATGTAATTAACTTGATTTCCCAACCCCCCCACCTAAACTCTATCCAAATAGTGTGCATGTAATTTACTTGATTTCCCAACCCCCCCCCCACCTAAACTCTATCCAAATAGTGTGCATGTAATTAACTTGATTCCCCCCCCCACCTAAACTCTATCCAAATGGTGTGGTGCATGTAATTTACTTGATTTCCCAACCCCCCCCACCTAAACTCTATCCAAATAGTGTGCATGTAATTTACTTGATTTCCCAACCCCCCCACCTAAACTCTATCCAAATAGTGTGCATGTAATTTACTTGATTTCCCACCCCCTCCCCAACTAAACTCTATCCAAATAGTGTGCATGTAATTTACTTGATCCCCCCCACCTAAACTCTATCCAAATAGTGTGCATGTGATTTACTTGATTTCCCACCCCCCCCCACCTAAACTCTATCCAAATAGTGTGCATGTAATTAACTTGATTTCCCAACCCCCCACCTAAACTCTATCCAAATAGTGTGCATGTAATTAACTTGATTTCCCAACCCCCCCACCTAATAATTTGCTAGAATGTTCTGTGGTGTTGACTTTTACAAAGCAAATATATGTTGCATTTTGCAAAATGCATTTGCACTCTGCAAGTGCATTTGCTCCAGTGCTTTAGTAAATGAGCAGAAGCTCTGCTGATTTCCATCATCAAATCATATACAAGCCACAAAGTGTTTTGATGAATTGCCCTTGCATGTGATTGTGTACTCCTTGCAACATGAAAGCCTTTTTACCTTACCTCATTTACTTAAGCTGGGGAGCAACTGCACTTGCAAGAGTGCGACAACTGCACAGTCTTGTAGCCTTTTTAGTCAATAAATCCCTAATTTCACCACCCCCTAAAATGTAATCAATGTGCCATCAGAGGGGGTGTACAATCTGATAAGTGTGCCTTTCCATATTATTTCTTCAAGAAGATTTCAATTATTTAATGTTATACTGATGCTGGGCAATAATGTTTTTAATTGTATAATTTTCTTGCAATGTTATTTTCAAAATTACTGAATTTTGTTTTCTTGTTTGATTCCCCAGTTTCCTTCAACACCACAGGAATGGCAGACTGTGGCATCCCATTTTGCCACCCGTTGGGACTTTCCCAATTGTGGAGGGGCTATAGATGGGAAACATGTCCACATCGTGCCACCACCCCATTTGGGGTCATACTATTTTAATTATAAGGGGTTCCATAGTATTGTTTTAATGGCGGTGGTGTCGGCACACTATGAATTTCTATATGTGGACGTGGGGAAGAATGGCCGGATGTCGGATGGAGAAGTATTTGCCCAGACGGAGTTCTGCCAGCATCTCCAGAGTGGTGGCCTGGGATTGCCACCTGATGCAGATAACGTGGAAGGACTCCCCTTTGTCTTCATTGCCGATAAAGCCTTTGCTCTGAGCAAGCACCTCATGAGGCCATTCCCCCAAAGAACCCTCACCCCGGAGAGGAGGGTTTTTAATTTCCGGCTGGCCAGAGCTAGAAGAGTTGTTGAGAATGCGTTTGGGATTCTGGCCAGCCGGTTCCACCTGTTTCAAACCTCCATTAATTTGGCGGAATACAAACTTAATTTTATCATTTTATCGTGCTGCATCCTGCACAACTTTTTGCACAAACATTCACAAAATTATATTGTGCCAGTTGGGCCTGAGGCCGGACTTATTAGCAGTGACAATCTTACGGGCCTGGATACTGTCCGTACTGGCTTGGCCCCCCAAAGTGCCCGTCAAGTTAGACAGCAATATGTTAATTATTTTATGGGTAGGGGGGCCATTGCAATGGGCCAGGATATCTAAAGAATCAAAATAAAAAAATCTTGATGAAATCTTGAATTATATTTATTGCTTGCCTTTCTTTTGGGCTTTCTCCTAGGTTATGGTCGAGCAGTTGTAGTACCAACTGTATTTTCCTTGTAAATTTCTAAATAAGCTCCATTGTCACTGTAAACCACTATTTTAAATTTAAACAAACTGATACTGAGCATTGAAATAACAAACCACACATTTATTTAATTCCTAAACAGAGGTTTTAATCTTTGGTATACATTCACTTTATGCATTAGTATAAAATGTCCAGAGCCAAAAATATATCGATATATTTACAAATTTAGAATAATATAATTAGTTAGATTTTT